>JAGRRH010000111.1:0-56718 GCA_019154785.2 Nitzschia inconspicua
TTTTCTTTAGGGTTCTAGCTCGAAAACGCGACCATCCAACACACGTAGTACATGTGATGTGTCTTGCATACTTTTTTGGATGGCAGCTCACCGTTTTCTCCAGCCTCGCCATGGTACCAAATCCACCATATTACGTTTATCTTTTACGAATGCTTATTCTTTACTGTCCTTTTTGATGATAGAGTTACTGACAGTAAAGCAGAAAAGAAACAAATCGAACAGGGCTAAACAACAAAACATGGAGAATGGAGATACTTGTCGTTTTTGGATGCGTCCGTTCCACGATGTTGAAATACGCGTTATATCACCCTTCCAGCCTCGACATGGTACCACATGTATCGTATTACCTGATATCTTTGACGGTCCATTCTTTTCATTGCCCGTTATAACATTTGGACCAGAACGAGACGTAAAGGGTTGAAAATGATGGAGACTTGTCCTTTTGGGATTGCACTGGCTTAGGCACAATCAATTTCTTTGTAGATATTGACAAGAATTCTTTGATCCAAATGTCTCAGGATAGTTGGGAAGTTAATGGGTTTTATGACTAACAAAATCAGTGCGGTCGACGGTAACGGCCTCTCACTGGGACGTCAAGGGAGTTACTGATGGATGCAAGGGAAGAAACCCAGCACGCAACACTTCCCAATCGAAATTATCAGTGATTGGCAAATTTTGTTTTCGCAACAAGCGCTCCATCCACGTCAAATCCCGATCCGCCTCTCAAGCCATCCTTCACATTTATGACATATATCGGCGGTGTCGCAAGTGGCAGCCGAGCAAAAAGGTGATGCTGTCGTGAGGTAAACAAACCATTCACAGGCCCCTTCATTTTCACATGTCCTCTGTTGACCATGTCCTTCCTTCTGGTTACCTTGGTGGCACCCCTGATGAATGGATATATTCGACCGACTACTTGCTGCACGAATCTTTTGTCGATTCGTCGCCGCATCTGAAAGAGACTGCGATGAAGAAAGGGCCATGTTCACTCAACTTCGAAAGAATGTTGGCATCATCATCCATCACCCTTGAAGGCCGACTCATGGTCTCATCCTCTTTTTCTGATCGCCACTTCGGCATCCCTGAGCCAACATGGCGATCCTATTTGTCTTATTTTCGAAGCATCCTTATACCTCCTACAAGCTCTTCTTTCTTTCCTTTTCCGTATTGAATCCATAATCGAGTTGGTTCCGGGCATTCCTCTTGGATCGATAGTATGCCGAAACGGTGGACATGTTGTGTCCAAATGCTGATATAGCTGTAATCCAATCCAATGCCTTGGTATACGATTCGTCGATCTCCAAATAGGTTCTCATCACAAACACCAGCATTCCCTCCAATAACAGCATCATCAATATGACAAACCATTCATTTAAGATCCGTTTGCAATCGAATTTGGTATCCCACGGACGGCAAATGCGAATCCGCGGTCATGCGGATGGACATTTCCACAAAGGCAATGTCCGTTGCAATCGAATTTGGTATCCCACGGACGGCAAATGCGAATCCGCGGTCATGCGGATGGACATTTCCACAAAGGCAATGTTGAGTGTGATGAGCGCTCGATGAAAGAGATCGGAATCTTGAAAGGTCAACACAGAGACAGCCACAACATTGAGGAGTGCCACCAACGGGACGATGTTTTGGTCGTAGTAGCCCGACTCACGGAGAGCCGTCACAGAAACTCGCAGAATGTAGTCGGGATGATGAGTATTTTGGTTGTCTGAGAAAAAGCTTCAACGACGGAATCGGTGCCACTATCAATTTTGGATGTCTTCGTTTCCTTTTTGATTTTATTTGGCCGAAAGGATGCGTTGGTGCTGCCATGTTCAAGTGGACAACACTAATACTGAAATCATCTGTGACGATTGAAGGCGAGGCCGGGTATCTTGACTTGATCACGATCATTCCATAGGGAATGCGTCTCGAGTATTGCGAATCTGCTTCCGTCGCCAAGGCTAATTTCCATGCTGTCGAGTCCGATGTCCGATTCTTGGACCGATGACTCAGAATGCCCAGCTTGAGCTGTACGTGATGTAGATCATGCGGGAAGTGTCCCGACATGTTGGGAAGAACCCGATTCTCACAATAATTTACGCTGTAGTTTGTGCGTTCCAGGCAAGTGTTGGAGTATGCATCAAACCTCCGCACATCAAGATAGAAGCACCTCGCAAAGTGTTGTTCATGAACAAAGACATTGGAGTGTAGGAAGGTGACAATGTTGTCAGCGGTGTCATCACCAATTAGTTTCACGACCTCTTCTGAATCACATATGAGAAGAGAAGAGCCTTGGAACCATGTAAAAAGAGGTTCAGTAGTCGCAACGCTTGAGTTTCATGGTTGCATGATGTAGTCCTGCAAATTGACACTAATGCAAAATAACTTACGCTTTGTATTCGTCCAATGTTTCGATGGACTTCATGAAGGAATATAGCCAACTACTGATTCTTTTGGCAATTTTTTTGGCTTCGTCACTTCTGCCGAGAGAACCTACATGCTGCTTCCATCCTTGGTGAATAATGTGCCGACGGCGAACACAAGCGCACATAAGTGAATCAAAAAGCTTCTTCATAGAAGCTTCTTCATAGAAGCCTTGTTCTTTGTGACACCACCGGGAACAACAGGAACGTTTGGGGATCAAATCGCACCATAAAACCCTTGTAGATGGTCTGAGTGAGTGAAAACATTCATGGCGGTCTTGGAAGGATTCCATTAGCATGTCGTCGCTAGGCTTACACAAGAATCCGATGATAGTGGAATGGCGGTAGACTGGATTTGCGATGTATAAACGATGTATATGGACAAGCAATGGCGGTGGCAACGGCGGCCGCATCGCAATGGCAATGGCAAGGGAATGGCAATAGCTATGGCAGTGAGCAGAATCGATTTTACGATATTACGGAGTGCCGGTAGTAGTCTAAAAAATTTTACAGTTAATGTTTTTTGATGTCGATTGACAAGTCGGCAGGGCAAGTCGGCAGGGTCAATGACGCTGACGTCATGTGGGTCAGTTCGACCCGTTTCTATCATACCTGTACCGTACTACCGATAGTAAACCTACCTAGTATGATTGTTTTATTCTTTCAGAAAAATGTCCTTCGTTCGTTGTACTGTCGTATACAAGCATCTTGGAACCATGGTACAAGAATACACGAGTCTGGTACTACGGTAGAGTAGCAGTCTGCTAGCTAGGATGGTGCAAATCAAATCTTGGAATAGTTTGGGGAGACATCGCCCTTTGGTAGAAGGATATGCCGCACTACTGATTGTTCTTTGTCTGTTCTTCCATGGACGACGAGCCGTGGAAGGATTTCAACCGCATGGGACGACGACAACAGCTACCACCTTTAACATTATGGTGCAACATTGTTGGCAAACAATGGCTATACGGAAAGAGCTTTCGAGGTGTGGTCTGGGGGGAGGAAGAAGAAGAAGAAGAAGAGAGAGGAGGGAAACAGTCGGAACGAGACGGATTCAACTACTACTACCCAAAGAATATTCAGTCACTTACAATAGGGGACAATGATGATGATGTCGTTGTTGCTGATGTTCCAAATCTGCACATCATTCGTTCGAACAAACAGAAGAAGATGAAGAAGAATACAAAAGGCAATTCTACAAAGCCCCATCACGACCTTTTCGTCTATCATGGAATGTTGGTATACTATTGACAACGCTCCATCCAACAGTTTGACGATTGATCTATTTTTTGCATATTATTGCAAGCAGTGTCATCAAACCAACATTCCGTACAAAAAAATGGCGTACAGACACCAAACTTTGTCATCAGCAACACCGATCCAGTTCACTCGGTTGGAAACATCTATCTTGACGAACGAACAATTCCGATCTTGAGGGATTACCAAGGTGCCCTTTCTTCAAATCATATATATCGCAATGGAGCATGAGTGGCGAGCTTTGCCACAAACTTTTAAGATCTTGGAGCAACAACTTTCTGACACATTGCAGCAGTGTCAAACCGTTCCGTTACCGAATGGGCATCTTTCTTTCGGAAACATGGCCATGATATGGACAGAAATAAGCAAGCACGATTGCAGATGCAATCTCAGGTATTATTGTTATCGTTTTCGTGTCCACAACATCAAGAGTCCTCCGTATACACCCTTGCATCGGAAGACCAGTTGTTTCAAGCACTTGACTCGTTGGAAAGTTCAACAGACGATAATACCTTGTTGGTGACCATGTTTCATTCGCATTTTGGGCAATCTTGTGTTCGAGACCAATATCAATTTCGAAAAATAACAGCAACATCGTTTTCTATTCACCAGAATAGAAGCATCGGTCATTTCGGACATTACTCTTCGAAATTTGAATATACATCAGTATCCACAAATTCAAATTTACAACCGATCGGGACACTGTCTCGCATCTGTGTTCGTACCGCAATCGTACCTGTTTACCAGTCTAGTACACGAGACGATTGAGAACAGTATTGGTAGGATGCAACAACAATCCTACCAATCGTAGTCGAACAATCCTACCAATCGTAGTCGAACAAAAAAAAATTTTGGAACAATGTTTTACAATATATAATATAGCTTGTAGTTTGCTGTTGTAATGTACCGAATGATTATAATCATAGACGATTGTCGAGAGATCAATACCGAGAGATTAGTTTTTTTTTGCGGAATTTCCATTGTAGGTGGCACACGATACGTTTAGTAAGTCTGTTTTAGGACAAACATTGAATGTTCAGCCATTCAATAGTTCGTCTTCCAGTTCGAGTGCAAAACCATCATCATCGTCGTCGTCATCATCATCGTTCTCATCCTTCTTGATGGGAATGGCGGCGGGTCCTTGTGCCATGAGGTAAGGTTGTACATTTGCCTTTCGGATACTCCAATAGGATTCCATTAACCAACCGGGTCGTACTACAAGACATCCAGGAATGGTACGAGCAATAGTAGCCTTTTCGCTTCCATCCTTGGCGGCAACGTTATGTGTCACAGTCTCATCGACCTTGTCTTGAGTCTAATAATCATGAAACAAAGAAGGAAAAAAGAGGATACATAGCAGAAGTTTGAGAGGAAACCAAGGTGGACAATGATGACAAAAGTTCACATTCAATGATATTTATGATTTTGGAGGGGGTTTGTCAAATATCTCTCTTCTTCTTCTACATACCTTGGCACCTAAACTTTGTGCATACCGTACAATGGGTGGTCGGACCGTAGTATTGGGAGATGCTGCTGCTGCTGTTATCGACTGTTGTTTGTGTAACGGTACGAGTCCACTGAATACCAATGTACAATTTGGAAGTACAGTTTTTCGCATTTGTTTCAATATTTCTGGTACGGTTCGTCGTCGATTTCGATTTCCAGTACTTCCATTACCACCAGTAGTAGTCTTGCATTGTTGGTTGGAATAATGATAATAATATTGTTGATGCAACCGATCCAAAATATCTCTTGTCCATAGTAGTTGTTGGTCCTGTTCGTTGTAGGGATTCTTGTTGTTGTTGGTATTGTTGTTTCCTTGTTTGGATTCGGATAGGTCCGTTCCGGCAGCGTTGTTAATATCAGCAAAGCCGACAAAGGGTTGCCAATGATAGGGTCATACCAATAGTAAATTTTCGGGTGATTCTCCCTTGATGGTACTGTCATAGTTATCATCGGCGTTGGCCCAAACATCTTCACGATCATCGACGACGGCTGCCATGGTCCCACCACAGGGAATATCCGTTTGAGACTTTTGACGTGTTGTCCCAAATCACCTATATCGGTTCGGGAATAGACACGACTACCAAACAATTATTGTCGTAATCGACGAGCAGCCTGTTCCAACTCATTTGCTTTTACGAGTTCCTGTTGGAGTCGTTCCAATTCTTCTTCCTTGGTCATCATGGTAATGTGATCACATTTGGTTTGATGGAATGTTGTTGTGATTGGATCATTATTTTCTCCGTCTGGATGATGATCGGTATGTTTTTGTTCTACGGTAGAAACTGGTGCAAAGGATATCTTTTTTCGTTTCTTCTTGACTGGCTGGTGTTCTTTATCGTCGTTGTCATATTCATCATCATCATCATCATTCATGTCCCTGTCGTCTTATTTTTCTTTTTCTTGTTGTTGTTGTATTTGATCATTGGTTCCCTTGTTCTTGGTGTTGTTTCCAACATCATCCGTATTGTCCATAGTGTTAGTATTGTTGTTTCTACTAGTATCGTTGATTATTTGTTGTTGTTGTTGTTGTTGTTGTTGTTGTTGTTGTTGTTGTTGTTGTTGATGGTATGCCATTTGTAGTTGTACTCGTACTTGATACCGTAATCGTTCGATGTCGTCCCAATCTCGATTGGATTCCACGAGATTCCGACACAGAACCATAGTAGCTTCTTCGGCGTAGTGTTTGGTTCCTGCGGTATACACAGACACTTCGTACGTCGATTCGATCCCACGTAACAATTCGTTGACATGTGGTCTTATTTTGACATAATGCCGTGCCCATTGTTGTTGTTGATGATGTAGATGATTTGATGGTTGTTGTAGTTGTAAGGGATCGGTTGTCCCTTCATGCAGTGGCAATCGAATGGTCCGTACACCAGCAGCAGAAGTGTTGTTGTTCGTGTTGTTGTTCTTGTTGTTGTTGGTATTGGTATTGTGTCTCAAATAGTTTTGAGCTCGTATATCCGATGTAGCATGTACGAGAGTATGGTCCAAGTCCAACACCAACGATAACCGTTGTTGTCGATACAACCGATTGGCATCCCATTGTGCCATACATTGTCCCTCCTGTTGGGATACCGTCATGGTAATCCCCCCCGATACAGTGACTTGTGTCAAGTTGGGACCGGTATTGACATTGGCCTTGTGTCCAATTGACCGTGACTGTTTGTTTTAATGAATCAGTATTACTATTGTACTTGTTCGGTATGGTTGTAGTTGTGGTTGTTGGTCGTTCTCCACATACGACACACATTCCTTCCAAAATGGTAGGATGCAAACATTCTTCAATATACCCAATGACCCTTCTTCGGTTGGGAGTGTTTGGTTGTTGTTGTATCATACGTAAAAAGCCAGTGGCGGGAGCAGTAATGGGAATAAGATCTTTTGGTTTGATAGAAGATGTTGTTGTTTGTGGTGATAGTGGTGACGGTTTTGTCACTACAGAAATGGAAGACGGTACTGCTTTCATCGTGACTTGCATTGTTGTTGTTGATGATAATGATTCATTGTTGTTGTTGTTATTGAGATTATTGTTGTGAATAGATGTTGTTGTCGTTGTTGTTTTGTTTGTGATTGGGAGTGTATCTTTTTCTTTCTGTTTTCGCTGTCGCCGTCGTCGTCATCCATTTGGATGCCAATCGTTCTCTCAGAGAAATAGCGTTCCCGTTATTACGAGTCGTAGTAGTATTGGATGATGGTTAGGTAGGAATATTATGATTAGTATGAATATTCGAATTCATATTACTAATATTCATACTTGTAGTTGGCTGTTGTTGGGTTTGTTGTATCTGTTTTCGTCGTCGGTTGGGTCTCTTGTGTTTAACAGCAGCAGCAGTTGTGACTGACTGTGGTTATGACTGGATCGATCCTTTCCAATTCTAATTCTTTTTGTTTGTTTTTGATATCATTCCTGTTGTTGTTGATGGATAATGTTTTCTGTACGGCCATTGCGACCGTCTCCCCTTTCTTAACGATGGATCCAGGCCACACCATCCAATGATCAACATCAACAAAATCAACGATGACCACAAAACGGTCACAATCCTTTTTGACATCTTCTTCTTCTTGTTGTTGTTGTCGTTGTACTGATGTAGGAGGTAATAGAATCTCTGCCCGTTTACGGTTTGTTGACGACAACCCATCATAATCATCCTTTTTGGGTTGATGCTGTTGTTGGTCATTGAGTACGGCAGAAGAAGATTCCAACGGTATCATCGTTAATGTATCGTATCGTTTTGTATACAGACTGTTGTTGTTGTTGTTGTTGTTGTTGTTGCTGTTGTACTTGTAGTCACTGTCACTATCAGTAGGAATCATCTGTTCCAAAACCATCACGTCGTCAAATGACAACAGTAAAAACAGTATAGTAACAAAAGAAACAATGCAATGATGATGCTGCTGCTGCTGCGACACATGCGAGCTAATCGTGTTGACTGTGAGGGAGAAGGGTTTGTTGTGTGTGATTTCACAGTCAACAACACTGGCCCGGTCTGGCTTTCGACATTTTTGTAGTGGAAAAGATCTTTCTGTTCTATTCGCGAGGTCCATTTTTATTATTACTCAGTTACATCAATTGATTTTGCATTCTGCGCGACCTTCCAATGATGCTTCTACCGTATTATGCAAATGCAACTACAACTACCGTACCGGTATTCTCTACCGGTACTTGTATTGTTAGTAGCTATCATACGATTCTCTCTCAGTACTTCGGTAGCTACCGTAGTTCGGTACGTTGGTAAATGTACCGTAGTGGATGTACTACCGTCAGCTGTGATACCGTCCTACCGGTCAAGCAACTCAATCACCTTCAACCTTGGTCGACGGTAACAAATATATAATACTACCGGTAGTATTATTCACGAAGGGTTATTATTATTATCAACACGAAACTGACTGTGAAACAAAAGACACACCTTCATCATTATTTCTTCTTCTATTATTGATATTTTGATAGAGTACTACTCGGAGTACTTCGTAATAGCTATTGTCTACATTTGCAGCTACTCCAGCTACAGATCATCGCCCATGTCTACTCCAACAGAAAGAAATGATAATAGTAACATGGAGGAAGATTCAGTTGAGGAACCAGAAAGAAATGATAATGAACAAGGCGTTATAACAGCTGTCCAAACATCAGAGGAAGGACAACAAAGTCAACAACAACAACAAATATCCATACCGATCCCATGAGCGAATCTATCTACGACGCAAAATATGCTGCGTCGACACCAAAAAACGCTGATAGCAAACGGAACATTTCTGACGAGCAACTCAACGAAGAAGCACAAAAGATATACAACCGCCTGGACACCCTTGTGACCAATGATCTTAAATGGAAAAAGAATACAACCTTCCGTGTTCTTCTATTCGATGAGGCGCAGTTTTTGTTGAAGGACGAATTCGGAATGAAGGCATTCCAATTCCGTTGCGTGCGCATGTGGCTACGGAAAGTGCAAGATTATAAGTATGTTGCTGTCTTCACAGGCACAAACTCTGGTCTAGCAAATTTTGCAATGGAAACCGACAGGGAAATTGAACCTCCATCAAGCTCAAGAAGGATGGATGGCGATTGGAAGTTGATGCCAAAAGGCTCCATTTTGTTCCCTCATTTTGTCATGTTGACAACAATAGGATGTCAGGTCCAAATTAATCGAACCCTAAAGAGCAGCTCCGATTGTTCCGAATACAATAATGCCATCATCCATGGCCGTCCACTCTTTTCCATCATGAATGACCACGGCGATTTGGAAGCCAAACTTCCAATTATTTTACGTCGGATGTTGCTTTTTCGTGGTGGTGAAAAGGGAAAGGTCAATTGGGAGATGAATCTCAATGCATGGTTCAGTATCTTAGCTACACGGGTGCAGATGGGCATCAAAACCATGACAGTGGCATCTGACCTTGTAGCAAAGGGTTATGCCAATTTGACACATGTGGCTCCTAATTTTGCACACTTCACCTATCTTCCGGACCCTGTTTGTGCACGGCTTGCCATGGGCATGATGTCAGATGGGTGGAAGCTTGGCAATATCAAGGGGAGAAGTCCATCCGACTGGGTTGGAAAGCTCGGTCAAATATACTCTTCAGGGCTGTGCCAACCTGAAAAGGGAGATTTTGGTGAAGTTTTAGCTGCGCTTTATTTCCTATTGTGTGGTGATGTACTTCGCCACAGGTGTGATGACGATTTGAAAGAATGATGAATCAACTTTTAGCAGTGATACCTATTCACTTCTTGAAAGTGGAGAAACAGTGGCTGTGGTGCAACGTATCCCCAAAGTCAACGACAACAACAAGCGATCATTGATTTCGTGGAGAAGTATGCGTTGACAGACAACGATAATGATGTCATGAGGGAACGAATGATATCACTCATCCAAAAGAAGGTTAACAAAGGAACAAGCTTGCCAGTTCTAAAAGTTTTCTTGAGAGATCATGCTACAACCGAGCGATAAAGAACTGGATGATTTCGCCCGTGCAATTAAAAATTCCTTTCACAACAACAATGATTCCACCGGGCGACCAGTAACTATAGAATATCAAATCACGAACACTGAACTATCGCACAATTGTGATTTGCTGTCGTTTGCCAACATGTCGAAACACTGGCCACCGAATATTGGAACAACAGCAATTCCAACGAATCCCCTCCATACGTTGCACCGTATTTTTGCTTCATTCAGTCAAGCGGTATGGGCAAAACAAAGTTGCTTTACGAGTACCGGAAGCAGAAGAACTTCCTCGCCAATAATGTTGAATCGAAGCTCATTTTGGTAGGTAATGTCCATACCGATCCCATAGGCGAATCTATCTACGACGCAAAATATGCTGCGTCAACACCAGAGAACGCTGATAGCAAACGGAACATTTCTGACGAGCAACTCAACGAAGAAGCACAAAAGATATTCAACCACCTTGACACCCTTGTGACCAATGATCTTAAATGGAAAAAGAATACAACCTTCCGTGTTCTTCTATTTGATGAGGCGCAGTTTTTGTTAAAGGACGAATTCGGAATGAAGGCATTCCAATTCCGTTGCATACGCATGTGGCTACGGAAAATACAAAAATATAAGTATGTTGCTGTCTTCACAGGCACAAACTCTGGCCTAGCAAATTTTGCAATTGAAGCCGACAGGGAAGTTGGACATCCATCAAGCTCAAGAAGGATGGATGGCGATTGGAAGTTGATGCCAAAAGGCTCCATTTTGTTCCCTCATTTTGTCATGTTGACAACAATAGGATGTCAGGTCCAAATTAATCGAACCCTAAAGAGCAGCTCCGATTGTTCCGAATACAATCATGCCATCATCCACGGCCGTCCACTGTTTTCCATCATGAATGACCACGGCGATTTGGAAGCCAAACTCCCAATTATTTTACGTCGGATGTTGCTTTTTCGTGGTGGTGAAAAGGGAAAGGTCAATTGGGAGATGAATCTCAATGCATGGCTCAGTATCTTAGCTACACGGGTGCAGATGGGCATCACAACCATGACAGTGGCATCTGACCTTGTAGCAAAGGGTTATGCCAATTTGACACATGTGGCTCCTAATTTTGCACACTTCACCTATCTACCAGACCCTGTTTGTGCACGGCTTGCCATGGGCATGATGTCAGACGGGTGGAAGCTTGGCAATATCAAGGGGAGAAGTCCATCCGACTGGGTAGGAAAACTCGGTCAAATATACTCTTCAGGGCTATGCCAACCGGAAAAGGGAGATTTTGGTGAAGTTTTAGCTGCGCTTTATTTCCTATTGTGTGGTGATATACTTCGCCACAGGTGTGATGACGATCTGAAAACTTTTTCTGTGGACCTTGATTTGTGCTTTGCTTTGCTCATGAATGGTGGAAACACAGATGTGACCAAAACTCCTGATCTGAAGCGACCAAGGATGGACAAAGAGAAGAAACAGTCTTCAGTCACATTGAGTTGCATCCAGTTTTGTCACAACTATCTTCGTTCCTATGAAACAAACTGGTCGACTCTGGGTGATCAGCAGTTCCTTCGGCAGCTATATGCTTCGGGAACAGGTTTTTTCACGTTTGCTGGATGCCCTACGATTGATGCTGTTTTTGCACTCTGTATCAGGAAAGGTACAAGTGAGAAGTACATTCCATGCCTTCTTTCCATCAAATCACACAATTACTTTTCACATGACATGGCCCAAGAACTCTGCCATGAAATGAAGGTCCAAGCAGAGAATTCGAATCTTCAAGCACTGTGCATTGTGGTTGTGTTTGGTTCAAGTGTCCAATCAAAGAATGACGACTCAACTTGTAGCAGTGATACCTATTCACTTCTTGAAAGTGGAGAAACAGTGGCTGTGGTGCTACGTATCCCCGTGGATGACGTTTTTGGCATTTCCAGCATGTATCAACAGCTTACCAGCAATACCGATCTGATGGAAGTTTATGGATCACATTCTTTCATTCGAGCTCACACAGGCAAATCCAAATCCCCTGCTTTGGATCCGAAGGTTGCACTACGGGCATCATCTTTTGGTTCAAACAAGACACTGGCCGAATCTCTGCTTGATACATTGTCGGAGCAGTTGAGGCAATCGCCACCATATAACTGCAAATAATAACAAAATTGGCAGGCATGCCGTTTTTCTGGATTGGTGCAGAATAGAATGAATGTGACTGGTTTGAGTAACAAAAAATACAATTGAGTGTTTTCGGTCTAAATGGGAATTACAACGAAGTCAACTATGTCTCACTTGTATGATAGAAACAGGCCACGTATTATTGTTTTGTCTTTCGAATAATGTCTTCTGATGCGATAAGAGAAAGACAATGATAATGCCGATCATATAATTACTTTTATGACAGTGAATACATTATTTTTTATTTTGTGAACCATAAAAGTGAATCATTATTTCCCAAACAGGGCAGCTTGTAACGAGTTTTTGGGTTTTCGACGTTGTTTTCTTTTTTTGGATTGCGAATCCCTATTTTCCGAATGGTTATTGTTGTTGTCTCGTCGACGTTTTCCATTGGCATGCCTCGTATGGTTGTTGTTGTTGTTGTTGTTGTTGTTGTTGTTGTTGTTGGTTGTCGTGGTATCGTACAGTAGCAACGCCTTGGTTTTTATGACAATCTTCCAAGGCTCTTGTTTGACGAAAATTGAAAATTGCGTTCATCCTCATCGTCGTCATCACTATGTCGTCCAAATTCTTTCCGTCTCTCGTACAAGATTTCCCAAGTTGGCAATTTGAGCTAGGTTATTACCCCCCCCCTGCAACATTCACCCTGCAAGATTCGTTCGATACGTTTCTTTTCCTTCTTTTCCTTTCCGGATACCATTAATCGTGTCATGGCATTTTCTTCGTGTTGGATCCGGTCAGCTACGCAATCTGAAAGTATTGGATCTTGTATTGGTAGTGTTGTTGTTGTTGTTGTTGTCATGAAAGTCTCTCAGTTGAACGATCCAATCAAACAAATACGATATCATGATGGTGTTCTTTACGTATAAAAAGTCCAATCCGACGGTTGAAGGTGACTCGGAAGACGAAGAAGAACAAAAATTCACGAATGGATGGTACCAAGGAAGCTCGAGAAAAGCGTCTCTTCCAATGTCGCTGTGGCTGTACCATCAATAATATCCGTCATATTTTGAAAGAGTGAGTTGTTGTTGTTGTTGTTGTTGTTTTCTCTGCAGGGAATAGTCTGGACGGTACAATTGGAAAAGTAGTAACAAGTTGATGTGGTTGTTGGTTGATGGCTGGTTGTGTGGATAGTAGATATTTACAGTTACTCCGAAAAGGCATGAAAAAAAAAAATATTGGAGATCAAGATTTTCGACAGAGAATAAACGATTGGTTGAACAACACACAATTTTACGGAGTGACGACGGACGAGGACAGGCGAGGACTATCTGTAAATAATTATAATGAAACAAAAATGAAATTTTATATTCGAAAAAAAGATATTCCAATAAAACATACAACATCACCATGACATAATACGAGAGAGTAACGGAGAAGCTGCCGTACTAGACTACTACCGTAGACTACCGTAGGATGAATTCACAGAACACTTCAATGATAAGACAAGATTCCGTTCGAGGAGGACAATGCGGAAGTATTCATCTTTATGTCACCTTGGAGCGAGTTTGATTGGAAACCGAATGGCCTGACGAATAGCAGTGACGACACAGATTGAAGATTACAAAAGAAAAAAACCAGTTCTGGATGTCACAGAAGAGGGATCATTACAACAGGAGGACCCCTTCCAGCTTCCAGACCATCGTTAATCGTATCTTTTAGGGGTACCGACCGATACGATGAAGAGCGAGTTCATGCGACCAACGTGGATTGGTTAGCGAAGCATGCCAATAACAATAATCACTGTCAAATATATGAAAGGCACCCATCGTGGTCTTTTGGACAGTGTGTAGGATCGTTTTCAAATACCAAGGATGGAAATGAAACGCTTGTAAATCAACCTCATCTGTGTCGTGTCGAGTTGATACAGCAATCAACTTTGAGATCGCTGAATATACACAACAACAGCATCATCATCAAAGCCAACAACGGGAGTCTTCCATTTCAAGGTTAAAACAACAGCTTTTCAAGCTACGCAATAGCCTCGTCAAGACTCCCCTCTCCACCTTGCCACCATGAACGATCGGAAAAGATTCCACTGATATTCTGTTATGATGACACAATAGGACTCCAGTACCTCGAGAATGGATTGATCGGTGCGTATTGCGGTATTGCGTATACAACAAATCGTGGCGATTTAAAAGGTAGACTTTACGCCCTCAACGGAACGTCATCGTGCGTGTCCCCTCCGAGCCCAGCGTCGGTACTTTAATGTCACAGTGGCACACTACTATTTTAAGGGAGAGAAAAGACATCAATACACTGGAAAACTTGGTGAGAGAAGAATACGTCGTGGGTTTTAAACAGCCGACCAGATGCCAGGCTGGAGAAACTCACGCGATTAAGGACAGGGACAAACCAAGGGAACTAGAAGGAAGGACACGGTCATTACAGGACTAGAACTTGCGAAGGTGCGACATGGGCTCGAACCTTTCATTGGCTTGTTTTACCTCACAAGCGTATCATCTCTGAGGTGGCATCACGGCATCACCAACCATCATGATGGGCTTCCACCTACGATATGGCCGATAAAATGTTTTTGATGTGAAGAATTGTCTTTGGATGTGCTGTGGAGGACTAAACAGTCAAGGACGACTGAGTCGAAGAGTTGATGAAGTGGTTTGTTCAGGAAACAAATTCGTCAATCACTGATAACATCGACTGGAAAGTGTTGTGTTGCTGTATGCTGGATTACTTCCTTTACATCTATCAGCAACAGTCAAGAAACCAGAACGACCAGTACGACTTCGTGCATCATATTCCCTTTTTGCATTCACACGATTCCAACTATCGTTGATGAAGGATAACGGCATTAACGGCATTACTTCGTGCTCAAAAATGCGTTTTTCGTTGTTGATGCTGCAGTTACAATGTTCCAATGGATGCCATGACACTCTCATCTTATTGGTCGAAAATTCTTCAAGCCAAGCGTCATCATCAATAAATCTGCCATCAATGGAGGACATACCACTTACCAGCGTTGCGACATGGTGCCGACTACTGTCTGCCAGCACTTGTCATGTCCGATACTCCGATCGAGATCCGGTTTCTGTTGATGTTTCCATGTCCACAGTGCCACTCTTCGTGATAACACGTCAAATATGAAAGAAAGCAGAGTGTCGGCAAATCCCTATGAATCTAGAAAGCGAAGGCACGGCGAATAAAATGCGGCCCTTTACACCCAACCATTTTTTTCTCCATTCGAGTTGCCGGCCGGGCTCAGCATCCAACTTGATCATAATTTTGGAAAGGTAGCTCTGCCGTAGTACCGGTAGGGATAGAAAGTATCATACGTAGTACGAGTACCGGCATGTTGTACCGTACAACACGTCGTAGTGTCGTTAGGAGGGGCTAATTCAGTCGAGACGTTTGCAGTCCATCTGTTGTACGGTGAGAAAGACCCTTCGATTGATACTGTACACTGTACATACCGGTATTGTACGTCGTCGTTACGACTACTCTGCTGTACGACTAGAGTAGTCGTAACGACGACGACAACAACAACAACAACAAGGATATGATGAGAGAACGAGAAAACGGAACCAATCTTCCGAAGATTGATTGCCGTAAGACTATCTTCTCATCTAACACCAACTCTTGACAGTAATCCGCGAACTCGAAACATCAAGTCGATTGTGGTTGATGTTGACTTGGGGTGCAAACATACCCCAATGTATTTGGCCAGAAACAATTGGTCCAGTTGGGAATATACCCAACACTGATGTTGGGAGGTGGAGCCATCGATATTGGTGGAAACAAGGTTGAATCGAATTAGTAACATGGAACAGCATCTGCAACAGCTCTTCTGTCGATAAATTGGGGTCAGCATCCGTGCCCAAATCCCAGAGGGCAAACGTGCGAAGCAAATCCAATTTTCGAACCGATTCTTCCAATGATTCCTTGTTTGGTATTTGTTGTCTGTACGTTGTGGTTGGAGCTGTTTGAAAAAAGTTCGTCGATAGGGCGGAGACACCACGATGTATTATTAAATATCAGAGTTTGAAAATCTTTTTCCAATCATGGGTTGATTTTGATCTCCTCCTCTTTGTGGAAGTGGTAATCCGCTGTGGAATAAAACGATTGTAGAATCATGAGTGTCGGTTGAAGTGATGACTCGTATCTTGACCACAGACCTTTTATTAGGAGGTTTTGCAAAACTACACGAATGGCGATGGAGTATCTTTGCTTTGAAAAGAAGGTATTGCGCTGTGAACAAATGCATTATGCTGAATTCAACTCCCATCGCAGATGGAATGCCTTCCATAATTCCGGAATTCGGCGTGGTAGTAGTCACTTTGTCGTATCTTTGGAGAATCCTGACCAAGAGTGGACTTTTAAACCGATAACTTCGTTCAAAACCAGGACATCTTTGGATGCAAGTAGTACAGTGCGGAATCGACACTTTTAAAATCGTATGGAAGACGTCGGTTGGTTGGATGCATTTTGAGAGGGCAGCCGGCGGCACCTGCTCATCACTCCAATCCAGTTCCACGCTGGTCACGAAGCATCATCAGCTCCAGTAACTTGTCTCGTCCGGTCTACCTATTCCACTACTTCCACCTCAGCCAACGATTCCTTGACTTGAATCTGTTATCATTCTATAAACCTTCGATCATTCTTCTGTTTCGTTCTTGTGACAGCAAAACCATCGTCCAATCCTAGCTACTAGAGCTACTAGTCGTATGACGCAGAAGACGTACCGGTAAATGCGACTACCGGTAGAGAGATTGATGAAGGTAGTAGAGTAGTTGAAAAAGAAAATGATGGGTCGACTCATTTGATCATTGCACGCGATCCATTCCGCTTTGATACATTGGCGATTGTTGAATTTGTGGATAGAAGAGAATCTTTTCTATTCCGTCAAATTGAAGAGATGATAAGAGCCTTGTGGTTGTTAGCTACCAGATCTACTTCGAGTAGAATGTAATTGGACGAGATTGAATCCACCTCGGCCAAATTAAATTTAAATTGGACGAAATAAAAGGTCAATTGGCTGTGCACGGGCAAAAATAGTTGAAATTTGGTCTAAAAAAATTCAATTAGAGATAACTAAATTGCCTTGAGGGAATAGCTATAACAGATCTGCGGGTATCTGCCTGTCAGTCTATCGCTTCCCTCTGTTGCACTTGAAGTTAGGACATACTATGATACGTACCGGTGCTCTGACTGTGAGTGATCCTATCATGGATGCCATATTTTCCCGCCAACAACCAAGGCTCAATTTGTTTGCCTTGGATAATTGGCAGTATCGGGCAAAGGAAAACAACAGCCAACAGGAGGCAGCAAATGTACAATTGGGCACAATTATACCGAGTGTTCGACTCTTTGAATTCTTCCCTAAATTAGTAATGTTATGTTATTGTCCTACGTAGCAGTATTTTTCGTATGCTTCAAGTGCAACGTGAAAGATGAGTTTTGTGCGTGAATAGATCGTCGTTGGTATTTGAGCAATAGTCACGGGTCACAGTGTACAAAATTGCGACTCATATTATGGTTTCCCTTCTTCGTCAGCTGTTGTTTCAGTGCGCATTGATTTTAAAAAGAGAGGATTGGGTAGCCGTCGTCATCAAAAGTTCCAGCAATAAACTTCATGCCGTGCTTTCGCAATTTGTTCACAGAAACCTTTCAAATCCGACCGAAGCACTTTTTTTGCAACGTTGAGAATGAGATCATGGTCAATGGGAAGATCATTGAAAATGAAATCATCAGAACTGCTCATGAGTTGTCTGAAGTCCACATGAATTATGAGTCGGTTACCTTCACAGTCGACATCCGCCCCAGTCCCCACCGAAATATAACAACTCGGCCAAGACTCGATATTCCAAATTTGTGTCTTCTGTTTTTGCTGGATCGTCAACCGCAATTTGGTGTTGAAAACCGCTCCGGGCAGGATGTGCAGTGGATTGGTTTATCCACGATCTGGACCAAAAGTTGACAGCCAATATGTTTGGTCTTCATGGAGCTGGCACCGCAAACTCTTCGGAACATTGTCGACATGTCTCCTAAGGTTGACGGAACCGAGATATCAGCTGCAACCCAAGAATGGGGTCCATGAACCCTGGTCCTCATCATTATAAAACACACAAGTTCTGCGCAATCGGCTGTTGAACTACTTCAAACACGACTTGGATTGTAGAACCTTACGCGACATTTGGAGCATGAAATGTCGGGTGTAGAGCCCTTTCATAATTATCCGCATCTATATCACCCGCCCTCATGTCAAAGCTGCAGCAGCAATGTATGAGTGACATTTTACGCTTAACCCAGCTGAAGCAAAAGTCAGGCAGGATGTCAAGTGACAGATGTTGGCATTTCGTAGAGTGAGCATTTATAGCTCCAAGGGAAGTCTCCATCAGGTATCCCATCGTATACTCGGTCTTAACGTCAGCTACGGCAAAGCCAAAGTATTCTAGCTCGTCGAGGACACTTTGCATTTTCTCGGACGGGACGCACAATTCCCTTCCATAGCGCATCTACTTCAAAACATAAGCGAAGTCATTTGCATTGTATCTATGACAACAGACGTGACAATAGGAAGCTTTCTGTGGTCAGTATGACTTTCATCAGATTTGTCGCTGCCAAGTATTCACTCACAACATTAACATGAGTGTCGTTGGGTAGGCAGGCAAGACGGAAGGAGACGTGTTCCTACTTCTTCGGAGCAAGAAGTGTTTGTTTGTTGGAATGTCATTGATTGATTCATTGCTTGTATTTGGATTCCCATATTCAAATGTTGCCTTGGGTAAAAAAGATCGTCGGTGTCATCCTTTCTCCTTCTTTTTAGGGGAAGCAATCCATCATTTTGCTTTTTGGTTACTCTTGCATGCCATTAACAGCAACAAAAAGATAGCATAAACGGTCAAATCTTCTCTGATACCATCTTGTGGGTATTTCACCGAAATTGGTCGTGTCAATCTCCTTTTTTTCAGTTGTCTCTTTTGACCTCATTGCTTGTAGGTAGAAGTGGCTTACGAACGATGGAGTTCCTGTTACTTCCTTTTAATAAGCGGCAACGTTGCAAACTTGCTAGCTACCGGTAGAGAAGGGATGTTGCTGGAATTCAAGAGACGAAGAGACAACAGACAACAGACGCATCATACGAATGTTGGTTGTTTGTACGTCAGTGAAGAGGTCGTACGTACGAAAGTACCAGTAGTAGTCTACTACTCCCTCCGTCTCACTTCTATATTACACTTTCACAACTTTAAATGAAAAAAACCGCCAACAAGCTACTTAGAACATATGGCTGTTATCATCTTTAAATTCACATTATAAGCTATATTTCCATGTATATATTATATTTAGAATTATTAAGTCTTTCAGTCCGTTGAGCCGTTCAAAGTAAGGAAGCCGCCAACAATCCACCCTTTTTCTTACGGATCTCCCCAGCAAGTGAAAATTCGACGATCACACCAGCACAAATCTCTTTCCTCTGAATATAAGCAACAACTTTGAAAATGGTGACAACAAGGAAAAAGAGGGTTGCGATGACCGAAAAGCTGAAAAAGATGTATTCACGGCGTGCGTGGTGAGGGTGTCGCGAGAAATTTTACCTTACGGAAGTTTTAAAGCTGTTGGCGAAACACACAAAATCCATCCAAGAACTGTTGCTAATCTGTGGTATTCAACGCTGAAGCAAATACCGGGATATCAACCCAATACCCCTCTTGACCCTGTCTCTCTTCTTGCAAACGTTCCAGAAACGGCATTTACTACGAAGTTCGAAAATTCTGGAAGAAACCCGAAGCATGACCGAGACATGCTGTTGCAAGAGATCAAGAATATTGATCCTACCGCTAGAAGAACCATCAGATCTCTTGCTGGAGCTGTTGGTATTCCAGTTATGACCATCTGGAGAATGAAACAGTCGAAGAAACTGAAGGTTCATACCATGGCTTTGAAGCCGAAGTTGAACGATGATCATCGCCTCAATCGGCTGTTTCACTGCATCGCAAAGAACGACAAGAACACTATCAATTCTGTGGCTGAAATGACGTTCAAGAGCATGTATAACGAGATTCATATTGATGAAAAATGGTTCTTTCTTGTACGGGACGGGCTTCGGTGTATTGTGACCCAAGACGAGCCACCGCCTAAGGCAATATCAGTGTCCCACAAGAGTCACATCACTAAAGTCATGTTTCTTTCCGCTCTTGCAAGACCAAGATTCAATCATACAACGAGACAGGAGTTTGATGGACTAATTGGAATCTATCCAGTAGGAGAAATCGACATGTATGTGAGAGCAAGCCATGGTCACCAACCAGGAGATCTAAAGTGGTGTAACGTCAACATGGATAGGGATTTGTACCGAGATATGCTTTTTAATTTTGTGTTACCGGACGTGAAGAAGAAGATGCCAATAGACAACAACATTATATTGCAGCAAGACGGTGCCAAAGCTCATCTACCAGATGACGATCCGTTGTTTGCAGCAAAGGTCACAGAACTGTTTGGAGATCCAACTGCTGTGAAGCTGTACACACAACCGGCACAGTCACCAGATTTGAATGTGAATGATCTTGGCTTTTTCAATTCTCTACAGTCAAGATACTACCAGACAGCTCCAAAGGACGCTCTTGAATTGATTGAGATGGTAGAAGAAACTTACAAGAACTATCCAGCCAAGAAACTCAATCGAATTTGGTTGACACTGCAGAGTGTGATGAATCAGGTCATCAACCAAAGAGGAGACAACGACTACACAATCCCTCACATGAAAAAAAAGTTCTGGAACGACAAAACCAATTGCCACTATCGTTGGATGTAACTGCAGAGGCAAGCACGTATCCACTCGACATCTTGGTTGATTGATGCTTTCAATAATAGTCTCTGATAGAGTTCTGTTTCCTTTTGTTGATGTTGTCACAACTTGAAATGAAAAATTTAGTTTCTCTAATGCTTTTTGAAACAGTTGTCGAGCATTCTTCTAAATATTCATAAAAACGAGCCGGGTCATATAAAAATGAGTCGCGCCATCCCCTGTAGAAATCCTAGGAGGTCTACACAGCTCGGCACGCTTCATTTTTGTTTTCTGACTGGCACGGCATCCTCAATAGGAATATAGAAGTGAGACGGAGGGAGTAGTAGTATGTAGTAGAATCTCTTTCACTGTCAATCAATCTCTCAACTACCGGAGTAATTGTTACAGTTACTGTTAGTTTAGTTTACAGTTAAGTACAGTTAGGGAACGGTTTTCCCACCCCGCTCACCCCAAGAGAAACTTTAAGTACAGTTTAGTACCGTCAAGGAACGGTTTTCCCACCCCGTTCCCACCCCGAGAGAATGTTCCCACCCTTCCTGAAATGGTACGCACAGTTGAGTACCGTTAAGGAACGGTTTTCCCACCCCGTTCCCACCCCGAGAGAATGTTCCCACGTTCCCACCCTTTTATTTTACTGTTAGGATCTTCTTCGTACAACAGTACGTCGTATCATACATATGGTAGTTCCGGTACTATAGGTAGTACTATTCTAGTTTGGGTAACTCTATCATACCCTCTTTGTTGCTGAAATCTTTCTTCTTTACGACTCTGGTATTGCTGTTGTTATCACAGGAACAAACAACTATGATACCGTCCCGTCCCGTAGTAGGTTGTTGTGCCACCATAATCGTGTCGTGCCCTACGATTGCATACACCATACAACTACCGTACAGTAGAGCATCACCACCGTTGCAACGGGTAGTAATACTGCTACAACAACTGTTACTACGACGAAGAGGATCAGTTCGGATGACACTCCAAGCAACAGTGGTGGTGGCAACAACAACAACAACAACAACAACAACATTTCACCGTCCTTGTTCTTGTTAAACTTTTCAAAGGCGATCGTAGCGGTGTTGGCAAGTTCCTGGGCTCGTTCGGCTTCCAGCGCTGCCACTTGGTTGGCTGTTAGGAACGACGATGACGACGTCCACCGAAGGAATGTTTGCTATTCGTACGACGGAGATAGCGATCGTTTCCATTTGTCGTTGATGCTCCTGTTGGACGGTACTATATAAGATAGTAATCCACATTATGAAGCGTCATGGTCTAGGGTGCAATTCCGTAGCATGATACTAATAACCTTTTAACAGCTCCTGTTACTGTTCCACCCACCGACTGTGATGATCCATACCGACGATGCGAGCTGTGGGAGTGTGTCAATGGTGACGGAACAAACGCATTCGAAGAAGATGACAACCATCCATCAATGGCACTAGTTTCGGATGGCCAACCGAGACGGGAGACGATGAAGTTGTCACTGCCAGTCGGGTGGAACTTCGGGTAAGACGATGACCAAACATGTGTGGAAACCGTCCACCACTTCCAACCGTGGGAACAATTTTGACGTTGGATTGTATAGCTTTATCGACAACCGATTGTGGTGATGGATACTTTTGGTATCGACACTCCCAGCGGGTACCAACATCCTTGGAGGAGGATTGTTGACTATTAGGACACTACCGATCGCGATGTATCTTCTTGATGAGAGGCCGTTCGAAAGATACCAAGACAACTTCCCGAACCATTGCGACTACCTGTGATACGGCCAGGACTGGCAGCGGTAGCAGATGTAGATACAAAGGAATGCTGTCCACTGACACGTTTTCGGAAAGGACTTGCATCCAAACTGTTGTGTTTTTTGTGGCGGACACTACCACTGCCACTATAAACACCACCCAATTGTTGATACATGGGAGATCGTGCCACCAATTTTGGCATGGGCGACGCTGTTGCTGCTCCTGCTGCGCCTCGTTTACGGTTAAGCGATAACGGTGGTTGCTGCTCCTGCTGCTGCTGCTTGGTCCATGTCGTCAATGGCAACAGACATTCAGCTTCAATCTCTTCGAAATCCCGTTCCACGGCCTTGTTTCGATCCAACCGTTGCTTTTCACGAGAATTTTTATGTTATGTGCAAATGCTGATATAGCTGTAATCCAATCCAATGCCTTGGTATACGATTCGTCGATCTCCAAATAGGTTCTCATCACAAACACCAGCATTCCCTCCAATAACAGCATCATCAATATGACAAACCATTCATTCAAGATGCGTTGCAATCGAATTTGGTATCCCACGGACGGCAAATGCGAATCCGCGGTCATGCGGATGGACATTTCCACAAAGGCAATGTTGAGTGTGATGAGCGCTCGATGAAAGAAATCGGAATCTTGAAAGGTCAACACAGAGACAGCCACAACATTGAGGAGTGCCACCAACGGGACGATGTTTTGGTCGTAGTAGCCCGACTCACGGAGAGCCGTCACAGAAACTCGCAGAATGTAGTCGGGATGATGAATATTTTGGTTGTCTGAGAAAGCTTCAACGACGGAATCAGTGCCACTATCAATTTTGGATGTCTTCGTTTCCTTTTCGATTTTATTTGGCCGAAAGGATGCGTTGGTGCTGCCATGTTCAAGTGGACAACACTAACACTGAAATCATCTGTGACGATTGAAGGCGAGGCCGGGTATCTTGACTTGATCAACGATCATTCCATAGGGGATGCGTCTCGAGTATTGCGAATCTGCTTCCGTCGCCAAGGCTAATTTCCATGCTGTTGAGTCCGATGTCCGATTCTTGGACCGATGACTCAGAATGGCCAGCTTGAGCTGTACATGATGTAGATCATGCGGGAAGTGTCCCACATCGACATCGGATTGTAGAACCGTAGCCCGATAAATGGCCGTCCATCGAAGGAGCCTCTCCTGACCATCCAAACAATCGATTTCGGTCCCACCAATCGTCCCAAAGGTGGCCACAATTCTAATTACCTTGTATGCAGTAATCATCATCATGCCGTGATTGTGATTCTTGAAGTTCTGGTGAAAGAGTCGACGATATTCCACAACGGTCGTGCTGCTGCTGTAGACGTTGTTAGTTGTTAGTTGTGAGATACGTATTAGAATTATTATGTTTCTTGCAGTTGGATTGTCTTATGTATATTTCTTGACACTTGCATCGGACACAGTATGAAATTAGATCTTTTTGTTGCTATTGGAATTGTTTTGTTTGTTGCATTGGAATGTCATCTGCGGCCAAGGCATAGAGATCCAAAGTGGTCGTTGTCAGCTTCATGTTTGTTGTTGTTGTTGTTGTTGTTGGTTGGCATTTTTCACTTTGCTGCTCTGATTGTGTTGTGGTTGCTGCTGTTGAATGGGAAAAGACTAAAGTATCGACAGACGTGAACAGTGAACAGCGGCAGGAATCGATTGGCCATTGGCCAGTAGCAACAACAACAATGTCACAACGAATAACGGCCGTTAGAAGTTTTTGTTGGCGTTGAAAAGTACTCCGAGTAGTATGATACGATGATAGTTTCATCGTTTCGGTATCAGCAAAGATACCACATCAACAACACCCAATACGTTGTAACTGAGAAAATCTCGTCGTCGGTCTGACCGTCAGCCTTCGACGAGACATTCTCGTTGAAGTATTATCTGTAAGATCGCAAACACGACCGTCCCAACACACCTCTGAAGCCTCAGACGAGCCCGAAGCGTTTGCGGTCTGAAGCCTTCCACGACAAAATCTCGTCGTCGGTCTGAAGCCTTCGAAGAGACATTTTCTTTAGGGTTCTAGCTCGAAAACGCGACCATCCCAACAGACCTCTGAAGCCTCAGACGAGACCGAAGCGTTTGCGGTCTGAAGCCTTCCACGACAAAAACTCGTCGTCGGACTGATGCCTTCGAAGAGACATTTTCTTTAGGGTTCTAGCTCGAAAACGCGACCATCCCAACACACGTATCATAGTACATGTGATGTGTCTTGCATACTTTTTTTGGATGGCAGCTCCACCGTTTTCTTCCAGCCTCGCCATGGTACCAAATCCACCATATTACGTTTTATCTTTTACGAATGCTTATTCTTTACTGTCCTTTTTGATGATAGAGTTACTGACAGTAAAGCAGAAAAGAAACAAATCGAACAGGGCTAAACAACAAAACAATGGAGAATGGAGATACTTGTCGTTTTGGATGCGTCGTTCCACGATGTTGAAATACGCGTTATATCACCCTTCCAGCCTCGACATGGTACCACATCTATCGTATTACCTGATATCTTTGACGGTCCATTCTTTTCAATTGCCCGTTATAACATTTGGACCAGAAACGAGACGAAAAGGGTTGAAAATGATCGAGAGACTTGTCCTTTTGGGATTGCACTGGCTTAGGCACAATCAATTTCTTTGTAGATATTGACAAGAATTCTTTTATCCAAATGTCAAACACGACCGTCCCAACATACCTACCTTGGAGTACGGTACCTACTACTACTAGTCTTACCGTTTACCAGTACAAGTATGTTCTGTATGTACGACGTACGGTATGTATACCATAGTAGTGATTGACAGTGAATGCGTCCTTTGAGTAGACTCAATTTATTGTCCGTCCTTCGACAGTCAATATTTCGTTCGACTGCCTCGACTTTTCTTCTCGATGATGTCACAGTCAGTTCACTGTCAAGAGGAATCCATCATCCACCAATAACAGGAAGTCGTATGATAGTAGTCTACTACTCCTAGCAACCTACCGGTAGTCTATGATACTTCGTATCATAATACCTACTAACTCGCGTATTGGGATTTCGTTTTGCGCGTTGCAACATTCGAAAATCATTGCATATATTTATTTACCGCACAAAACTCTCTCGTTACTTTCATTCTTCATTCATCCAACAATGATAGACCTACTCTAGTACGTCGTAACGGAAATATGCCGTTACAGCTATTGTTCATGTCACTGTCTCTAAGATAGTGGATCATCCATCATCATGCTTGAGCCCAGAGTCGAAGATTTCCCGTGGTAGAAGCACTACGACAATTATGACTGTTGTCATCAAGTGTCATTGGTACGACGCCACATAACACAACGACAGTTCTATCTCCTAACATCACATCCATGTCGCCAGCCGAAGCTTTGGTCATTGCCCTGAAGGTATCAAAGGCAAAGAAAACAAATACAAGAGATGCTCCATTGCTGGTAGTAGGGGAAAATGGTGCAAAGCTGAAGAGTTCATGATACAACATCAAGATCTTCACAACAATCCACCCATCCCGAAACGAATCGAATGCTATGTGACCTCCTCCCAATTGTTTACCACAAAAGAGATTTTTCTTGGAACACGGAAGCACACAATGAAATATGAGGGTGTATACTTTGCGTATGGAGATGTGGCAGTATGCCACAGAAAGAAACAACAATTATACAACGAGTGGCAATATAATCCTTGCCTGGAACGCGCGCAAGACGATGAGACAAAAGCATGTTCGGAGTCCAAGAGTAGATCGCATCTTTCCATTTAGCCAAACAGATATGAGACAGGATCACTGAATGATTCAGATCTAGCCCCAGAAAAAGTTATAGGCAGGTGGAGGGGAAATCAATCTACGGTGCTGCGATACGATAACGACAATCCACAGATGATTATCCGCCAAGGATGGATATCGGCTTTACACGCAACAACCATCACCATTGCTTTCCAGGGAGTAGATGACGAACGACCTTATTCAACTTGTGGTCGGACCTCGAATGACATCCCATGGTTCTGCTTGAAATCCATAACAGTAACGTAACCAACATCACCAACCGCTCTCATCAAGAATCAGCTATAAGCTCTGTGGCACTATTGCGGTTTACTGTTACATGATCGCATCTTTGTAGACTAGCCAGTTTGACTGTGAATTAGTCCTTCGAGTGCTCATCTTGCGCCAGTGAAGAAAGAAGGGAGGAGAGAGATTGATTTATTGCAGGAACGTGAAAGAGTTGATGACAACCAAAATGACCATGAAAGAGATCCCCATATTCAATATTCTTCCCAAACAACATCAACATCACACATCACAGACCCGCCGCCGCGCTGGAGATTTTGTCTTCCGTCACCATCAGAGGCGCTCTGGTGGAACACAAAGTTGAAGCGAATTAGTAACAGGCTATGGAATTTTACGGGCAGGAGATTTTGTGTTCCGCTGCCGTCGGAGGCGCTGTACCACTTTCATGGAGGAAAGTCGCACTCTCAACGGATCTAACCACCGTTTCCGATCGAAATGTTTTGCAAGAATCACATCGAGGCAACCAAAAAACAAAACCGTTGGAAACTACCGGTAGAAACAGGCCAGTTTGCCAGTTCACACCCTGAAGACAAGCTTACAGTTACGAGCAAAGGATTATGATGGCAAAGAGATTGAGTGATCGAACTGAACAACGGAACGATCGGTGGTGGAACTGTAAAAGAAACAAGGAAACAAAGAACAAAAAACAGATTGAGCAATCCACGTCCAGTTTCATCTTCCACGTCTCCCCGTGTTGATTCGGTCGTCCGAGACGTACGAGTATTAGTATTGCCCAACGTTTTGGAAGGCTTGAGGTTTCCACAGCCCAATCGATTGAATAAGTCCAGTGATTTGCTTGGCCGAGACGTACGGGTACTGATTGATCGGTGCGCATTGCAGTATTGCGTATACAACAAATCGAGGCGATTTAAAAGGTAGACTTTACGCCCTCAAGGGAACGTCATCGTGCGTGTCCCCTCCGAACCCAGCGTCGGTACTTTAATGTCACAGTGGCACACTACTATTTTAAGGGAGAGAAAAGACACCAATACACTGGAAAACTTGGTGAGAGAAGAATACGTCGTGGGTTTTAAACAGCCGACCAGATGCCAGACTGGAGCGTGGCTGGAATTGATTTGATTCCACATTCCACCAAACAAACAGGACCAAAGTCACACCTTTTGTGGAGAAAACGAAAGCCACTGCCTTGGGACCAAAAATCATTTTCCAACAACAAGAATCAGGGCAGCGGCCGTCCAACGACAGTCCAAAAAGCAATATACCATGATGTGCCTTATTTATCTGCAAGCCCTACAGCTTGGCCGCATGCTCGGTGCGTCGTACCTTATGTGTATGACAGACAGCTTGTGGGATGGTCTGTTGTATTTGGAGAGACCAACTGGTATGACCCAAGAACAGATGGGGATTGTGCTGTACCAATACACTCAAACACGACGAATGCGGCAGCAACAACAACAACAACAACATTAATTTGGATGGAAAGGAGAAGAAGAGGAATCACATTTGCGGTAGTCGCTTGCATTATCATCCCAAGCGACATGTACCGTGAAGAATACGACGACATGCTCGTAACTATGATGTGTAAGGATGGAGTGGAACAGGTAAATAAAAAAGCTACGAGGAAGCTAAAAAAAAAAAGCAAAGACGATTGATGTTGTTTGACGACAACAAAACCATAAAATGCTACTGCTGCTACTACTACTCTACCGAAAGTAGAGTGTGATAGTACGTGTCATTGCATGTCATTTTTCTCGTCGACGCGGAAATGGTAAGTGATTTAATGTGAAATTACATATATTATTATGTGTGCACTTGTCGTGTTACCTCGTTTCGTACGGAGGCTCGAGAACGAGCAACACGGGAAACTCACGCGATAAAGAATAGTTTGGTTCTGTGGTAGTAAACTGAACGTGATTTTGTGTAAAAATATTTATCGTATGAACTTGTCGTGTTACCTCGTTTCGTACCGAGGCTCGAGAACGAGCAACACGGGAAACTCACGCGATAAAGAATAGTTTGGTTCTGTGGTAGTAAACTGAACGTGATTTTGTGTAAAAATATTTATCGTGTGCACTTGTCGTGTTACCTTGTTTCGTACCGAGGCTCGACGTTGCACAACAATGACATACCCTTTCTACCTCTGTCAGGCGACATACCCACCATATATTGTACAATGCTGCATGATACAGTTTCCTGTTACTACCACCATCCGAACATTATTCCGTATTATGAAACAACCATCTCCGAAAACCGCATGGATCAATGCGAATCCGTCAAACGAATCAAGTGGCAACGTAACAGCAAAGGCTTCGAGATGAATCTTTTCCACCCATTGTGTTCTTGACAGGGACAAACCAAGGGAACTAGAAGGAAGGACACGGTCATTACAGGACTAGAACTTGCGAAGGTGCGACATGGGCTCGAACCTTTCATTGGCTTGTTTTACCTTATTTGGCCAGAAACAATTGGTCCAGTTGGGAATACACACAACACCGATGTTGGGAGGCGGAGCCATCGATATTGGTGGAAAACAAGGTTGAAGCGAATTAGTAACATGGAACAGCATTTGCAAACAGCTCTTCTGTCGATAAATTGGGGTCAGCATCCGTGCCCAAGTCCCAGAGGGCAAACGTGCGAAGCAAATCCAATTTTCGAACCGATTCTTCCAATGATTCCTTGTTTGGTATTTGTTGTCTGTACGTTGTGGTTGGAGCTGTTTGAAAAAAGTTCGTCGATAGGGCGGAGACACCACGATGTATTATTAAATATCAGAGTTTGAAAATCTTTTTCCAATCACGGGTTGATTTTGATCTCCTCCTCTTTGTGGAAGTGGTAATCCGCTGTGGAATAAAACGATTGTAGAATCATGAGTGTCGGTGGAAGTGATGACTCGTATCTTGACCACAGACCTTTTTTTAGGAGGTTTTGCAAAACTACACGAATGGCGATGGAGTATCTTTGCTTTGAAAAGAAGGTATTGCGCTGTGAACAAATGCATTATGCTGAATTCAACTCCCATCGCAGATGGAATGCCTTCCATAATTCCGGAATTCGGCGTGGTAGTAGTCACTTTGTCGTATCTTTGGAGAATCCTGACCAAGAGTGGACTTTTAAACCGATAACTTCGTTCAAAACCAGGACATCTTTGGATGCAAGTAGTACAGTGCGGAATCGACACTTTCAAAGTCGTATGGAAGACGTCGGTTGGTTGGATGCATTTTGAGAGGGCAGCCGGCGGCACCTGCTCATCACTCCAATCCAGTTCCACGCTGGTCACGAAGCAACATCAGCTCCAGTAACTTGTCTCGTCCGGTCTACCTATTCCACTACTTCCACCTCAGCCAACGATTCCTTGACTTGAATCTGTTATCATTCTATAAACCTTCGATCATTCTTCTGTTTCGTTCTTGTGACAGCAAAACCATCGTCCTATCCTAGCTACTAGAGCTATGACGCAGAAGACGTAAATGATGTTCTAATGTCATGTTAGTACGACTACTAGCTAGCTACGACGTAGTAGAGGTATGATACATAGTAGAGTAGAAGAAAAAGAAAATGATTGATCGACTCATTTGATCATTGCAAGCGATCCATTCCGCCAAATTGGCGATTGTTGAATTTTTGTGAGAATCTCTTCTACATCGTATTCCGTCAAATTGAAGAGATGATAAGAGTCTTGTGGATCTGCGGGCATCTGTCTGTCAGTCTATCGCTTCCCTGTTGTACTTGAAGTTAACTATGATACGTACCGGTGATCTGACTGTGAGTACGTATTACAGTTACGACAGAGTAGACGTTGAAAACTTCGTTCCGGCCAGTGACAACGTTTTAGCATGGAATGATGGTGAGTTTTCGGGAAGCACAACGGAAAATTGATCACATTCAACGATTCTACTACCTCTACTAGCTAGTAGAGCTGTACAACATTGTTTTGTTGAAATGAAAGCATGAATTCTCACGTTCACACAAACATTGCTACTACGTACGACGACGATGTGAGAAATAATACTACAATGCCCGCCTAACACAGATTTATAGGACTACAACTTGGTGTTGACCACTGTTTTGCCTTGCTGGCATACTGGTCGTCTTTCGTTGCAAATGAACTCTTGCCGATATCATATGTCCATCAACCATCTTCAATCTACCGCAATAACTTTGTCTTTGAGGTTCCAGTCCTACGAAAACTGCCGTCTTTATCGCTGTTGGGAAAAAGTCAGTGAGGAAGTTAAAGCAACAACTGATTTACAGCTTGGCTGGAAATTTCAGAAAATGGCAGAAGCATGATGTCAGTCTTGAGACAATGCTCATGCCTCCATGAAACCCCTCCAAGCCATGTTTCATTACCAAAAGCAGCAGCACTACTTCCGACAGTTTTCTTATCTGTGATTTGTTCTCCAGTCGGCGGAAGTTTGGATTGGCTGCCATCTACCATCGTATCAAATTCGAATAGTGACGACGTCTGGTCTGGTGTACCTGGAAAAGGACCCCAAGGTCAGATATTACCAATTGGGACATCCACTTTCCTTTTGATGGTCCTATCATGGATGCCATATTTTCCCGCCAACAACCAAGGCTCAATTTGTTTGCCTTGGATAATTGGCAGTATCGGGCAAAGGAAAACAACAGCCAACAGGAGGCAGCAAATGAACAATTGGGCACAATTATACCGAGTGTTCGACTCTTTGAATTCTTTCCTAAATTAATAATGTCAAATTATTGTACTACATAGCAGTATTGTTCGTGTGCTTCAAGTGCAACTTGAAAGATGAGTATTGTGCGTGAATAGATCTTCGTTGGTATTGCGATAGTCACGGGTCACCGTGTACAAAATTGTGACCCATTCTCTTCATTATGGTTTCCCTTCTTCGTCAGCTGTTGTTTCAGAGAGCATTGATTTTAAAAAGAGAGGATTGGGTAGCCGATGTCATCATAGGTTCCAGCGGTACACTTCATGCCGTGCTTTCGCAATTGTTCATAGAAACCTTTCAAATCCGACCGATTGTTAACCGCTTTTTTTGCAACCTTGAGGGTGAGATATTGGTCAATGGGAAGATCGTCGAAAATGAAATCATCAGAACTGCTCATCAGTTGTCTGAAGTGCACATGAATTGTGGGTCGGTTACCTTCACAGTCGACATCCGCCCCAGTCCCCACCGCAATATAACAACTCGGCCAAGACTCGATATTCCAAATTGTGTCTCTCGTTTTTGCTGGATCGTCAACCACGATTTGGTGTTGAAAACCGCTCCGGGCAGGATGTGCAGTGGATTGGTTTATCCACGAACTGGACCAAAAGTTGACAGCCAATATGTTTGGTCTTCATGGAGCTGGCACCGCAAACTCTTCGGAACATTGTCGACATGTCTCCTAAGGTTGGCGGAACCGAGATACCAACCGCAACGCAAGAATGGGGTCCCAGGTCCATGAACCCTGGTCCTCATCATTATAAAACACACAAGTTCTGCGCAAACCGGCTGTTGATTGAGTAATCTTATGCGACATTTGGAGCATGAAATGTCGGGTGTAGAGCCTTTCATAATGATCCTCATCTATATCACCCGCCCTCATGTCAAAGCTGCAGGTGAAATGTGTGAGTGGTGACATTTTATGCTTAACCCAGCTGAAGCAAAATTCAGCCAGGATGTCAAGTGACAGATGTTGGCATTTCGTACAGTGAGTATTTATAGCTCCAAGGGAAGTCTCCATCGGGTATCCCATCGTATAATCGGTCTTTACGTCTGTCAGCGTCGGCAAAGCCAAAATATTCTAGCTCGTCGAGGACACTTTGCATTTTCTCGGACGGGATGCACAACTTGCGCATGTACTTCAAAACATAAGTCATTTGCATCGCGTCCAATGAAAGATGGTGCCTCGTCATTTTGAGGCCCATCACCGTTCCAACGTTCGGAAGTGATGGTGGCCGACACGGAGTTTGAATACATGTCGATGGTGGACTTCTCCACCTCGATCAGAGTTCCGTTCATTCACTTCTCTATCACTTACTGTAATTAGGATTGTAATGGGTTGGGCGACAGCAGTGTAATGGACGGTGTAATGTGACACGTTGTTTGTTTGCTTGATTGTCGGTGAATTGCCTTGTTGTTTTCACGAGATTTCTTTATTCGAAAATTTTAAGCAGTTGTATCTATGACAACAGACGTGACAATAGGAAGCTTTCTGTGGTCAGTATGACTTTCATCAGATTTGTCGGTGCCAAGTATTCACTCACAACATTAACATGAGTGTCGTTGGGTAGGCTGGCAAGACGGAAGGAAACGTGTTCCTACTTCTTCGGAGCAAGAAATGTTTGTTTGTTGGAATGTCATTGATTGATTCATTGCTTGTATTTGGATTCCCATACTCAAATGTTGCCTTGGGTAAAAAAGATCGTCGGTGTCATCCTTTCTCCTTCTTTTTTAGGGGAAGCAATCCATCATTTTGCTTTTTGGTTACTCTTGCATGCCATTAACAGCAACAAAAAGATAGCATAAACGGTCAAATCTTCTCTGATACCATCTTGTGGGTATTTCACCGAAATTGGTCGTGTCAATCTCCTTTTTTTCAGTTGTCTCTTTTGACCTCATTGCTTGTAGGTAGAAGTGGCTTACGAACGATGGAGTTCCTGTTACTTCCTTTTAATAAGCGGCAACGTTGCAAACTTGCTAGCTACCGGTAGAGAAGGGATGTTGCTGAGACGAAGAGACAACAGACAACAGACGCATCATACGAATGTTGGTTGTTTGTACGTCAGTGAAGAGGTCGTACGTACGAAAGTACCAGTAGTAGTCTACTAGTAGTAGTAGGTCTAGTAGTATCTCTTTCACTGTCAATCAATCTCTCAACTACCGGAGTAATTGTTATCATACAGTTATGGTACCGGAAGTATAGTTAAGTACAGTTAGGGAACGGTTTTCCCACCCCGCTCACCCCAAGAGAAACTTTAAGTACAGTTTAGTACCGTCAAGGAACGGTTTTCCCACCCCGTTCCCACCCCGAGAGAATGTTCCCACCCTTCCTGAAATGGTACGCACAGTTGAGTACCGTTAAGGAACGGTTTTCCCACCCCGTTCCCACCCCGAGAGAATGTTCCCACGTTCCCACCCTTTTATTTTACTGTTAGGATCTTCTTCGTACAACAGTACGTCGTATCATACATATGGTAGTTCCGGTACTATAGGTAGTACTATTCTACGAAGTACCTAGTTTGGGTAACTCTATCATACCCTCTTTGTTGCTGAAATTCTTCTTTACGACTCTGGTATTGCTGTTGTTATCACAGGAACAAACAACTATGATACCGTCCCGTCCCGTAGTAGGTTTGTTGTGCCACCATAATCGTGTCGTGCCCTACGATTGCATACACCATACAACTACCGTACAGTAGAGCATCACCACCGTTGCAACGGGTAGTAATACTGCTACAACAACTGTTACTACGACGAAGAGGATCAGTTCGGATGACACTCCAAGCAACAGTGGTGGTGGCAACAACAACAACAACAACAACAACAACATTTCACCGTCCTTGTTCTTGTTAAACTTTTCAAAGGCGATCGTAGCGGTGTTGGCAAGTTCCTGGGCTCGTTCGGCTTCCAGCGCTGCCACTTGGTTGGCTGTTAGGAACGACGATGACGACGTCCACCGAAGGAATGTTTGCTATTCGTACGACGGAGATAGCGATCGTTTCCATTTGTCGTTGATGCTCCTGTTACTGTTCCACCCACCGACTGTGATGATCCATACCGACGATGCGAGCTGTGGGAGTGTGTCAATGGTGACGGAACAAACGCATTCGAAGAAGATGACAACCATCCATCAATGGCACTAGTGTCGGATGGCCAACCGAGACGGGAGACGATGAAGTTGTCACTGCCAGTCGGGTGGAACTTCGGGTAAGACGATGACCAAACATGTGTGGAAACCGTCCACCACTTCCAACGGTGGGAACAACTTTGACGTTGGATTGTATAGCTTTATCGACAACCGATTGTGGTGATGGATACTTTTGGTATCGACACTCCCAGCGGGTACCAACATCCTTGGAGGAGGATTGTTGACTATTAGGACACTACCGATCGCAATGTATCTTCTTGATGAGAGGCCGTTCGAAAGATACCACGACAACTTCCCGAACCATTGCGACTACCTGTGATACGGCCAGGACTGGCAGCGGTAGCAGATGTAGATACAAAGGAATGCTGTCCACTGACACGTTTTCGGAAAGGACTTGCATCCAAACTGTTGTGTTTTTTGTGGCGGACACTACCACTGCCACTATAAACACCACCCAATTGTTGATACATGGGAGATCGTGCCACCAATTTTGGCATGGGCGACGCTGTTGCTGCTCCTGCTGCGCCTCGTTTACGGTTAAGCAATAACGGTGGTTGCTGCTCCTGCTGCTGCTTGGTTCATGTCGTCAATGACAGACATTCAGCTTCAATCTCTTCGAAATCCCGTTCCACGGCCTTGTTTCGATCCAACCGTTGCTTTTCACGAGAATTTTCATGTTATGTCCAAATGCTGATATAGCTGTAATCCAATAAAATGCCTTGGTATACGATTCGTCGATCTCCAAATAGTTTCTCATCACAAAAACCAGCATTCCCTCCAATAACAGCATCATCAATATCATTTAAGATCCGTTGCAATCGAATTTGGTATCCCACGGACGGCAAATGCGAATCCGCGGTCATGCGGATGGACATTTCCACAAAGGCAATGTTGAGTGTGATGAGCGCTCGATGAAAAAAATCGGAATCTTGAAAGGTCAACACAGAGACAGCCACAACATTGAGGAGTGCCACCAACGGGACGATGTTTTGGTCGTAGTAGCCCGACTCACGGAGAGCCGTCACAGAAACTCGCAGAATGTAGTCGGGATGATGAGTATTTTGGTTGTCTGAGAAAAAGCTTCAACGACGGAATCGGTGCCACTATCAATTTTAGATGTCTTCGTTTCCTTTTCGATTTTATTTGGCCGAAAGGATGCGTTGGTGCTGCCATGTTCAAGTGGACAACACTAACACTGAAATCATCTGTGACGATTGAAGGCGAGGCCGGGTATCTTGACTTGATCAACGATCATTCCATAGGGGATGCGTCTCGAGTATTGCGAATCTGCTTCCGTCGCCAAGGCTAATTTCCATGCTGTTGAGTCCGATGTCCGATTCTTGGACCGATGACTCAGAATGGCCAGCTTGAGCTGTACATGATGTAGATCATGCGGGAAGTGTCCCACATCGACATTGGATTGTAGAACCGTAGCCCGATACATGGCCGTCCATCGAAGGAGCCTCTCCTGACCATCCAAACAATCGATTTCGGTCCCACCAATCGTCCCAAAGGTGGCCACAATTCTAATTACCTTGTATGCAGTAATTAGAATTGTGATTGCTTCATCCTCATGCCGTGATTGTGATTCTTGAAGTTCTGGTGAAAGAGTCGACGATATTCCACAACGGTCGTGCTGCTGCTGTAGACGTTGTTAGTTGTTAGTTGTGAGATACGTATTAGAATTATTATGTTCCTTGCAGTTGGATTGTCTTATGTATATTTCTTGACACTTGCATCGGACACAGTATGGAATTAGATCTTTTTGTTGTTATTGGAATTGTTTTGTTTGTTGCATTGGAATGTCATCTGCGGCCAAGGCATAGAGATCCAAAGTGGTCGTTGTCAGCTTCATGTTTGTTGTTGTTGTTGTTGTTGTTGTTGTTGGTTGGCATTTTTCACTTTGCTGCTCTGATTGTGTTGTGGTTGCTGCTGTTGAATGGGAAAAGACTAAAGTATCGACAGACGTGAACAGTGAACAGCGGCAGGAATCGATTGGCCATTGGCCAGTGGCCAGTAGCAACAAGAACAATGTCACAACGAATGACGGCCGTTAGAAGTTTTTGTTGGCGTTGAAAAGTAGTATGATACGATGATAGTTTCATCGTTTCGGTATCAGCAAAGATACCACATCAACAACACCCAATACGTTGTAACTGTAAACAACACGAGAAAATCTCGTCGTCGGTCTGACCGTCAGCCTTCGACGAGATATTCTCGTTGAAGTAGTATCTGTAAGATCGCAAACACGACCGTCCCAACACACCTCTGAAGCCTCAGACGAGCCCGAAGCGTTTGCGGTCTGAAGCCTTCCACGACAAAATCTCGTCGTCGGTCTGACTTTGAAGAGACATTTTCTTTAGGGTTCTAGCTCGAATATTCTTTACTGTCCTTTTTGATGATAGAGTTACTGACAGTAAAGCAGAAAAGAAACAAATCGAACAGGGCTAAACAACAAAACAATGGAGAATGGAGATACTTGTCGTTTTGGATGCGTCGTTCCACGATGTTGAAAGACGCGTTATATCACCCTTCCAGCCTCGACATGGTACCACATCTATCGTATTACCTGATATCTTTGACGGTCCATTCTTTTCAATTGCCCGTTATAACATTTGGACCAGAAACGAGACGTAAAGGGTTGAAAATGATCGAGAGACTTGTCCTTTTGGGATTGCACTGGCTTAGGCACAATCAATTTCTTTGTAGATATTGACAAGAATTCTTTTATCTAAATGTCAAACACGACCGTCCCAACATACCTACCTTGGAGTACGGTACCTACTACTACTAGTCGTACCGTTTACCAGTACAAGTATGTTCTGTATGTACGACGTACGGTATGTATACCATAGTAGTGATTGACAGTGAATGCGTCCTTTGAGTAGACTCAATTTATTGTCCGTCCTTCGACAGTCAATATTTCGTTCGACTGCCTCTACTTTTCTTCTCGATGATGTCACAGTCAGTTCACTGTCAAGAGGAATCCATCATCCACCAATAACAGGAAGTCGTATGATAGTAGTCTACTACTAGTAGCAACCTACCGGTAGTCTATGATACTTCGTATCATAATAATACCTACTAACTCGCGTATGGGGATTTCGTTTTGCGCGTTGCAACATTCGAAAATCATTGCATATATTTATTTACCGCACAAACAACACAAGAACACAAAACTCTCTCGTTACTTTCATTCTTCATTCATCCAACAATGATAGACCTACTCTAGTACGTCGTAACGGAAATATGCCGTTACAGCTATTGTTCATGTCACTGTCTCTAAGATAGTGGATCATCCATCATCATGCTTGAGCCCAGAGTCGAAGATTTCCCGTGGTAGAAGCACTACGACAATTATGACTGTTGTCATCAAGTGTCATTGGTACGACGCCACATAACACAACGACAGTTCTATCTCCTAACATCACATCCATGTCGCCAGCCGAAGCTTTGGTCATTGCCCTGAAGGTATCAAAGGCAAAGAAAACAAATACAAGAGATGCTCCATTGCTGGTAGTAGGGGAAAATGGTGCAAAGTTGAAGAGTTCATGATACAACATCAAGATCTTCACAACAATCCACCGATCCCGAAACGAATCGAATGCTATGTGACCTCCTCCCAATTGTTTACCACAAAAGAGATATTTCTTGGAACACGGAAGCACACAATGAAATATGAGGGTGTATACTTTGCGTATGGAGATGTGGCAGTATGCCACAGAAAGAAACAACAATTATACAACGAGTGGCAATATAATCCTTGCCTGGAACGCGCGCAAGACGATGAGACAAAAGCATATTCGGAGTCCAAAAGTAGATCGCATCTTTCCATTTAGCCAAACAGATATGAGACAGGATCATTGAATGCTTCAGATCTAGCCCCAGAAAAAGTTATAGGCAGGTGGAGGGGGAATCAATCTACGGTGCTGCGATACGATAACGACAATCCACAGATGATTATCCGCCAAGGATGGATATCGGCTTTACACCCAACAACCATCACCATTGTTTTCCAGGGAGTAGATGACGAACGATCTTATTCAACTTGTGGTCGGACCTCGAATGACATCCCATGGTTCTGCTTGAAATCCATAACAGTAACGTAACCAACGTCACCAACCGCTCTCATCAAGAATCAGCTATTAGCTCTGTGGCAGTATTGCGGTTTACTGTTACATGATCGCATCTTTGTAGACTAGCCAGTTTGACTGTGAATTAGTCCTTCGAGTGCTCATCTTGCGCCAGTGAAGAAAGAAGGGAGGAGAGAGATTGATTTATTGCAGGAACGTGAAAGAGTTGATGACAACCAAAATGACCATGAAAGAGATCCCCATATTCAATATTCTTCCCAAACAACATCAACATCACACATCACAGACCCGCCGCCGCGCTGGAGATTTTGTCTTCCGTCACCATCAGAGGCGCTCTGGTGGAACACAAAGTTGAAGCGAATTAGTAACAGGCTATGGAATTTTACGGGCAGGAGATTTTGTGTTCCGCTGCCGTCGGAGGCGCTGTACCACTTTCATGGAGGAAAGTCGCACTCTCAACGGATCTAACCACCGTTTCCGATCGAAATGTTTTGCAAGAATCACATCGAGGCAACCAAAAAACAAAATCGTTGGAAACTACCGGTAGAAACAGGCCAGTTTGCCAGTTCACACCCTGAAGACAAGCTTACAGTTACGAGCAAAGGATTATGATGGCAAAGAGATTGAGTGATCGAACTGAACAACGGAACGATCGGTGGTGGAACTGTAAAAGAAACAAGGAAACAAAGAACAAAAAACAGATTGAGCAATCCACGTCCAGTTTCATCTTCCACGTCTCCCCGTGTTGATTCGGTCGTCCGAGACGTACGAGTATTAGTATTGCCCAACGTTTTGGAAGGCTTGAGGTTTCCACAGCCCAATCGATTGAATAAGTCCAGTGATTTGCTTGGCCGAGACGTACGGGTACTGGTACTGCCCAACGTTTTGCAAGGCTTGAGGTTTCCACAACCCAGTCGATTGATTTTCCACAATCCTGTGTACCAACTCAAATTTGCCCTCCCCCTTCCAGTATCGATTGCGGAGAGTCCAACAACGAACCATGTCATTACCATTACCAATAACAGCAACAACGAGGAGGAGGAGGATAGATTTTTCAAAATCGATTGCGACGACACAGGTGACAAAATCTAGCTAGACTCTTTCCAGCGTTGGAAGCTCTGGCGACGACAATGCCAATACGACCACCCATCATTTGGAAGAAGCCGAGCAAGTACCATCATTATTTTTTTCGACAACGTTTCATATTCCCAATCGGTTTGCGATCATCATGACATTAACGATTCAGGTGTTTATTTTGTCTATCATATTATGTTATTCCAACATGGAAAATTGGAACAACCGAAAGTAGGACAAGGCTTTCATTCGTTCAACCAAGATTCAAGATGAATGGCCTTGGATTGGTAAGTTGGATTGGTAAGTTTCCTTGCTTTAGATCTTGAGGAACGGTCTGACATGGAATTCTTGGCTGTCCTTTTGCACTACCATCATCCTCTCGCTTCCTTCACAGTCAATTCTGATCCTTGTTGTTGGAAGATGGACGTTCCTCCAAAAGCAGTATTGTCATTGTTTTTTCATTATCTTATGGTTCCCCTTGGTATGAGCAGCCGCAACAATTGTCTTTCCAAAGAAAGTCATCATCTTGATGTCAAAAGAAGTTGTGTTCTATGCTCCATTTCAAAGATTTTCAATTTGACTGTGAGGTACAGCGCGGTTTGGACCCATAGGAAATATCAAAATACTCTGACTGTGAACATGATGATGATGTGTACTACGACGTAAGTACAGTAGTATCTCGATAACATTGTCAAGCTGTGAAGCTGTCAAGCAGCATTGAGCTCTCTCCCCTCTCCACCTTGCCACCATGAACGATCGGATTAGGCTCCACTGATATTATGATGAGACAATATGACTCCAGTACCTCGAGAATGGATTGATCGGTGCGCATTGCAGTATTGCGTATACAACAAATCGAGGCGATTTAAAAGGTAGACTTTACGCCCTCAAGGGAACGTCATCGTGCGTGTCCCCTCCGAGCCCAGCGTCGGTACTTTAATGTGACAGTGGCACACTACTTTACGGGAGAGAAAAGACATCAATACACTGGAAAACTTGGTGAGAGAAGAATACGACGTGGATTTTAAGCAGCCGACCAGATGCCAGACTGGAGCGTGGCTGGAATTTTATTTGATTCCACATTCCACCACCAGGTTGTGTCGTAAACAAACAGGTCCAAAGTCACAACTTCTGTTGAGAAAACGAAAGCCACTGCCTTGGGAGCAACAATCATTTTCCAACAACAAGAATCAGGGCAGCGGCCGTCCAACGACAGTCCAAAAAGCAATATACCATGATGTGCCTTATTTATCTGCAAGCCCTACAGCTTGGCCGCAGGCTCGGTGCGTCGTACCTTATGTGTATGACAGACAGCTTGTGGGATGGTCTGTTGTATTTGGAGAGACCAAGAACAGATGGGGATTGTGCTGTACCAATACACTCAAACACGACGAATGCGGCAGCAACAACAACAACAACAACATTAATTTGGATGGAAAGGAGAAGAAGAGGAATCACATTTGCGGTAGTCGCTTGCATTATCATCCCAAGCGACATGTACCGTGAGGAGTACGACGACATGCTCGTAACTATGATGTGTAAGGATGGAGTGGAACAGGTAAATAAAAAAGCTACGAGGAAGCTAAAAAAAAGCAAAGACGATTGATGTTGTTTGACGACAACAAAAGCACAAAACACTACTGCTACTTCTACTACTACTACTCTACGGTAGACCTAGTAGAGTGTGATAGTTCGTGTCATTGCATGTCATTTTTCTCGACGACGCGGAAATGGTACCTCGTATCGTACAGAGGCTCGAGAACGAGCAGCACGTGCACTTGTCGTGTTACCTCGTTTCGTACCGAGGCTCGAGAACGAGCAACACGGGAAACTCACGCGAAAAAGAATAGTTTGGTTCTGTGGTAGTAAACTGTACGTGATTTTGTGGAAAAATCAATATCGTGTGCACTTGTCGTGTTACCTCGTTTCGAACCGAGGCTCGAGAACGAGCAACACGGGAAACTCACGCGATAAAGAATAGTTTGGTTCTGTGGTAGTAAACTGTACGTGATTTTGTGGAAAAATCAATATCGTGTGCACTTGTCGTGTTACCTCGTTTCGTACCGAGGCTCGAGAACGAGCAACACGGGAAACTCACGCGATAAAGAATAGTTTGGTTCTGTGGTAGTAAACTGAACGTGATTTTGTGTAAAAATAATTATCGTGTGCACTTGTCGTGTTACCTCGTTTCGTACCGAGGCTCGAGAACGAGCAACACGGGAAACTCACGCGATAAAGCAATGTTTGGTTCTGTGGTAGCAAACTGTACGTGATTTTGTGTAAAAATAATTATCGTGTGCACTTGTCGTGTTACCTCGTTTCGTATCGAGGCTCGAGAACGAGCAACACGGGAAACTCACGCGATAAAGCAATGTTTGGTTCTGTGGTAGTAAACTGTACGTGATTTTGTGTAAAAATAATTATCGTGTGCACTTGTCGAGGAACACAAGAAACTCACGCGATAAAGAATAGTTTGGTTCTGTGGTAGTAAACTGTACGTGATTTCGTGTAAAAATATTTATCGTGTGCACTTGTCGTGTTACCTCGTTTCGTACCGAGGCTCGACGTTGCACAACAATGACATACCCTTTCTACCTCTGTCAGGCGACATACCCACCATGTATTGTACAATGCTGCATGATACAGGTTCCTGTTACTACCACCATCCGAACATTATTCCGTATTATGAAACAACCATCTCCGAAAACCGCATGGATCAATGCGAATCCGTCAAACGAATCAAGTGGCAACCTAACAGCAAAGGCTTCGAGATGAATCTTTTCCACCCATTGTGTTCTTGACAGGGACAAACCAAGGGAACTAGAAGGAAGGACACGGTCATTACAGGACTAGAACTTGCGAAGGTGCGACATGGGCTCGAATCTTTCATTGGCTTGTTTTACCTCACAAGCGTATCATCCCTGAGGCGGCATCACGGCATCACCAACCATCATGATTGGCTTCCACCTACGATATGGCCGATAAAATGTTTTTGATGTGAAGAATTGTCTTTGGATGTGCTGTGGAGGACTAAACAGTCAAGGACGACTGAGTCGAAGAGTTGATGAAGTGGTTTGTTTAGGAAACAAATTCGTCAATCACTGATAACATCGACTGGAAAGTGTTGTGTTGCTGTATGCTGGATTACTTCCTTTACATCTATCAGCAACAGTCAAGAAACCAGAACGACCAGTGCGACTTCGTGCATCATATTCCCTTTTTGCATTCACACGATTCCAACTCTCGTTGATGAAGGATAACGGCATTAACGGCATTACTTCGTGCTCAAAAATGCGTTTTTCGGTGTTGATGCTGCACTTCCAATGGATGCCATGACTCTCTCATCTTATTGGTTGAAAATTCTTTTAAGCCAAGCGTCATCATCAATAAATCTGCCATCAATGGAAGACATACCACTTACCAGCGTTGCGACATGGTGCCGACTACTGTCTGCCAGCACTTGTGATGTCCGGTACTCCAATCGAGATCCGGTTTTTGTTGATGTTTCCATGTCCACAGTGCCACTCTTCGTGATAACACGTCATGTATATGAAAGAAAGCAGCGTGTCGGCAAATCCCTATGAATCTAGAAGGCGAAGGCACGGCGAATAAAATGCGGCCCTTACACCCAACCATTTTTTTCTCCATTCGAGTTGCCGGCCGGGCTCAGCATCCAACTTGATCATAATTTTGGAAAGGTAGCTCTGCCGTAGTACCGGAAGGGATGGAAAGTATCATACGTAGTACGAGTACCGGCACGTTGTACCGTACATCACGTCGTAGTGTCGTTAGGAGGGGCTAATTCAGTCGAGACGTTTGCAGTCCATCTGTTGTACGGTGAGAAAGACCCTTGGATCGATACTGTACACTGTACATACCGGTATTGTTCTGTACGGTAGTCTGCTGTACGACTAGAGTAGTCGTAACGACGACGACAACAACAACAACAAGGATATGATGAGAGAACGAGAAAACGGAACCAATCTTCCGAAGATTGATTGCCGTAAGACTATCTTCTCATCTAACACCAACTCTTGACAGTAATCCGCGAACTCGAAACATCAAGTCGATTGTGGTTGATGTTGACTTGGGGTGCAAACATACCCCAATGTATTTGGCCAGAAACAATTGGTCCAGTTGGGAATATACCCAACACTGATGTTGGGAGGCGAAGCCATCGATATTGGTGGAAAACAAGGTTGAAGCGAATTAGTAACATGGAACAGCATTTGCAAACAGCTCTTCTGTCGATAAATTGGGGTCAGCATCCGTGCCCAAATCCCAGAGGGCAAACGTGCGAAGTTAATCCAATTTTCGAACCGATTCTTCCAATGATTCCTTGTTTGGTATTTGTTGTCTGTACGTTGTGGTTGGAGCTGTTTGAAAAAAGTTTGTCGATAGGGCGGAGACACCACGATGTATTATTAAATATCAGAGTTTGAAAATCTTTTTCCAATCACGGGTTGATTTTGATCTCCTCCTCTTTGTGGAAGTGGTAATCCGCTGTGGAATAAAACGATTGTAGAATCATGAGTGTCGGTGGAAGTGATGACTCGTATCTTGACCACAGACCTTTTTTTAGGAGGTTTTGCAAAACTACACGAATGGCGATGGAGTATCTTTGCTTTGAAAAGAAGGTATTGCGCTGTGAACAAATGCATTATGCTGAATTCAACTCCCATCGTAGATGGAATGCCTTCCATAATTCCGGAATTCGGCGTGGTAGTAGTCACTTTGTCGTATCTTTGGAGAATCCTGACCAAGAGTGGACTTTTAAACCGATAACTTCGTTCAAAACCAGGACATCTTTGGATGCAAGTAGTACAGTGCGGAATCGACACTTTTAAAATCGTATGGAAGACGTCGGTTGGTTGGATGCATTTTGAGAGGGCAGCCGGCGGCACCTGCTCATCACTCCAATCCAGTTCCACGCTGGTCACGAAGCAACATCAGCTCCAGTAACTTGTCTCGTCCGGTCTACCTATTCCACTACTTCCACCTCAGCCAACGATTCCTTGACTTGAATCTGTTATCATTCTATAAACCTTCGATCATTCTTCTGTTTCGTTCTTGTGACAGCAAAACCATCGTCCTATCCTAGCTACTAGAGAGCTATGACGCAGAAGACGTAAATGATGTTCTAATGTCACGTGAGTACGACTACTGGCTAGGTAGCTACGACGTAGTAGAGGTATGATACATAGTAGAGTAGAAGAAAAAGAAAATGATTGATCGACTCATTTGATCATTGCAAGCGATCCATTCCGCCAAATTGGCGATTGTTGAATTTTTGTGGATAGAAGAGAATCTCTTCTACATCGTATTCCGTCAAATTGAAGAGATGATAAGAGTCTTGTGGATCTGCGGGCATCTGTCTGTCAGTCTATCGCTTCCCTGTTGTACTTGAAGTTAACTATGATACGTACCGGTGATCTGACTGTGAGTACGTATTATGAAATACAGTTACGACATTGAAAACTTCGTTCCGGCCAGTGACAACGTTTTAGCATGGAATGATGGGGAAGCACAATGGAAAATTGAACGATTCTACTACCTCTACTAGCTAGTAGAGCTGTACAACATTGTTTTGTTGAAATGAAAGCATGAATTCTCACGTTCACACAAACATTGCTACTACGTACGACGACGATGTGAGAAATAATACTACAATGCCCGCCTAACACAAATTTATAGGACTACAACTTGGTGTTGACCACTGTTTTGCCTTGCTGGCATACTGGTCGTCTTTCGTTGCAAATGAACTCTTGCCGATATCTGATGTCCATCAACCATCTTCAATCTACCGCAATAACTTTGTCTTTGAGGTTCCAGTCCTACGAAAACTGCCGTCTTTATCGCTGTTGGGAAAAAGTCAGTGAGGAAGTTAACAGTAAAGCAACAACTGATTTACAGCTTGGCTGGAAATTTCAGAAAATGGCCGAAGCATGATGTCAGTCTTGAGACAATGCTCATGCCTCCATGAAACCCCTCCAAGCCATGTTTCATTACCAAAAGCAGCAGCACTACTTCCGACAGTTTTCTTATCTGTGATTTGTTCTCCAGTCGGCGGAAGTTTGGATTGGCTGCCATCTACCATCGTATCAAATTCGAATAGTGACGACGTCTGGTCTGGTGTACCTGGAAAAGGACCCCAAGGTCAGATATTACCAATTGGGATTTCCACTTTCCTTTTGATGATCCTATCATGGATGCCATATTTTCCCGCCAACAACCAAGGCTCAATTTGTTTGCCTTGGATAATTGGCAGTATCGGGCAAAGGAAAACAACAGCCAACAGGAGGCAGCAAATGAACAATTGGGCACAATTATACCGAGTGTTCGACTCTTTGAATTCTTTCCTGAATTAATAATGTGAAATTATTGTACTACATAGCAGTATTGTTCGTATGCTTCAAGTGCAACTTGAAAGATGAGTATTGTGCGTGAATAGATCTTCGTTGGTATTGCGATAGTCACGGGTCACCGTGTACAAAATTGTGACCCATTCTCTTCATTATGGTTTCCCTTCTTCGTCAGCTGTTGTTTCAGAGAGCATTGATTTTAAAAAGAGAGGATTGGGTAGCCGATGTCATCATAGGTTCCAGCGGTACACTTCATGCCGTGCTTTCGCAATTGTTCATAGAAACCTTTCAAATCCGACCGATCGTTAATCGCTTTTTTTGCAACCTTGAGGATGAGATATTGGTCAATGGGAAGATCGTCGAAAATGAAATCATCAGAACTGCTCATCAGTTGTCTGAAGTGCACATGAATTGTGGGTCGGTTACCTTTACAGTCGACATCCGCCCCAGTCCCCACCGAAATATAACAACTCGGCCAAGACTCGATATTCCAAATTGTGTCTCTCGTTTTTGCTGGATCGTCAACCACGATTTGGTGTTGAAAACCGCTCCGGGCAGGATGTGCAGTGGATTGGTTTATCCACGAACTGGACCAAAAGTTGACAGCCAATATGATTGGTCTTCATGGAGCTGGCACCGCAAACTCTTCGGAACATTGTCGACATGTCTCCTAAGGTTGGCGGAACCGAGATACTAACCGCAACGCAAGAATGGGGTCCCACAAAAAAGAAACAAGGTCCATGAACCCTGGTCCTCATCATTATAAAACACACAAGTTCTGCGCAAACCGGCTGTTGATTGAGTAATCTTATGCGACATTTGGAGCATGAAATGTCGGGTGTAGAGCCTTTCATAATGATCCTCGTCTATATCACCCGCCCTCGTGTCAAAGCTGCAGGTGAAATGTGTGAGTGGTGACATTTTATGCTTAACCCAGCTGAAGCAAAATTCAGCCAGGATGTCAAGTGACAGATGTTGGCATTTCGTACAGTGAGTATTTATAGCTCCAAGGGAAGTCTCCATCAGGTATCCCATCGTATAATCGGTCTTTACGTCTGTCAGCGTCGGCAAAGCCAAAATATTCTAGCTCGTCGAGGACACTTTGCATTTTCTCGGACGGGATGCACAACTTGCGCATGTACTTCAAAACATAAGTCATTTGCATCGCGTCCAATGAAAGATGGTGCCTCATCATTTTGAGGCCCATCACCGTTCCGACGTTCGGAAGTGATGGTGGCCGACACGGAGTTTGAATACATGTCGATGGTGGACTTCTCCACTTCGATCAGAGTTCCGTTCATTCACTTCTCTATCACTTACTGTAATTAGGATTGTAATGGGTTGGGCGACAGCAGTGTAATGGACGGTGTAATGTGACACGTTGTTTGTTTGCTTGATTGTCGGTGAATTGCCTTGTTGTTTTCACGAGATTTCTTTATTCGAAAATTTTAAGCAGTTGTATCTATGACAACAGACGTGACAATAGGAAGCTTTCTGTGGTCAGTATGACTTTCATCAGATTTGTCGCTGCCAAGTATTCACTCACAACATTAACATGAGTGTCGTTGGGTAGGCTGGCAAGACGGAAGGAGACGTGTTCCTACTTCTTCGGAGCAAGAAGTGTTTGTTTGTTGGAATGTCATTGATTGATTCATTGCTTGTATTTGGATTCCCATACTCAAATGTTGCCTTGGGTAAAAAAGATCGTCGGTGTCATCCTTTCTCCTTCTTTTTTAGGGGAAGCAATCCATCATTTTGCTTTTTGGTTACTCTTGCATGCCATTAACAGCAACAAAAAGGTAGCATAAACGGTCAAATCTTCTCTGATACCATCTTGTGGGTATTTCACCGAAATTGGTCGTGTCAATCTCCTTTTTTTCAGTTGTCTCTTTTGACCTCATTGCTTGTAGGTAGAAGTGGCTTACGAACGATGGAGTTCCTGTTACTTCCTTTTAATAAGCGGCAACGTTGCAAACTTGCTAGCTACCGGTAGAGAAGGGATGTTGCTGGAATTCAAGAGACGAAGAGACAACAGACAACAGACAACAGACGCATCATCGAATGTTGGTTGTTTGTACGTCAGTGAAGAGGTCGTACGTACGAAAGTAGTAGTCTACTAGTAGAAGTAGGTCTAGTAGTATCTCTTTCACTGTCAATCAATCTCTCAACTACCGGAGTAATTGTTATCATACAGTTAGTATAGTTAAGTACAGTTAGGGAACGGTTTTCCCACCCCGCTCACCCCAAGAGAAACTTTAAGTACAGTTTAGTACCATTATTAGGGAACGGTTTTCCCACCCCGTTCCCACCCCGAGAGAATATTCCCACCCTTCCTGAAATGGTACGTACAGTTGAGTACCGTTAAGGAACGGTTTTCCCACCCCGTTCCAACCCCGAGAGAATGTTCCCACGTTCCCACCCTTTTACTTTATACTGTTAGGATCTTCTTCGTACAACAGTACGTCGTATCATACATATGGTAGTTCCGGTACTATAGGTTGTACTATTCTACCGTAGTTTGGGTAACTCTATCATACCCTCTTTGTTGCTGAAATCTTTCTTCTTTACGACTCTGGTATTGCTGTTGTTATCACAGGAACAAACAACTATGATACCGTCCCGTCCCGTAGTTAGTTGTTGTGCCACCATAATCGTGTCGTGCCCTACGATTGCATACACCATACAACTACCGTACAGTAGAGCATCACCACCGTTGCAACGGGTAGTAATACTGCTACAACAACTGTTACTACGACGAAGAGGATCAGTTCGGATGACACTCCAAGCAACAGTGGTGGTGGCAACAACAACAACAACAACATTTCACCGTCCTTGTTCTTGTTAAACTTTTCAAAGGCGATCGTAGCGGTGTTGGCAAGTTCCTGGGCTCGTTCGGCTTCCAGCGCTGCCACTTGGTTGGCTGTTAGGAACGACGATGACGACGTCCACCGAAGGAATGTTTGCTATTCGTACGACGGAGATAGCGATCGTTTCCATTTGTCGTTGATGCTCCTGTTACTGTTCCACCCACCGACTGTGATGATCCATACCGACGATGCGAGCTGTGGGAGTGTGTCAATGGTGACGGAACAAACGCATTCGAAGAAGATGACAACCATCCATCAATGGCACTAGTTTCGGATGGCCAACCGAGACGGGAGACGATGAAGTTGTCACTGCCAGTCGGGTGGAACTTCGGGTAAGACGATGACCAAACATGTGTGGAAACCGTCCACCACTTCCAACGGTGGGAACAACTTTGACGTTGGATTGTATAGCTTTATCGACAACCGATTGTGGTGATGGATACTTTTGGTATCGACACTCCCAGCGGGTACCAACATCCTTGGAGGAGGATTGTTGACTATTAGGACACTACCGATCGCGATGTATCTTCTTGATGAGAGGCCGTTCGAAAGATACCACGACAACTTCCCGAACCATTGCGACTACCTGTGATACGGCCAGGACTGGCAGCGGTAGCAGATGTAGATACAAAGGAAAGGACTTGCATCCAAACTGTTGTGTTTCTTGTGGCGGACACTACCACTGCCACTATAAACACCGGGAGATCGTGCCACCAATTTTGGCATGGGCGACGCTGTTGCTGCTCCTGCTGCGCCTCGTTTACGGTTAAGCGATAACGGTGGTTGCTGCTCCTGCTGCTGCTGCTTGGTCCATGTCGTCAATGGCAACAGACATTCAGCTTCAATCTCTTCGAAATCCCGATCCACGGCCTTGTGTCGATCCAACTGTTGCTTTTCACGAGAATTTTTATTTATGTCCAAATGCTGATATAGCTGTAATCCAATAAAATGCCTTGGTATACGATTCGTCGATCTCCAAATAGTTTCTCATCACAAAAACCAGCATTCCCTCCAATAACAGCATCATCAATATCATTTTAGATCCGTTGCAATCAAATCTGGTATCCCACGGACGGCAAATACGAATCCGCGGTCGGACATTTCCACAAAGGCAATGTTGAGTGTGATGAGCGCTCGATGAAAGAAATCAGAATCTTGAAAGGTCAACACAGAGAGAGCCACAACATTGAGGAGTGCCACCAACGGGACGATGTTTTGGTCGTAGTAGCCCGACTCACGGAGAGCCGTCACAGAAACTCGCAGAATGTAGTCGGGATTATGAGTATTTTGGTTGTCTGAGAAAAAGCTTCAACGACGGAATCGGTGCCACTATCAATTTTGGATGTCTTCGTTTCCTTTTCGATTTTATTTGGCCGAAAGGAATGTCATCTGCGGCCAAGGCATAGAGATCCAAAGTGGTCGTTGTCAGCTTCATGTTTGTTGTTGTTGTTGATGTTGTTGTTGTTGGTTGGCATTTTTCACTTTGCTGCTCTGATTGTGTTGTGGTTGCTGCTGTTGAATGGGAAAAGACTAAAGTATCGACAGACGTGAACAGTGAACAGAGGCAGGAATCGATTGGCCAGTGGCCAGTAGCAACAACAACAATGTCACAACGAATAACGACCGTTAGAAGTTTTTGTTGGCGTTGAAAAGTAGTATGATACGATGATAGTTTCATCGTTTCGGTATCAGCAAAGATACCACATCAACAACATCCAATACGTTGTGACTGTAAACAACACGAGAAAATCTCGTCGTCGTTCTGATGACCGTCAGCCTTCGACGAGACATTCTCGTTGAAGTATTTTATCTGTAAGATCGCAAACACGACCGTCCCAACACACCTTGGAGTACGGTACCTACTACAAGCTAGCTACCGGTAGTCGTACCGTTTACAAGTACAAGTATGTTTCGTATGTACGACGTACGGTATGTATACCATAGTAATAAAGTGATTGACGTCCTTTGAGTCGACTCCATTTATAGTCCGTCCATCGACAGTCAATAAATCGTTCGACTGCCTCGACTTTTCTTCTCGATGATGTCACAGTCAGTTCACTGTCAAGAGGAAACCATCATCCACTAATAACAGGAAGTCGTATGATAGTAGTCTACTTCGTACTACTCCTAGCAACCTACCGGTACCGTCTTGATAAGCCTCCCCCGAACGACAGCTAGTACATGATTTCTGTAGGCAGGGGGTGTATTCAAAGCAAGTGTAAAAACCGTATTTCGTTCGGTTTTTTGAATTTCTTGTTTGTCCGGATTCCCTTCAAACTTCAGATTCCCTTTTTTACCTACTTCAGTCACGAGTCGCGAGTGTAAAAAGTCACCAACAATCACATCGCATCAATTTTACTTTTCGTCCAAGGCACAAAATGTGTCGTCACATCACATCGTTGCATCATCTCATGAGTAACGGACAGAAACTCACCGTTCGTTGTCGTTGGGGAAAGGAACAAAGTCCAGCATTACTCATTTAGAGGAGCTTATTATCGGATGGGCACTCGAATTGAGGGAAGCTGGCATTGGCATGTCGTATTGTCGTCTACAGGTGAGGGCATGCCAAGTCGACGAAAACTTTCGTTCGAAACCGAAAGAACAACAGTATCATATGATTCGGCGTTTGTGCATGTCAAACGTGCTTGTGGTCAGAAGAGGCACCAATGTGGCCCAGGATCCACCCCAGCAAGCGATTGACCAGGCAAGGGAATGGTTGGAGGAGAAAGACCTTTTATTAGAGTCCCCGATCTGGCGCAAATCTACATAATCAACATGGACCAGACTCCTCTTCCGTTTTCTCTCGCTAGTCAATCCACCTTGGAATTGAGGGGAACACGCTCAGTGACTATTAGACAGTCTGGCAATAACAAGACCCGAGCCACCGCTTCATTGGCAGTCGCTGCAGACGGATCCAAGCTGAAACCAGTGATCATCTTCAAAGGTGAGCCTCGAGGCACCATTGCAACTCGCGAGCTTCCAGTGAGTCAATATGCCAACCAACTTGCTCTCTGTTGCCAACCCGCTGCCTGGAAAGACAATGAGAACATGCTTGTGTGGATAGATGAGTGTTTGCTGCCTCATATCCAACAAAGGGCAGATGGAGCTCCAGTTGTTTTGTTTTTGGACCATTTCAGATGTCACTATGCCGACACTGTGAAAGCGAGATTGGACACTATTGGTGTCCAATTGAAGCTCATCCCCAAGGGTTGCACTTCAGTCGTTCAACCCATTGATGTGGGCGTCAACAAGCCCTTCAAAGATCGAATTAAGTCCCTATGGTGGGCATGGATGATTGGCTTTGGAGAAGGTGGTGGCAACATCCCAACTCCTTCCAGAGAGGATGTTCAGCATTGGGTTGTTGAGGCTTGGAATTCAGTTGGAGCACATATCATTCAAAATGCCTGGCGAAAAACTGATCTATCCTACTTCCCAGAAGAAAAGATAAACTACTTTACTGTTAGCAAGTCGCCACAAGGTCTTGTTGTCATAATCGTCGTTTTGTTGGAGCTAACGATGTGAAGCGAAGCGACATTGGAAAGCAGTCACGCGACGGATGAAGGGAAGACGTAGACGGAATCTTGCCTCTCCTTGTTCAAAAATCCTAATCAGGGACGCGTTTTGGGAACGACAGAAATGGTCCGTCCTTCGCGCGTCAGAGCAGTACAAGTTACACAAAGGGGAGGCGTATTCAAGGGGGGGAGGTATCAAGCGCAATTTGATGATACGTATGGGGATTTCGTTTTGCGCGTTGCAACATTCGAAAATCATTGCATAATAATAATATTATTATATTTATTTACCGCACAAACAACACAAGAACACAAAACTCTCTCGTTACTTTCATTCTTCATTCATCCAACAATGATAGACCTACTCTAGTACGTCGTAACGGAAATATGCCGCTGCAGCTATTGTTCATGTCACTGTCTCTAAGATAGTGGATCATCCATCATCATGCTTGAGCCCAGAGTCGAAGATTTCCCGTGGTAGAAGCACTACGACAATTATGACTGTTGTCATCAAGTGTCATTGGTACGACGCCACATAACACAACGACAGTTCTATCTCCTAACATCACATCCATGTCGCCAGCCGAAGCTTTGGTCATTGCCCTGAAGGTATCAAAGTCAAAGAAAACAAATACAAGGGATGCTCCATTGCTGGTAGTAGGGGAAAATGGTGCAAAGCTGAAGAGTTCATGATACAACATCAAGATCTTCACAACAATCCACCGATCCCGAAACGAATCGAATGCTATGTGACCTCCTCCCAATTGTTTACCACAAAAGAGATTTTTCTTGGAACACGGAAGCACACAATGAAATATGAGGGTGTATACTTTGCGTATGGAGATGTGGCAGTATGCCACAGAAAGAAACAACAATTATACAACGAGTGGCAATATAATCCTTGCCTGGAACGCGCGCAAGACGATGAGACAAAAGCACGTTCGGAGTCCAAAAGTAGATCGCATCTTTCCATTTAGCCAAACAGATATGAGACAGGATCACTGAATGATTCAGATCTAGCCCCAGAAAAAGTTATAGGCAGGTGGAGGGGAAATCAATCTACGGTGCTGCGATACGATAACGACAATCCACAGATGATTATCCGCCAAGGATGGATATCGGCTTTACACGCAACAACCATCACCATTGCTTTCCAGGGAGTAGATGACGAACGACCTTATTCAACTTGTGGTCGGACCTCGAATGACATCCCATGGTTCTGCTTGAAATCCATAACAGTAACGTAACCCACATCACCAACCGCTCTCATCAAGAATCAGCTATAAGCTCTGTGGCAGTATTGCAGTTTACTGTTACATGATCGCATCTTTGTAGACTAGCCAGTTTGACTGTGAATTAGTCCTTCGAGTGCTCATCTTGCGCCAGTGAAGAAAGAAGGGAGGAGAGAGATTGATTTATTGCAGGAACGTGAAAGAGTTGATGACAACCAAAATGACCATGAAAGAGATCCCCATATTCAATATTCTTCCCAAACAACATCAACATCACACATCACAGACCCGCCGCCGCGCTGGAGATTTTGTCTTCCGTCACCATCAGAGGCGCTCTGGTGGAACACAAAGTTGAAGCGAATTAGTAACAGGCTATGGAATTTTACGGGCAGGAGATTTTGTGTTCCGCTGCCGTCGGAGGCGCTGTACCACTTTCATGGAGGAAAGTCGCACTCTCAACGGATCTAACCACCGTTTCCGATCGAAATGTTTTGCAAGAATCACATCGAGGCAACCAAAAAACAAAACCGTTGGAAACTACCGGTAGAAACAGGCCAGTTTGCCAGTTCACACCTTGAAGACAAGCTTACAGTTACGAGCAAAGGATTATGATGGCAAAGAGATTGAGTGATCGAACTGAACAACGGAACGATCGGTGGTGGAACTGTAAAAGAAACAAGGAAACAAAGAACAAAAAACAGATTGAGCAATCCACGACCAGTTTCATCTTTCACGTCTCCCCGTGTTGATTCGCTCGTCCGAGACGTACGAGTATTAGTATTGCCCAACGTTTTGGAAGGCTTGAGGTTTCCACAGCCCAATCGATTGAATAAGTCCAGTGATTTGCTTGGCCGAGACGTACGGGTACTGGTACTGCCCAACGTTTTGCAAGGCTTGAGGTTTCCACAACCCAGTCGATTGATTTTCCACAATCCTGTGTACCAACTCAAATTTGCCCTCCCCCTTCCAGTATCGATTGCGGAGAGTCCAACAACGAACCATGTCATTACCATTACCAATAACAGCAACAACGAGGAGGAGGAGGAGGATAGATTTTTCAAAATCGATTGCGACGACACAGGTGACAAAATCTAGCTAGACTCTTTCCAGCGTTGGAAGCTCTGGCGACGACAATGCCAATACGACCACCCATCATTTGGAAGAAGCCGAGCAAGTACCATCATTATTTTTTTCGACAACGTTTCATATTCCCAATCGGTTTGCGATCATCATGACATTAACGATTCAGGTGTTTATTTTGTCTATCATATTATGTTATTCCAACATGGAAAATTGGAACAACCGAAAGTAGGACAAGGCTTTCATTCGTTCAACCAAGATTCAAGATGAATGGCCTTGGATTGGTAAGTTGGATTGGTAAGTTTCCTTGCTTTAGATCTTGAGGAACGGTCTGACATGGAATTCTTGGCTGTCCTTTTGCACTACCATCATCCTCTCGCTTCCTTCACAGTCAATTCTGATCCTTGTTGTTGGAAGATGGATGTTCCTCCAAAAGCAGTATTGTCATCATCTTGATGTCAAAAGAAGTTGTGTTCTATGCTCCATGTCGAAGATTTTCAATTTGACTTCGAGGTACAGCGCGGTTTGGACCCATAGGAAATATCAAAATACTCTGACTGTGAACATGATGATGATGTGTACTACGACGTAAGTACGGTAGTATCTCGATAACATTGTCAAGCTGTGAAGCTGTCAAGCAGCATTGAGCTCTCTCTCCTCTCCACCTTGCCACCATGAACGATCGGAAAAGACTCCACTGATATTATGATGAGACAATATGACTCCAGTACCTCGAGAATGGATTGATCGGTGCTTATTGCGGTATTGCGTATACAACAAATCGAGGCGATTTAAAAGGTAGACTTTACGCCCTCAAGGGAAAGTCATCGTGCGTGTCCCCTCCGAGCCCAGCGTCGGTACTTTAATGTCACAGTGGCACACTACTATTTTAAGGGAGAGAAAAGACACCAATACACTGGAAAACTTGGTGAGAGAAGAATACGTCGTGGGTTTTAAGCAGCCGACCAGATGCCAGACTAGAGCGTGGCTGAAATCGATTTGATTCCACATTCCACCACCAGGTTGTGTCCTAAACAAACAGGTCCAAAGTCACAAATTCTGTTGAGAAAACGAAAGCCACTGCCTTGGGAGCAACAATCATTTTCCAACAACAAGAATCAGTCCAACGACAGTCCAAAAAGCAATATACCATGATGTGCCTTATTTATCTGCAAGCCCTACAGCTTGGCCGCAGGCTCGGTGCGTCGTACCTTATGTGTATAGACAGCTTGTGGGATGGTCTGTTGTATTTGGAGAGACCAACTGGTATGACCCGAGAACAGATGGGGATTGTGCTGTACCAATACACTCAAACACGACGAATGCGGCAACAACAACAACAACATTAATTTGGATGGAAAGGAGAAGAAGGGGAATCACATTTGCGGTAGTCGCTTGCATTACCATCCCAAGCGACATGTACCGTGAGGAGTACGACGACATGTTAGGGTTAGGGTTGGGGTTAGGGTTGGGTTAGGGTTAGGGTTGGGGTTAGGGTTGGGGTTAGGGTTGGGTTAGGGTTGGGGTTAGGGTTGGGGTTAGGGTTGGGGTTAGGGTTAGGGTTGGGGTTAGGGTTGGGGTTAGGGTTGGGGTTAGGGTTGGGGTTAGGGTTAGGGTTGGGGTTAGGGTTAGGGTTGGGGTTAGGGTTAGGGTTAGGGTTGGGGTTGGGGTTAGGGTTGGGGTTAGGGTTGGGGTTAGGGTTGGGGTTGGGGTTGGGGTTAGGGTTGGGGTTAGGGTTGGGGGGTTAGGGTTGGGGTTAGGGTTGGGGTTGGGGTTAGGGTTGGGGTTAGGGTTAGGGTTGGGGTTAGGGTTGGGGT
>JAGRRH010000012.1:1235000-1242500 GCA_019154785.2 Nitzschia inconspicua
CTTCCAAGAGATATGTTTGACGACACAAACAATTCCCATGACAGACAGGAGGAATCCATGCATCACAAAAGCGAGTCGACGCTACCGGCAACTACAATATCGAAAGAGATGCTTCTGGTGACGGGATGATGTTGTTGGATGTTGGATCAATAACATTTGGAGATTCTGGACGTCTTTGGATCAAACACATTGAACGTAAAACGCACGACTTTGACGCAAGTATTTTGGACAACAAAAACTCCCAACAGAATCGTTGGACGACAAAAGCAATTACCTTTGGAGGAATCCATCAGTCGCAACGACGAGTCTCTGTCAGAGATACAAATCCATGCGACGCATTGATGGGCCGATGCTCCGGGCCACTACAGTTTCGAAGGAGATGCTCCTTGCCACCATTGGATGCTGTTGGATCAGTAACATTTGGATAATCCGGACGTCTGTGGAACAAACACATTGATCTGCAAAAGCTTCCAAGAGATTCATGCGACGATACAGTTGATTCCTTTGGGAGGAGTAAGGAACCCATACATCGCACCGGAGGATCCCTGATGTTGTGGGCCACTACAGTTTCGAAAGAGAGGCAGCTGGATGTTGTTGGATCAGTAGCATTTGAATATTGTCGACGTCTATGGAAAAAATACATTGGTCTGCGAAAATTTCCCCAAGAGAGATGTTGGACGATACAATTGCTTCCTTGTTGCGACGATTGGACGTCAGTCGAAGACATACATCGGACGAAAGCAATTTCTCGGGGATACATTCGACGATAACATTCTTTTTTTGCCTTTGCGACGAATCCATACGTCCAACAGGGAAACCGCTGCGATGGAGAACTAAATCATCGAAAGATATGCTGGTTGCGACGGTTGGATGTTGTTGGTGTTGGATGCTGGATCAGTAAGATTTGGAAAATCTGGAAGTCTTTGACGCAAGTACATTGGACGACGAAAAGTTTCCAAGAGAGATGTTCGACTACAACAACAATCACCTTCGGAGGAATCCATACGTCGCACAGGCGAGTCCCAGCAACGGGGAACTAAAGTACAGTATCGAGCGAGATGTTTGTTTAAGCATTTGAAAAATCTTGACGTCTTTAGAGGAAAAACATCGGATTATGAATAACTTCCAAGAGAGATCTTTGACGACAAAAACAATTACCGTGGGCGGAATCCATGTTTATGCTTCTCGTGACAGCCCGGCAGCGTCCAATCAACAGCATCAGTCGATCGGGTGGTCAATCGTGTCGTTTTTTTACTGTTAATCGAAGGCAAATCTTGTTGTGATGAACGGACGTTGTCCAATCTGTAAGATTTGAAATATCTGGACGTCTTTGGAACAAATACATTGGACGACAAAAGACAAAAACCTCCAAGAGAGATGTTCGACGACACAAACAGTTGCCATGGGAGGAATCCATACGTAGCACAGGCGAGTCGCTGCTTGGGAACTACAGTATCGAAAGAGATCCTTGTAACGACGATGACGATTGGATGTTGCTGGATGTTGGATCGGTGACATTTGGAAAATCTGGCAGTCTTTGACGCAAGCTCATTGAACAACAAAACTTCCAAGTGAGATGTTCGACGACACAAACAAATTTCCTGTAAGGAATTTTCGCGACAGCGGGGCAGCGTGCAATGGACACGATGAGCCGATTTGGTGGTCATTCTTGTCGTTGTTTAACCAAAGGAAGACCTTGTAGGGATGAACGAACGTTATTCAATCAGAAAAGATTCGGAAAACCTGGACGTCCTTGGGAGGAATCCATACGTCGCACAGGCGAGTCGCTGCTGGAGGGAACTACAACATCGAAATAGAAGCTTGTTGCGACGATTGGATGTCGTTGGATCAGTAACATTTGGAAAATGTTCCTCCTATCTCCCTTCTCCCGGAAAAGATAAACTGGTCAGCCTCCGCTTACAAACCAGCATTAATACTGGCAGGTCAAAGTATAGGCTTGGAACTGCGTAGTGCAGCTTAATCCCCGATGATTGCACACTTCTGGTGTACCATCAATGTATGTACCATTGCAGCCGAAATCGCTGAGGAGGAGGGGCTAGAAAAAGGCAAGTATGGAATAAAAAGACCCCTTCCGGTCCAAGTGGCATGCACCTCAGTCACCATAAAGCCCCGAACGAACCTTTCCCCATGCTAGAGAACTATATCCCTACAACCAAAGGCACTGCCCCCATGTCAAGACTTAAGAACTGACCTCCTACAGGGACAACTGAACCTGAGGAATTATGCCATGCATCATTCATACTGCTACAATCGACGGTCCGAAGTCGCCACCTTCATGATCCAGGAAGAGCAGGAAACAATGAAGTCCACAGACTCAACGTCATACTCCTCCTGGGAGTGAAATAGTACCATCTGACACACCATTGCATCATCACAAATCAACCCAACCCTTGGCAGTTAGCAACCTTTCCCTCTCCTGATGGAAAAGGACGTAGCAACCGGTTTTTACATCCTTGTGTCCAAACTTTTGCAACACTCGCAAACAGTATTTCTGTTTCTGTCAGGCGACATACATTCGAATTCACATGAGATGGTCGATGCGGTTCTCTTTTATAACCAAACTAAAACATATTGCCGCATTGGGAAACAACCATCTCCACACTAAGCGAAGATAAACGTCTTTCTGTCTTTACGAAAACGCTCGAAAGGCAGTCAAAAACACCCTTCCAGCCTCGGTCAGAGCAACATACCTACCATACAAAATGGTTTGGACGATGCAGTTTCATTGTTCAACAGTTACAAAAACATCGTGTCGTGTCGAGAAGCAGTAAACTCCGAAAACGGTGGAGATAAACGTCTTTCGGTCGCCATGAAAACGCCTGGAAGGAAGTCAAGAACACCATTTCAGCCTTAGACAGGCAAGATACTTACGAGATATCATCCAATGGACGATGAAATTTCAGTGTGGTACCGTTTCGCAAACATAATTTCGTATTGAGAAATAATCATCTCGGCGTACGGCGGAGATACATGTCTTTTGGTCTTCACGAAAACGTTTGGGAGGGAGTCAAAAACATCCTTTGTGGCTCTACCAAGAGACATACATGCGAGATTGCATGGAACGGACGATGTGATTTCTGTTTACTGTCATTATGCAAACGTTCTGCCATATTGAGAAACAACCATCTCGAAAGGCGGTGGTGATACACGTGTTTTGATCGTCAACGAAACGTTAGAAAGGCGAAAAAAACACGCTTTCAGCGTTGGTTAGGCAACATACCTACAAGATTCCGTGATACGCACGATGTGATTTTCTTTTACTGTCATTATGCAAACGTTCTGCCGTATTGAGAAACAACCATCTCGAAAGACGACGGAGAAGCACGTGTTTAGATCGTCATGAAAACGTTGGAAAGGCGAACAAATCACGCTTTCAGCGTTGGTTAGGCAACATACCTACGAGATTGCATGAAACGGACGATGTGATTTTCTTTAACTATCATTATGCAAACGTTCTGCCATATTGAGAAACAACCATCTCGAAAGACGGTGGTGATACACGTGTTTTGATCGTCAACGAAACGTTTGAAAGGCGAGAAAAACACGCTTTCAGCGTTGGTTAGGCAACATACCTACGAGATTGCATGAAACGGACGATGTGATTTTCTTTAACTATCATTATGCAAACGTTCTGCCATATTGAGAAACAACCATCTCGAAAGACGGTGGAGAAGCACGTGTTTTGATCGTCATGAAAACGTTGGGAAGTCGAAAAAAAGCACGCTTTTAGCGTTGGTTAGGCAACATACCACGAGATTGCATGAAATGGACGATGTGATTTCCGTTTACTGTCATTATGCAAACGTTATGCCTTATCGAGAAACAACCATCTCGAAAGACGGTGGAGGAGCACGTGTTTTGATCATCATGACAAAGGTTTGAAAGGCGGAACAAATCACGCTTTCAGCGTTGGTTAGACAACATACCTACGAGATCACATAGAACGGACGATGTGATTTCCTTTTACTATCAGGATGCAAACGTTCTGCCGTATTAAGAAACAAACAGCTCGAAAGACGGTGGAGAAGTAAATGAGTGCGACCAATGTATGGTTCAATGTATTGAGGAGTCTTGGAGTATTACTGTTGCAATACCAAGCGGTCGTGTGATGTCCAATGTATTGGCTGGCTATTCTAGGTATTGACAATACAATGTCGATATTTGATTTCCCAATACTTGTTCAATAATATTATTGTCCGTAGGTCTGCTCATGGGGGTCCTCAGAGGTCCATGAAGGTCCTCAAATGCACGTTTCACTTGGCCCACCATACAAGTTCACACTCACTGGCGCCCGCGTTCTCCAGTCCTTTGCCCCTATCGAACCCACTGTCAAGGTACAAGAGTCTGGACCAAAGGGAACCACTGATCAAGTACCTCCAACAGGCATCCTCTCCCAAGACACTAGGATGCTACAAATCTCCAGCTGGACACTACCAATGAAGAAGCTTTCAGGCTATCACAGAAAATGTAATGATGAAGGAAACACTGGCAGCCACAATTGCCTTGGACCCAAGTGACCCATGTGGTATTAAACACAAATCTTCCTCCCAAGACCTCCCAAGCATCACTCATTCCCTCCCACATGCTGCCTCCCCAGGAAACTTTTGAAAACTGCACAGGTTGACGCTTTCTCAGTCACCTGGGGTGCTCCACAAACACCCCTAGAACAGTGGTGTTTGGACCATCCTCCCTGGCAGGGGCATATTTTTGCCCCCTACATGACAAACAGGGATCTCAGCAGGGCAAACTTATCCTCTAGTCAGCACCCCAGGACGCGATCACCATCTATTTATTGCTTTGTTATGGATCCATCGGCTCAGTGAGACATCCTGCGTACCTAGCCTCCACCAACTCAAGGTTTGAACTCCAAGACAGGTACTGAACTCCGTTTCTCTCGAGTCATCTATTCACTCCATATCAACAGCTGGAGAAACTTACACGGACCAAGCCTTAATCCAGGGAGAGATGACCTTGATATCCAGTACAAGTGCGGAACTAACTGTAAGAATCACTCAAAACTGCCCTGTCATTACAGCCACTTGTAAGTCGTGGAAAGGCGCACGCAATCTGTGGTGTGACACTCGATCAGGCTCCCTTTGATATTTACTGAACAAAAGGCTACACCCTAGGTGCAGTTTTATGGAACTTGGCCTTGATGGATCCTCGCCAGCATCATTTCAAGCTTAATGGTCATGCTCATCTAATCTCATCTGACGTTGGCTCTCTTTCTCGTACCAATATCTGTCCTTTGTATGGACAAAGCCCGTCCTTTGCACAGGCAACTTTTATCACGTTTAGCAACATTCAAACATTTGAACATGGGAGGGGAAATTCGAAATGACCTGGATGGGAGAACCTTAACCCAACACGAGGGGGGGGACTCTGTACTCTGTAGTCTGTAGTGATACCAAAAGAAAGAAACTTGGAGATGGATATACATCAACAATAGCTGCTTGAACTGATGTTGATGTGATTTAGTAGAACAAGAACATCATTTTTTGAATAGTCTGTAACAGCCAAACTGAGATAGGGACAGGAGTTGTGATATCAATTTGTACAACATTGGAGGGCAAAATCGAAAATGACTTGGATGAGAAAACCTTAGATCACGACGGGTGGGAAAAATCTGTAGCAATGTAAAAAAAATTTGAGATGGACATACATCATTGGTAGCTGCTTGCTTGGACTGAGTTTGGTATGGCATAGTAGCACATCGTCTTCCGAATCTGCAACAAACAAACTGGGATTCCCAAATGGTCGTTAAAAGGACTTGGGATATTGATTTGTCCACCATGAGAGGGGAAAATCGAGGGCAATAGGATGAGAGGTAGCACATGGGCTTGAGGTTGTGGAATGCTATGAAAATGTTCCGCTGGGGACCAATTCTTACCAAAAAGTTGGCCAGAGGAACACAAGACCTGCCACTTGTTTTTGGACCTCTTCACTTCTTTCTATATACATTGGCAAAACCCCTTCCAGCCTTGACAGGGCAACACACGTACTTAAGGACATGAGATTGCTGATCCCAATTGCTTTCTCAATCATCCCATCAACATTCTGTCAAATAAAAGTGACCACAAGACCTTCTGCTCCATCATTGTTGGATGATCTTGTTTGTCAATCCAACAGAATGATGAAGCAATGATTGGAAAAGCAATTGTCAGGCCAGTAATCACTCTCCAATTTAGGTGGGGTTGTTTTGCCTGATCGTGGCTAGGAGGTGATCGAGAGTGTGTCCACAAACGTCCACCAGCCGACTACAAGACCTGCTGCTCCATCATTAGCCATTGTTGATATCTCATGCAACCAGATTATCCATATCTGATCTTACTATGCTAGTACTATGCTAGTACTTTTTCTACCAGCTTTGCCATAGAATCACTTCCTTTTCCCATGGTGTGTGGGACTTGTTCTTTTTATTTAGAATGGAATATCTAGAGTTGATATGTTGTCTATATCTTTCCTTTCCATTCTTTTCCCCTTCTTTCTCCTCCTTCTTGAACCAGAAATATGATATGACAGCCCAATTTAGATATACTGTGTAGCTGACTTGGCAGTCATTCTTGTCGTTCATGATGCACCAGTAATCAATATACACTTTATGCTATGCCCAATCTCCATACCTACTACTACTAGGTAGGAATGACGAATGGTATACTTGGTACGATTGTTAAGAATTTACAATTAGAATTGACTGTGAGTAAGAGCATTATTTCCTTCATTCACCACGTCGTACAGGTGAAAGAAAATTGAAGTGGCCCTCACACAATGTACGATGTAGCTTGGTCCTCTGGAGATGAATTTTCCATTGCTTGTTGCAATGGAGCTGCAGATGGCAGAGAGGGCACCGAAAGGATGAGCCAAGGAGGCTTGAACACCCAGAAAAGATGCTTCATGCCTTCCATAAAGGGAAGGTGTACATCCTCCTTGTCTTGGGTGCGAGGGGGGAACTGGCTCACAGGCCAATTGTTGCTACATAGAACCTCAATACATACCAAGAATATGCTTGTGGGGATGATTCCTTGATGGTAAATCAGTGTAATTTGGGGAAACCAATTGGTTGAACAAGTTGTTGGAAACGAAAAAGTATGGGATGGCAGTCTATCATTGGTAGTTTTTTGAGCTTGTTGCGTCAGCATCAACCGGACAGGGTCAAAGTTTCATTTTAGGATGATGATGTATTCGATTTGGCAGTCCTTTTATGGTTATCCAGAGTATACTACTATTATTACTACAGAGTATATTCAATGTAATATTGTTGTTACTACGTAGTTCTACTTACAGTTAGTAAGTAGAGGTAGTACTTAGATTGAGCATCGTTTTAGTGAGGGAGAGTAGTTGTGATACTGGAGGATGAAAGGATCATAAAAAATTCGGAATTTTACTCTATCATACTACACAATATTTATATTTACATTCACCGTATTGTTTGAAAAACATTAAAAACGATGCGTTGACTGTGAAAGCCGAGCTACTAGC
>JAGRRH010000012.1:1252500-1260000 GCA_019154785.2 Nitzschia inconspicua
CCGTTGCAACGATTGGATGTTGTCGGATATTGGATCAACATTAGTTGAAAAATCCGGACGTCTTTTGGACAACAAAAACTTCCAAGAGATATGTATGACGAAACAGGCAATTGCCTTCGGAGGAACCCAGGCGTCGCAAGGCAGGGAGAGTCGATGCAACGGGGAGCTACGACATCGAAAGAGTTGCTTTCTTGTGACGATTGAATGCTGTTGTTGGATCAGTAAGATTTGGAAGGCTGGACCTCTTTGGAACAAATACATTGGACGTACGTCTTTGACGCAACTATTTTAGACGGCAAAACTTCCAAGAGATATGTTTGACGACACAAACAATTCCCATGACAGACAGGAGGAATCCATGCATCACAAAAGCGAGTCGACGCTACCGGCAACTACAATATCGAAAGAGATGCTTCTGGTGACGGGATGATGTTGTTGGATGTTGGATCAATAACATTTGGAGATTCTGGACGTCTTTGGATCAAACACATTGAACGTAAAACGCACGACTTTGACGCAAGTATTTTGGACAACAAAAACTCCCAACAGAATCGTTGGACGACAAAAGCAATTACCTTTGGAGGAATCCATCAGTCGCAACGACGAGTCTCTGTCAGAGATACAAATCCATGCGACGCATTGATGGGCCGATGCTCCGGGCCACTACAGTTTCGAAGGAGATGCTCCTTGCCACCATTGGATGCTGTTGGATCAGTAACATTTGGATAATCCGGACGTCTGTGGAACAAACACATTGATCTGCAAAAGCTTCCAAGAGATTCATGCGACGATACAGTTGATTCCTTTGGGAGGAGTAAGGAACCCATACATCGCACCGGAGGATCCCTGATGTTGTGGGCCACTACAGTTTCGAAAGAGAGGCAGCTGGATGTTGTTGGATCAGTAGCATTTGAATATTGTCGACGTCTATGGAAAAAATACATTGGTCTGCGAAAATTTCCCCAAGAGAGATGTTGGACGATACAATTGCTTCCTTGTTGCGACGATTGGACGTCAGTCGAAGACATACATCGGACGAAAGCAATTTCTCGGGGATACATTCGACGATAACATTCTTTTTTTGCCTTTGCGACGAATCCATACGTCCAACAGGGAAACCGCTGCGATGGAGAACTAAATCATCGAAAGATATGCTGGTTGCGACGGTTGGATGTTGTTGGTGTTGGATGCTGGATCAGTAAGATTTGGAAAATCTGGAAGTCTTTGACGCAAGTACATTGGACGACGAAAAGTTTCCAAGAGAGATGTTCGACTACAACAACAATCACCTTCGGAGGAATCCATACGTCGCACAGGCGAGTCCCAGCAACGGGGAACTAAAGTACAGTATCGAGCGAGATGTTTGTTTAAGCATTTGAAAAATCTTGACGTCTTTAGAGGAAAAACATCGGATTATGAATAACTTCCAAGAGAGATCTTTGACGACAAAAACAATTACCGTGGGCGGAATCCATGTTTATGCTTCTCGTGACAGCCCGGCAGCGTCCAATCAACAGCATCAGTCGATCGGGTGGTCAATCGTGTCGTTTTTTTACTGTTAATCGAAGGCAAATCTTGTTGTGATGAACGGACGTTGTCCAATCTGTAAGATTTGAAATATCTGGACGTCTTTGGAACAAATACATTGGACGACAAAAGACAAAAACCTCCAAGAGAGATGTTCGACGACACAAACAGTTGCCATGGGAGGAATCCATACGTAGCACAGGCGAGTCGCTGCTTGGGAACTACAGTATCGAAAGAGATCCTTGTAACGACGATGACGATTGGATGTTGCTGGATGTTGGATCGGTGACATTTGGAAAATCTGGCAGTCTTTGACGCAAGCTCATTGAACAACAAAACTTCCAAGTGAGATGTTCGACGACACAAACAAATTTCCTGTAAGGAATTTTCGCGACAGCGGGGCAGCGTGCAATGGACACGATGAGCCGATTTGGTGGTCATTCTTGTCGTTGTTTAACCAAAGGAAGACCTTGTAGGGATGAACGAACGTTATTCAATCAGAAAAGATTCGGAAAACCTGGACGTCCTTGGGAGGAATCCATACGTCGCACAGGCGAGTCGCTGCTGGAGGGAACTACAACATCGAAATAGAAGCTTGTTGCGACGATTGGATGTCGTTGGATCAGTAACATTTGGAAAATGTTCCTCCTATCTCCCTTCTCCCGGAAAAGATAAACTGGTCAGCCTCCGCTTACAAACCAGCATTAATACTGGCAGGTCAAAGTATAGGCTTGGAACTGCGTAGTGCAGCTTAATCCCCGATGATTGCACACTTCTGGTGTACCATCAATGTATGTACCATTGCAGCCGAAATCGCTGAGGAGGAGGGGCTAGAAAAAGGCAAGTATGGAATAAAAAGACCCCTTCCGGTCCAAGTGGCATGCACCTCAGTCACCATAAAGCCCCGAACGAACCTTTCCCCATGCTAGAGAACTATATCCCTACAACCAAAGGCACTGCCCCCATGTCAAGACTTAAGAACTGACCTCCTACAGGGACAACTGAACCTGAGGAATTATGCCATGCATCATTCATACTGCTACAATCGACGGTCCGAAGTCGCCACCTTCATGATCCAGGAAGAGCAGGAAACAATGAAGTCCACAGACTCAACGTCATACTCCTCCTGGGAGTGAAATAGTACCATCTGACACACCATTGCATCATCACAAATCAACCCAACCCTTGGCAGTTAGCAACCTTTCCCTCTCCTGATGGAAAAGGACGTAGCAACCGGTTTTTACATCCTTGTGTCCAAACTTTTGCAACACTCGCAAACAGTATTTCTGTTTCTGTCAGGCGACATACATTCGAATTCACATGAGATGGTCGATGCGGTTCTCTTTTATAACCAAACTAAAACATATTGCCGCATTGGGAAACAACCATCTCCACACTAAGCGAAGATAAACGTCTTTCTGTCTTTACGAAAACGCTCGAAAGGCAGTCAAAAACACCCTTCCAGCCTCGGTCAGAGCAACATACCTACCATACAAAATGGTTTGGACGATGCAGTTTCATTGTTCAACAGTTACAAAAACATCGTGTCGTGTCGAGAAGCAGTAAACTCCGAAAACGGTGGAGATAAACGTCTTTCGGTCGCCATGAAAACGCCTGGAAGGAAGTCAAGAACACCATTTCAGCCTTAGACAGGCAAGATACTTACGAGATATCATCCAATGGACGATGAAATTTCAGTGTGGTACCGTTTCGCAAACATAATTTCGTATTGAGAAATAATCATCTCGGCGTACGGCGGAGATACATGTCTTTTGGTCTTCACGAAAACGTTTGGGAGGGAGTCAAAAACATCCTTTGTGGCTCTACCAAGAGACATACATGCGAGATTGCATGGAACGGACGATGTGATTTCTGTTTACTGTCATTATGCAAACGTTCTGCCATATTGAGAAACAACCATCTCGAAAGGCGGTGGTGATACACGTGTTTTGATCGTCAACGAAACGTTAGAAAGGCGAAAAAAACACGCTTTCAGCGTTGGTTAGGCAACATACCTACAAGATTCCGTGATACGCACGATGTGATTTTCTTTTACTGTCATTATGCAAACGTTCTGCCGTATTGAGAAACAACCATCTCGAAAGACGACGGAGAAGCACGTGTTTAGATCGTCATGAAAACGTTGGAAAGGCGAACAAATCACGCTTTCAGCGTTGGTTAGGCAACATACCTACGAGATTGCATGAAACGGACGATGTGATTTTCTTTAACTATCATTATGCAAACGTTCTGCCATATTGAGAAACAACCATCTCGAAAGACGGTGGTGATACACGTGTTTTGATCGTCAACGAAACGTTTGAAAGGCGAGAAAAACACGCTTTCAGCGTTGGTTAGGCAACATACCTACGAGATTGCATGAAACGGACGATGTGATTTTCTTTAACTATCATTATGCAAACGTTCTGCCATATTGAGAAACAACCATCTCGAAAGACGGTGGAGAAGCACGTGTTTTGATCGTCATGAAAACGTTGGGAAGGCGAAAAAAAGCACGCTTTTAGCGTTGGTTAGGCAACATACCACGAGATTGCATGAAATGGACGATGTGATTTCCGTTTACTGTCATTATGCAAACGTTATGCCTTATCGAGAAACAACCATCTCGAAAGACGGTGGAGGAGCACGTGTTTTGATCATCATGACAAAGGTTTGAAAGGCGGAACAAATCACGCTTTCAGCGTTGGTTAGACAACATACCTACGAGATCACATAGAACGGACGATGTGATTTCCTTTTACTATCAGGATGCAAACGTTCTGCCGTATTAAGAAACAAACAGCTCGAAAGACGGTGGAGAAGTAAATGAGTGCGACCAATGTATGGTTCAATGTATTGAGGAGTCTTGGAGTATTACTGTTGCAATACCAAGCGGTCGTGTGATGTCCAATGTATTGGCTGGCTATTCTAGGTATTGACAATACAATGTCGATATTTGATTTCCCAATACTTGTTCAATAATATTATTGTCCGTAGGTCTGCTCATGGGGGTCCTCAGAGGTCCATGAAGGTCCTCAAATGCACGTTTCACTTGGCCCACCATACAAGTTCACACTCACTGGCGCCCGCGTTCTCCAGTCCTTTGCCCCTATCGAACCCACTGTCAAGGTACAAGAGTCTGGACCAAAGGGAACCACTGATCAAGTACCTCCAACAGGCATCCTCTCCCAAGACACTAGGATGCTACAAATCTCCAGCTGGACACTACCAATGAAGAAGCTTACAGGCTATCACAGAAAATGTAATGATGAAGGAAACACTGGCAGCCACAATTGCCTTGGACCCAAGTGACCCATGTGGTATTAAACACAAATCTTCCTCCCAAGACCTCCCAAGCATCACTCATTCCCTCCCACATGCTGCCTCCCCAGGAAACTTTTGAAAACTGCACAGGTTGACGCTTTCTCAGTCACCTGGGGTGCTCCACAAACACCCCTAGAACAGTGGTGTTTGGACCATCCTCCCTGGCAGGGGCATATTTTTGCCCCCTACATGACAAACAGGGATCTCAGCAGGGCAAACTTATCCTCTAGTCAGCACCCCAGGACGCGATCACCATCTGTTTATTGCTTTGTTATGGATCCATCGGCTCAGTGAGACATCCTGCGTACCTAGCCTCCACCAACTCAAGGTTTGAACTCCAAGACAGGTACTGAACTCCGTTTCTCTCGAGTCATCTATTCACTCCATATCAACAGCTGGAGAAACTCACACGGACCAAGCCTTAATCCAGGGAGAGATGACCTTGATATCCAGTACAAGTGCGGAACTAACTGTAAGAATCACTCAAAACTGCCCTGTCATTACAGCCACTTGTAAGTCGTGGAAAGGCGCACGCAATCTGTGGTGTGACACTCGATCAGGCTCCCTTTGATATTTACTGAACAAAAGGCTACACCCTAGGTGCAGTTTTATGGAACTTGGCCTTGATGGATCCTCGCCAGCATCATTTCAAGCTTAATGGTCATGCTCATCTAATCTCATCTGACGTTGGCTCTCTTTCTCGTACCAATATCTGTCCTTTGTATGGACAAAGCCCGTCCTTTGCACAGGCAACTTTTATCACGTTTAGCAACATTCAAACATTTGAACATGGGAGGGGAAATTCGAAATGACCTGGATGGGAGAACCTTAACCCAACACGAGGGGGGGACTCTGTACTCTGTAGTCTGTAGTGATACCAAAAGAAAGAAACTTGGAGATGGATATACATCAACAATAGCTGCTTGAACTGATGTTGATGTGATTTAGTAGAACAAGAACATCATTTTTTGAATAGTCTGTAACAGCCAAACTGAGATAGGGACAGGAGTTGTGATATCAATTTGTACAACATTGGAGGGCAAAATCGAAAATGACTTGGATGAGAAAACCTTAGATCACGACGGGTGGGAAAAATCTGTAGCAATGTAAAAAAAATTTGAGATGGACATACATCATTGGTAGCTGCTTGCTTGGACTGAGTTTGGTATGGCATAGTAGCACATCGTCTTCCGAATCTGCAACAAACAAACTGGGATTCCCAAATGGTCGTTAAAAGGACTTGGGATATTGATTTGTCCACCATGAGAGGGGAAAATCGAGGGCAATAGGATGAGAGGTAGCACATGGGCTTGAGGTTGTGGAATGCTATGAAAATGTTCCGCTGGGGACCAATTCTTACCAAAAAGTTGGCCAGAGGAACACAAGACCTGCCACTTGATCATTTTTGGACCTCTTCACTTCTTTCTATATACATTGGCAAAACCCCTTCCAGCCTTGACAGGGCAACACACGTACTTAAGGACATGAGATTGCTGATCCCAATTGCTTTCTCAATCATCCCATCAACATTCTGTCAAATAAAAGTGACCACAAGACCTTCTGCTCCATCATTGTTGGATGATCTTGTTTGTCAATCCAACAGAATGATGAAGCAATGATTGGAAAAGCAATTGTCAGGCCAGTAATCACTCTCCAATTTAGGTGGGGTTGTTTTGCCTGATCGTGGCTAGGAGGTGATCGAGAGTGTGTCCACAAACGTCCACCAGCCGACTACAAGACCTGCTGCTCCATCATTAGCCATTGTTGATATCTCATGCAACCAGATTATCCATATCTGATCTTACTATGCTAGTACTATGCTAGTACTTTTTCTACCAGCTTTGCCATAGAATCACTTCCTTTTCCCATGGTGTGTGGGACTTGTTCTTTTTATTTAGAATGGAATATCTAGAGTTGATATGTTGTCTATATCTTCCTTTCCATTCTTTTCCCCTTCTTTCTCCTCTTTCTTGAACCAGAAATATGATATGACAGCCCAATTTAGATATACTGTGTAGCTGACTTGGCAGTCATTCTTGTCGTTCATGATGCACCAGTAATCAATATACACTTTATGCTATGCCCAATCTCCATACCTACTACTACTAGGTAGGAATGACGAATGGTATACTTGGTACGATTGTTAAGAATTTACAATTAGAATTGACTGTGAGTAAGAGCATTATTTCCTTCATTCACCACGTCGTACAGGTGAAAGAAAATTGAAGTGGCCCTCACACAATGTACGATGTAGCTTGGTCCTCTGGAGATGAATTTTCCATTGCTTGTTGCAATGGAGCTGCAGATGGCAGAGAGGGCACCGAAAGGATGAGCCAAGGAGGCTTGAACACCCAGAAAAGATGCTTCATGCCTTCCATAAAGGGAAGGTGTACATCCTCCTTGTCTTGGGTGCGAGGGGGGAACTGGCTCACAGGCCAATTGTTGCTACATAGAACCTCAATACATACCAAGAATATGCTTGTGGGGATGATTCCTTGATGGTAAATCAGTGTAATTTGGGGAAACCAATTGGTTGAACAAGTTGTTGGAAACGAAAAAGTATGGGATGGCAGTCTATCATTGGTAGTTTTTTGAGCTTGTTGCGTCAGCATCAACCGGACAGGGTCAAAGTTTCATTTTAGGATGATG
>JAGRRH010000012.1:1270000-1277500 GCA_019154785.2 Nitzschia inconspicua
TGATGACGTGGTGGAATGAAATTCTAAACAGTGAAAAAATATTCCATCGTCGTCCACTCTACGGTATCATGGTCCGCGCCTTCCTTCTCCTATCACCTACAACAAACTTCGAACTTGCCCGGTGATGTAGAAACGATGTTGTGCCTGATGCGACGGTGACATAAACCGACGTCATCATGATGATGTGTGCAGTTGACAACAAGAACAATCAAGAGAGAACTTGTTCCCTGGGATACATAGTTAATGACGGGGCATCGCTAAATTATCGAATTATCCAGAAAATCGACGCTATACGAGAGAGAAGCCCGTTGCAACGATTGGATGTTGTCGGATATTGGATCAACATTAGTTGAAAAATCCGGACGTCTTTTGGACAACAAAAACTTCCAAGAGATATGTATGACGAAACAGGCAATTGCCTTCGGAGGAACCCAGGCGTCGCAAGGCAGGGAGAGTCGATGCAACGGGGAGCTACGACATCGAAAGAGTTGCTTTCTTGTGACGATTGAATGCTGTTGTTGGATCAGTAAGATTTGGAAGGCTGGACCTCTTTGGAACAAATACATTGGACGTACGTCTTTGACGCAACTATTTTAGACGGCAAAACTTCCAAGAGATATGTTTGACGACACAAACAATTCCCATGACAGACAGGAGGAATCCATGCATCACAAAAGCGAGTCGACGCTACCGGCAACTACAATATCGAAAGAGATGCTTCTGGTGACGGGATGATGTTGTTGGATGTTGGATCAATAACATTTGGAGATTCTGGACGTCTTTGGATCAAACACATTGAACGTAAAACGCACGACTTTGACGCAAGTATTTTGGACAACAAAAACTCCCAACAGAATCGTTGGACGACAAAAGCAATTACCTTTGGAGGAATCCATCAGTCGCAACGACGAGTCTCTGTCAGAGATACAAATCCATGCGACGCATTGATGGGCCGATGCTCCGGGCCACTACAGTTTCGAAGGAGATGCTCCTTGCCACCATTGGATGCTGTTGGATCAGTAACATTTGGATAATCCGGACGTCTGTGGAACAAACACATTGATCTGCAAAAGCTTCCAAGAGATTCATGCGACGATACAGTTGATTCCTTTGGGAGGAGTAAGGAACCCATACATCGCACCGGAGGATCCCTGATGTTGTGGGCCACTACAGTTTCGAAAGAGAGGCAGCTGGATGTTGTTGGATCAGTAGCATTTGAATATTGTCGACGTCTATGGAAAAAATACATTGGTCTGCGAAAATTTCCCCAAGAGAGATGTTGGACGATACAATTGCTTCCTTGTTGCGACGATTGGACGTCAGTCGAAGACATACATCGGACGAAAGCAATTTCTCGGGGATACATTCGACGATAACATTCTTTTTTTGCCTTTGCGACGAATCCATACGTCCAACAGGGAAACCGCTGCGATGGAGAACTAAATCATCGAAAGATATGCTGGTTGCGACGGTTGGATGTTGTTGGTGTTGGATGCTGGATCAGTAAGATTTGGAAAATCTGGAAGTCTTTGACGCAAGTACATTGGACGACGAAAAGTTTCCAAGAGAGATGTTCGACTACAACAACAATCACCTTCGGAGGAATCCATACGTCGCACAGGCGAGTCCCAGCAACGGGGAACTAAAGTACAGTATCGAGCGAGATGTTTGTTTAAGCATTTGAAAAATCTTGACGTCTTTAGAGGAAAAACATCGGATTATGAATAACTTCCAAGAGAGATCTTTGACGACAAAAACAATTACCGTGGGCGGAATCCATGTTTATGCTTCTCGTGACAGCCCGGCAGCGTCCAATCAACAGCATCAGTCGATCGGGTGGTCAATCGTGTCGTTTTTTTACTGTTAATCGAAGGCAAATCTTGTTGTGATGAACGGACGTTGTCCAATCTGTAAGATTTGAAATATCTGGACGTCTTTGGAACAAATACATTGGACGACAAAAGACAAAAACCTCCAAGAGAGATGTTCGACGACACAAACAGTTGCCATGGGAGGAATCCATACGTAGCACAGGCGAGTCGCTGCTTGGGAACTACAGTATCGAAAGAGATCCTTGTAACGACGATGACGATTGGATGTTGCTGGATGTTGGATCGGTGACATTTGGAAAATCTGGCAGTCTTTGACGCAAGCTCATTGAACAACAAAACTTCCAAGTGAGATGTTCGACGACACAAACAAATTTCCTGTAAGGAATTTTCGCGACAGCGGGGCAGCGTGCAATGGACACGATGAGCCGATTTGGTGGTCATTCTTGTCGTTGTTTAACCAAAGGAAGACCTTGTAGGGATGAACGAACGTTATTCAATCAGAAAAGATTCGGAAAACCTGGACGTCCTTGGGAGGAATCCATACGTCGCACAGGCGAGTCGCTGCTGGAGGGAACTACAACATCGAAATAGAAGCTTGTTGCGACGATTGGATGTCGTTGGATCAGTAACATTTGGAAAATGTTCCTCCTATCTCCCTTCTCCCGGAAAAGATAAACTGGTCAGCCTCCGCTTACAAACCAGCATTAATACTGGCAGGTCAAAGTATAGGCTTGGAACTGCGTAGTGCAGCTTAATCCCCGATGATTGCACACTTCTGGTGTACCATCAATGTATGTACCATTGCAGCCGAAATCGCTGAGGAGGAGGGGCTAGAAAAAGGCAAGTATGGAATAAAAAGACCCCTTCCGGTCCCAGTGGCATGCACCTCAGTCACCATAAAGCCCCGAACGAACCTTTCCCCATGCTAAAGAACTATATCCCTACAACCAAAGGCACTGCCCCCATGTCAAGACTTAAGAACTGACCTCCTACAGGGACAACTGAACCTGAGGAATTATGCCATGCATCATTCATACTGCTACAATCGACGGTCCGAAGTCGCCACCTTCATGATCCAGGAAGAGCAGGAAACAATGAAGTCCACAGACTCAACGTCATACTCCTCCTGGGAGTGAAATAGTACCATCTGACACACCATTGCATCATCACAAATCAACCCAACCCTTGGCAGTTAGCAACCTTTCCCTCTCCTGATGGAAAAGGACGTAGCAACCGGTTTTTACATCCTTGTGTCCAAACTTTTGCAACACTCGCAAACAGTATTTCTGTTTCTGTCAGGCGACATACATTCGAATTCACATGAGATGGTCGATGCGGTTCTCTTTTATAACCAAACTAAAACATATTGCCGCATTGGGAAACAACCATCTTCACACTAAGCGAAGATAAACGTCTTTCTGTCTTTACGAAAACGCTCGAAAGGCAGTCAAAAACACCCTTCCAGCCTCGGTCAGAGCAACATACCTACCATACAAAATGGTTTGGACGATGCAGTTTCATTGTTCAACAGTTACAAAAACATCGTGTCGTGTCGAGAAGCAGTAAACTCCGAAAACGGTGGAGATAAACGTCTTTCGGTCGCCATGAAAACGCCTGGAAGGAAGTCAAGAACACCATTTCAGCCTTAGACAGGCAAGATACTTACGAGATATCATCCAATGGACGATGAAATTTCAGTGTGGTACCGTTTCGCAAACATAATTTCGTATTGAGAAATAATCATCTCGGCGTACGGCGGAGATACATGTCTTTTGGTCTTCACGAAAACGTTTGGGAGGGAGTCAAAAACATCCTTTGTGGCTCTACCAAGAGACATACATGCGAGATTGCATGGAACGGACGATGTGATTTCTGTTTACTGTCATTATGCAAACGTTCTGCCATATTGAGAAACAACCATCTCGAAAGGCGGTGGTGATACACGTGTTTTGATCGTCAACGAAACGTTAGAAAGGCGAAAAAAACACGCTTTCAGCGTTGGTTAGGCAACATACCTACAAGATTCCGTGATACGCACGATGTGATTTTCTTTTACTGTCATTATGCAAACGTTCTGCCGTATTGAGAAACAACCATCTCGAAAGACGACGGAGAAGCACGTGTTTAGATCGTCATGAAAACGTTGGAAAGGCGAACAAATCACGCTTTCAGCGTTGGTTAGGCAACATACCTACGAGATTGCATGAAACGGACGATGTGATTTTCTTTAACTATCATTATGCAAACGTTCTGCCATATTGAGAAACAACCATCTCGAAAGACGGTGGTGATACACGTGTTTTGATCGTCAACGAAACGTTTGAAAGGCGAGAAAAACACGCTTTCAGCGTTGGTTAGGCAACATACCTACGAGATTGCATGAAACGGACGATGTGATTTTCTTTAACTATCATTATGCAAACGTTCTGCCATATTGAGAAACAACCATCTCGAAAGACGGTGGAGAAGCACGTGTTTTGATCGTCATGAAAACGTTGGGAAGGCGAAAAAAAGCACGCTTTTAGCGTTGGTTAGGCAACATACCACGAGATTGCATGAAATGGACGATGTGATTTCCGTTTACTGTCATTATGCAAACGTTATGCCTTATCGAGAAACAACCATCTCGAAAGACGGTGGAGGAGCACGTGTTTTGATCATCATGACAAAGGTTTGAAAGGCGGAACAAATCACGCTTTCAGCGTTGGTTAGACAACATACCTACGAGATCACATAGAACGGACGATGTGATTTCCTTTTACTATCAGGATGCAAACGTTCTGCCGTATTAAGAAACAAACAGCTCGAAAGACGGTGGAGAAGTAAATGAGTGCGACCAATGTATGGTTCAATGTATTGAGGAGTCTTGGAGTATTACTGTTGCAATACCAAGCGGTCGTGTGATGTCCAATGTATTGGCTGGCTATTCTAGGTATTGACAATACAATGTCGATATTTGATTTCCCAATACTTGTTCAATAATATTATTGTCCGTAGGTCTGCTCATGGGGGTCCTCAGAGGTCCATGAAGGTCCTCAAATGCACGTTTCACTTGGCCCACCATACAAGTTCACACTCACTGGCGCCCGCGTTCTCCAGTCCTTTGCCCCTATCGAACCCACTGTCAAGGTACAAGAGTCTGGACCAAAGGGAACCACTGATCAAGTACCTCCAACAGGCATCCTCTCCCAAGACACTAGGATGCTACAAATCTCCAGCTGGACACTACCAATGAAGAAGCTTTCAGGCTATCACAGAAAATGTAATGATGAAGGAAACACTGGCAGCCACAATTGCCTTGGACCCAAGTGACCCATGTGGTATTAAACACAAATCTTCCTCCCAAGACCTCCCAAGCATCACTCATTCCCTCCCACATGCTGCCTCCCCAGGAAACTTTTGAAAACTGCACAGGTTGACGCTTTCTCAGTCACCTGGGGTGCTCCACAAACACCCCTAGAACAGTGGTGTTTGGACCATCCTCCCTGGCAGGGGCATATTTTTGCCCCCTACATGACAAACAGGGATCTCAGCAGGGCAAACTTATCCTCTAGTCAGCACCCCAGGACGCGATCACCATCTGTTTATTGCTTTGTTATGGATCCATCGGCTCAGTGAGACATCCTGCGTACCTAGCCTCCACCAACTCAAGGTTTGAACTCCAAGACAGGTACTGAACTCCGTTTCTCTCGAGTCATCTATTCACTCCATATCAACAGCTGGAGAAACTCACACGGACCAAGCCTTAATCCAGGGAGAGATGACCTTGATATCCAGTACAAGTGCGGAACTAACTGTAAGAATCACTCAAAACTGCCCTGTCATTACAGCCACTTGTAAGTCGTGGAAAGGCGCACGCAATCTGTGGTGTGACACTCGATCAGGCTCCCTTTGATATTTACTGAACAAAAGGCTACACCCTAGGTGCAGTTTTATGGAACTTGGCCTTGATGGATCCTCGCCAGCATCATTTCAAGCTTAATGGTCATGCTCATCTAATCTCATCTGACGTTGGCTCTCTTTCTCGTACCAATATCTGTCCTTTGTATGGACAAAGCCCGTCCTTTGCACAGGCAACTTTTATCACGTTTAGCAACATTCAAACATTTGAACATGGGAGGGGAAATTCGAAATGACCTGGATGGGAGAACCTTAACCCAACACGAGGGGGGGACTCTGTACTCTGTAGTCTGTAGTGATACCAAAAGAAAGAAACTTGGAGATGGATATACATCAACAATAGCTGCTTGAACTGATGTTGATGTGATTTAGTAGAACAAGAACATCATTTTTTGAATAGTCTGTAACAGCCAAACTGAGATAGGGACAGGAGTTGTGATATCAATTTGTACAACATTGGAGGGCAAAATCGAAAATGACTTGGATGAGAAAACCTTAGATCACGACGGGTGGGAAAAATCTGTAGCAATGTAAAAAAAATTTGAGATGGACATACATCATTGGTAGCTGCTTGCTTGGACTGAGTTTGGTATGGCATAGTAGCACATCGTCTTCCGAATCTGCAACAAACAAACTGGGATTCCCAAATGGTCGTTAAAAGGACTTGGGATATTGATTTGTCCACCATGAGAGGGGAAAATCGAGGGCAATAGGATGAGAGGTAGCACATGGGCTTGAGGTTGTGGAATGCTATGAAAATGTTCCGCTGGGGACCAATTCTTACCAAAAAGTTGGCCAGAGGAACACAAGACCTGCCACTTGATCATTTTTGGACCTCTTCACTTCTTTCTATATACATTGGCAAAACCCCTTCCAGCCTTGACAGGGCAACACACGTACTTAAGGACATGAGATTGCTGATCCCAATTGCTTTCTCAATCATCCCATCAACATTCTGTCAAATAAAAGTGACCACAAGACCTTCTGCTCCATCATTGTTGGATGATCTTGTTTGTCAATCCAACAGAATGATGAAGCAATGATTGGAAAAGCAATTGTCAGGCCAGTAATCACTCTCCAATTTAGGTGGGGTTGTTTTGCCTGATCGTGGCTAGGAGGTGATCGAGAGTGTGTCCACAAACGTCCACCAGCCGACTACAAGACCTGCTGCTCCATCATTAGCCATTGTTGATATCTCATGCAACCAGATTATCCATATCTGATCTTACTATGCTAGTACTATGCTAGTACTTTTTCTACCAGCTTTGCCATAGAATCACTTCCTTTTCCCATGGTGTGTGGGACTTGTTCTTTTTATTTAGAATGGAATATCTAGAGTTGATATGTTGTCTATATCTTTCCTTTCCATTCTTTTCCCCTTCTTTCTCCTCTTTCTTGAACCAGAAATATGATATGACAGCCCAATTTAGATATACTGTGTAGCTGACTTGGCAGTCATTCTTGTCGTTCATGATGCACCAGTAATCAATATACACTTTATGCTATGCCCAATCTCCATACCTACTACTACTAGGTAGGAATGATGAATGGTATACTTGGTACGATTGTTAAGAATTTACAATTAGAATTGACTGTGAGTAAGAGCATTATTTCCTTCATTCACCACGTCGTACAGGTGAAAGAAAATTGAAGTGGCCCTCACACAATGTACGATGTAGCTTGGTCCTCTGGAGATGAATTTTCCATTGCTTGTTGCAATGGAGCTGCAGATGGCAGAGAGGGCACCGAAAGGATGAGCCAAGGAGGC
>JAGRRH010000101.1:7500-15000 GCA_019154785.2 Nitzschia inconspicua
AAGACAAAAACCTCCAAGAGAGATGTTCGACGACACAAACAGTTGCCATGGGAGGAATCCATACGTAGCACAGGCGAGTCGCTGCTTGGGAACTACAGTATCGAAAGAGATCCTTGTAACGACGATGACGATTGGATGTTGCTGGATGTTGGATCGGTGACATTTGGAAAATCTGGCAGTCTTTGACGCAAGCTCATTGAACAACAAAACTTCCAAGTGAGATGTTCGACGACACAAACAAATTTCCTGTAAGGAATTTTCGCGACAGCGGGGCAGCGTGCAATGGACACGATGAGCCGATTTGGTGGTCATTCTTGTCGTTGTTTAACCAAAGGAAGACCTTGTAGGGATGAACGAACGTTATTCAATCAGAAAAGATTCGGAAAACCTGGACGTCCTTGGGAGGAATCCATACGTCGCACAGGCGAGTCGCTGCTGGAGGGAACTACAACATCGAAATAGAAGCTTGTTGCGACGATTGGATGTCGTTGGATCAGTAACATTTGGAAAATGTTCCTCCTATCTCCCTTCTCCCGGAAAAGATAAACTGGTCAGCCTCCGCTTACAAACCAGCATTAATACTGGCAGGTCAAAGTATAGGCTTGGAACTGCGTAGTGCAGCTTAATCCCCGATGATTGCACACTTCTGGTGTACCATCAATGTATGTACCATTGCAGCCGAAATCGCTGAGGAGGAGGGGCTAGAAAAAGGCAAGTATGGAATAAAAAGACCCCTTCCGGTCCAAGTGGCATGCACCTCAGTCACCATAAAGCCCCGAACGAACCTTTCCCCATGCTAGAGAACTATATCCCTACAACCAAAGGCACTGCCCCCATGTCAAGACTTAAGAACTGACCTCCTACAGGGACAACTGAACCTGAGGAATTATGCCATGCATCATTCATACTGCTACAATCGACGGTCCGAAGTCGCCACCTTCATGATCCAGGAAGAGCAGGAAACAATGAAGTCCACAGACTCAACGTCATACTCCTCCTGGGAGTGAAATAGTACCATCTGACACACCATTGCATCATCACAAATCAACCCAACCCTTGGCAGTTAGCAACCTTTCCCTCTCCTGATGGAAAAGGACGTAGCAACCGGTTTTTACATCCTTGTGTCCAAACTTTTGCAACACTCGCAAACAGTATTTCTGTTTCTGTCAGGCGACATACATTCGAATTCACATGAGATGGTCGATGCGGTTCTCTTTTATAACCAAACTAAAACATATTGCCGCATTGGGAAACAACCATCTCCACACTAAGCGAAGATAAACGTCTTTCTGTCTTTACGAAAACGCTCGAAAGGCAGTCAAAAACACCCTTCCAGCCTCGGTCAGAGCAACATACCTACCATACAAAATGGTTTGGACGATGCAGTTTCATTGTTCAACAGTTACAAAAACATCGTGTCGTGTCGAGAAGCAGTAAACTCCGAAAACGGTGGAGATAAACGTCTTTCGGTCGCCATGAAAACGCCTGGAAGGAAGTCAAGAACACCATTTCAGCCTTAGACAGGCAAGATACTTACGAGATATCATCCAATGGACGATGAAATTTCAGTGTGGTACCGTTTCGCAAACATAATTTCGTATTGAGAAATAATCATCTCGGCGTACGGCGGAGATACATGTCTTTTGGTCTTCACGAAAACGTTTGGGAGGGAGTCAAAAACATCCTTTGTGGCTCTACCAAGAGACATACATGCGAGATTGCATGGAACGGACGATGTGATTTCTGTTTACTGTCATTATGCAAACGTTCTGCCATATTGAGAAACAACCATCTCGAAAGGCGGTGGTGATACACGTGTTTTGATCGTCAACGAAACGTTAGAAAGGCGAAAAAAACACGCTTTCAGCGTTGGTTAGGCAACATACCTACAAGATTCCGTGATACGCACGATGTGATTTTCTTTTACTGTCATTATGCAAACGTTCTGCCGTATTGAGAAACAACCATCTCGAAAGACGACGGAGAAGCACGTGTTTAGATCGTCATGAAAACGTTGGAAAGGCGAACAAATCACGCTTTCAGCGTTGGTTAGGCAACATACCTACGAGATTGCATGAAACGGACGATGTGATTTTCTTTAACTATCATTATGCAAACGTTCTGCCATATTGAGAAACAACCATCTCGAAAGACGGTGGTGATACACGTGTTTTGATCGTCAACGAAACGTTTGAAAGGCGAGAAAAACACGCTTTCAGCGTTGGTTAGGCAACATACCTACGAGATTGCATGAAACGGACGATGTGATTTTCTTTAACTATCATTATGCAAACGTTCTGCCATATTGAGAAACAACCATCTCGAAAGACGGTGGAGAAGCACGTGTTTTGATCGTCATGAAAACGTTGGGAAGTCGAAAAAAAGCACGCTTTTAGCGTTGGTTAGGCAACATACCACGAGATTGCATGAAATGGACGATGTGATTTCCGTTTACTGTCATTATGCAAACGTTATGCCTTATCGAGAAACAACCATCTCGAAAGACGGTGGAGGAGCACGTGTTTTGATCATCATGACAAAGGTTTGAAAGGCGGAACAAATCACGCTTTCAGCGTTGGTTAGACAACATACCTACGAGATCACATAGAACGGACGATGTGATTTCCTTTTACTATCAGGATGCAAACGTTCTGCCGTATTAAGAAACAAACAGCTCGAAAGACGGTGGAGAAGTAAATGAGTGCGACCAATGTATGGTTCAATGTATTGAGGAGTCTTGGAGTATTACTGTTGCAATACCAAGCGGTCGTGTGATGTCCAATGTATTGGCTGGCTATTCTAGGTATTGACAATACAATGTCGATATTTGATTTCCCAATACTTGTTCAATAATATTATTGTCCGTAGGTCTGCTCATGGGGGTCCTCAGAGGTCCATGAAGGTCCTCAAATGCACGTTTCACTTGGCCCACCATACAAGTTCACACTCACTGGCGCCCGCGTTCTCCAGTCCTTTGCCCCTATCGAACCCACTGTCAAGGTACAAGAGTCTGGACCAAAGGGAACCACTGATCAAGTACCTCCAACAGGCATCCTCTCCCAAGACACTAGGATGCTACAAATCTCCAGCTGGACACTACCAATGAAGAAGCTTTCAGGCTATCACAGAAAATGTAATGATGAAGGAAACACTGGCAGCCACAATTGCCTTGGACCCAAGTGACCCATGTGGTATTAAACACAAATCTTCCTCCCAAGACCTCCCAAGCATCACTCATTCCCTCCCACATGCTGCCTCCCCAGGAAACTTTTGAAAACTGCACAGGTTGACGCTTTCTCAGTCACCTGGGGTGCTCCACAAACACCCCTAGAACAGTGGTGTTTGGACCATCCTCCCTGGCAGGGGCATATTTTTGCCCCCTACATGACAAACAGGGATCTCAGCAGGGCAAACTTATCCTCTAGTCAGCACCCCAGGACGCGATCACCATCTGTTTATTGCTTTGTTATGGATCCATCGGCTCAGTGAGACATCCTGCGTACCTAGCCTCCACCAACTCAAGGTTTGAACTCCAAGACAGGTACTGAACTCCGTTTCTCTCGAGTCATCTATTCACTCCATATCAACAGCTGGAGAAACTCACACGGACCAAGCCTTAATCCAGGGAGAGATGACCTTGATATCCAGTACAAGTGCGGAACTAACTGTAAGAATCACTCAAAACTGCCCTGTCATTACAGCCACTTGTAAGTCGTGGAAAGGCGCACGCAATCTGTGGTGTGACACTCGATCAGGCTCCCTTTGATATTTACTGAACAAAAGGCTACACCCTAGGTGCAGTTTTATGGAACTTGGCCTTGATGGATCCTCGCCAGCATCATTTCAAGCTTAATGGTCATGCTCATCTAATCTCATCTGACGTTGGCTCTCTTTCTCGTACCAATATCTGTCCTTTGTATGGACAAAGCCCGTCCTTTGCACAGGCAACTTTTATCACGTTTAGCAACATTCAAACATTTGAACATGGGAGGGGAAATTCGAAATGACCTGGATGGGAGAACCTTAACCCAACACGAGGGGGGGACTCTGTACTCTGTAGTCTGTAGTGATACCAAAAGAAAGAAACTTGGAGATGGATATACATCAACAATAGCTGCTTGAACTGATGTTGATGTGATTTAGTAGAACAAGAACATCATTTTTTGAATAGTCTGTAACAGCCAAACTGAGATAGGGACAGGAGTTGTGATATCAATTTGTACAACATTGGAGGGCAAAATCGAAAATGACTTGGATGAGAAAACCTTAGATCACGACGGGTGGGAAAAATCTGTAGCAATGTAAAAAAAATTTGAGATGGACATACATCATTGGTAGCTGCTTGCTTGGACTGAGTTTGGTATGGCATAGTAGCACATCGTCTTCCGAATCTGCAACAAACAAACTGGGATTCCCAAATGGTCGTTAAAAGGACTTGGGATATTGATTTGTCCACCATGAGAGGGGAAAATCGAGGGCAATAGGATGAGAGGTAGCACATGGGCTTGAGGTTGTGGAATGCTATGAAAATGTTCCGCTGGGGACCAATTCTTACCAAAAAGTTGGCCAGAGGAACACAAGACCTGCCACTTGATCATTTTTGGACCTCTTCACTTCTTTCTATATACATTGGCAAAACCCCTTCCAGCCTTGACAGGGCAACACACGTACTTAAGGACATGAGATTGCTGATCCCAATTGCTTTCTCAATCATCCCATCAACATTCTGTCAAATAAAAGTGACCACAAGACCTTCTGCTCCATCATTGTTGGATGATCTTGTTTGTCAATCCAACAGAATGATGAAGCAATGATTGGAAAAGCAATTGTCAGGCCAGTAATCACTCTCCAATTTAGGTGGGGTTGTTTTGCCTGATCGTGGCTAGGAGGTGATCGAGAGTGTGTCCACAAACGTCCACCAGCCGACTACAAGACCTGCTGCTCCATCATTAGCCATTGTTGATATCTCATGCAACCAGATTATCCATATCTGATCTTACTATGCTAGTACTATGCTAGTACTTTTTCTACCAGCTTTGCCATAGAATCACTTCCTTTTCCCATGGTGTGTGGGACTTGTTCTTTTTATTTAGAATGGAATATCTAGAGTTGATATGTTGTCTATATCTTTCCTTTCCATTCTTTTCCCCTTCTTTCTCCTCTTTCTTGAACCAGAAATATGATATGACAGCCCAATTTAGATATACTGTGTAGCTGACTTGGCAGTCATTCTTGTCGTTCATGATGCACCAGTAATCAATATACACTTTATGCTATGCCCAATCTCCATACCTACTACTACTAGGTAGGAATGACGAATGGTATACTTGGTACGATTGTTAAGAATTTACAATTAGAATTGACTGTGAGTAAGAGCATTATTTCCTTCATTCACCACGTCGTACAGGTGAAAGAAAATTGAAGTGGCCCTCACACAATGTACGATGTAGCTTGGTCCTCTGGAGATGAATTTTCCATTGCTTGTTGCAATGGAGCTGCAGATGGCAGAGAGGGCACCGAAAGGATGAGCCAAGGAGGCTTGAACACCCAGAAAAGATGCTTCATGCCTTCCATAAAGGGAAGGTGTACATCCTCCTTGTCTTGGGTGCGAGGGGGGAACTGGCTCACAGGCCAATTGTTGCTACATAGAACCTCAATACATACCAAGAATATGCTTGTGGGGATGATTCCTTGATGGTAAATCAGTGTAATTTGGGGAAACCAATTGGTTGAACAAGTTGTTGGAAACGAAAAAGTATGGGATGGCAGTCTATCATTGGTAGTTTTTTGAGCTTGTTGCGTCAGCATCAACCGGACAGGGTCAAAGTTTCATTTTAGGATGATGATGTATTCGATTTGGCAGTCCTTTTATGGTTATCCAGAGTATACTACTATTATTACTACAGAGTATATTCAATGTAATATTGTTGTTACTACGTAGTTCTACTTACAGTTAGTAAGTAGAGGTAGTACTTAGATTGAGCATCGTTTTAGTGAGGGAGAGTAGTTGTGATACTGGAGGATGAAAGGATCATAAAAAATTCGGAATTTTACTCTATCATACTACACAATATTTATATTTACATTCACCGTATTGTTTGAAAAACATTAAAAACGATGCGTTGACTGTGAAAGCCGAGCTACTAGCTAGTAGTTCCAAAATGATGTTTATAATATGGGACAGAGGAAGTACTCCTTGGTGGTAGTGATGAAAGGTAAACTATCAGTAAGTACTACAGTAGGATGTACGTACGACCTCATACTTGGTAAGACCCATGAGACTATAACTTGGTGAGAAGGTTGGATGCAACACCTTTCACAGGAGACTCAGCAGGATGACTAGATGAGAGGTGATCAAAGGGATGTACTGGTAGCTACTTGCTGCAAATGAATTTGTAGTTGTAGGAGGCATTTGATTCCGCTGTAAAAAAAATGGTTTTGCAGAGATGAGTGGGAATGAAGACACCCACGACAGCAGTATGAGAGCATTGGATGGATGGTTACTCACTGTAATGAAGCCAAGGGCAAGTGAGGGTGAAATTGTGACCATTTACAGAAGGGGATGGAACTACGATGGCCTGGCATTACAACATCATTGTTGTCCAAATGGATGCTTATTCTATTGAGGTGTTTGATTTGACTGTCGCTAAAGAAATTCTATTTAAAGGCTATGTACCAGGTAACAGCTGTCATCTGAAAGTGGGGTCACCCGCCTGGCCCCTAGCTAGCTAGGGTACTGGGCAGATTATAGAACAGCTTTCCACCCACTGATTACCCCGTTGCCCACCACTCAGAACTTGAAAGGCAAAAATAAAAAGAACCCCTTGACTGTGAATGACAAAAAGTCCAAGAAGCCGTTGAATGACGAAAAGTCCAGACCAGTGATTGTCAGATATGGTGTGGTTTAACATGTTGGGTGTGTTGACGTCTATTATCTGTTGCAACCCAATGGGGCGGATTGTATGTGTAAAAGAAACCTTCCATGTCAAGGAAGAGTGGTATATCCAGTGAAGTAGTACCGTCCCTTTGCACATGACATTCGGCTGAGTTCTGGTGCCATTTCTTCCATTAGAAATGTCTGTGCCCACCACAGGTCCATCAGGAATCATATATAGGCATTGTTCCCCCTCTCCCTTTGCCCCACTTTGGACTAAGTGTAAACAAGAGAAACTCAATCTTCCTGGTCGGACACCGGTTGTGCATGATGGGGTTGTGCATGATGTCATGCCCAACCCTGACCCTAACAAGACAGGAATAGTTTGTACCATCGCTGGTGGGTTGATTGATGTCTTCCGTTGCACTGATAGATGGTCTGTGGATTCTGAGTTTTCCAGGCTGTGACAAAGATGGGTTAAATAAGCCCCCCAACTACCGGTAGACATGACCAGATGATCCACTCATCAGGGGGGGGGGGGGTGTTTTTTGACTGTGTTTGGCAGGACCCCTTTCAAAGGAAGGAGTGGTTGGGTTGGGGAGGTGGTGGTGCATGAGTGGGTGCTA
>JAGRRH010000101.1:25000-32500 GCA_019154785.2 Nitzschia inconspicua
AGCGAGATGTTTGTTTAAGCATTTGAAAAATCTTGACGTCTTTAGAGGAAAAACATCGGATTATGAATAACTTCCAAGAGAGATCTTTGACGACAAAAACAATTACCGTGGGCGGAATCCATGTTTATGCTTCTCGTGACAGCCCGGCAGCGTCCAATCAACAGCATCAGTCGATCGGGTGGTCAATCGTGTCGTTTTTTTACTGTTAATCGAAGGCAAATCTTGTTGTGATGAACGGACGTTGTCCAATCTGTAAGATTTGAAATATCTGGACGTCTTTGGAACAAATACATTGGACGACAAAAGACAAAAACCTCCAAGAGAGATGTTCGACGACACAAACAGTTGCCATGGGAGGAATCCATACGTAGCACAGGCGAGTCGCTGCTTGGGAACTACAGTATCGAAAGAGATCCTTGTAACGACGATGACGATTGGATGTTGCTGGATGTTGGATCGGTGACATTTGGAAAATCTGGCAGTCTTTGACGCAAGCTCATTGAACAACAAAACTTCCAAGTGAGATGTTCGACGACACAAACAAATTTCCTGTAAGGAATTTTCGCGACAGCGGGGCAGCGTGCAATGGACACGATGAGCCGATTTGGTGGTCATTCTTGTCGTTGTTTAACCAAAGGAAGACCTTGTAGGGATGAACGAACGTTATTCAATCAGAAAAGATTCGGAAAACCTGGACGTCCTTGGGAGGAATCCATACGTCGCACAGGCGAGTCGCTGCTGGAGGGAACTACAACATCGAAATAGAAGCTTGTTGCGACGATTGGATGTCGTTGGATCAGTAACATTTGGAAAATGTTCCTCCTATCTCCCTTCTCCCGGAAAAGATAAACTGGTCAGCCTCCGCTTACAAACCAGCATTAATACTGGCAGGTCAAAGTATAGGCTTGGAACTGCGTAGTGCAGCTTAATCCCCGATGATTGCACACTTCTGGTGTACCATCAATGTATGTACCATTGCAGCCGAAATCGCTGAGGAGGAGGGGCTAGAAAAAGGCAAGTATGGAATAAAAAGACCCCTTCCGGTCCAAGTGGCATGCACCTCAGTCACCATAAAGCCCCGAACGAACCTTTCCCCATGCTAGAGAACTATATCCCTACAACCAAAGGCACTGCCCCCATGTCAAGACTTAAGAACTGACCTCCTACAGGGACAACTGAACCTGAGGAATTATGCCATGCATCATTCATACTGCTACAATCGACGGTCCGAAGTCGCCACCTTCATGATCCAGGAAGAGCAGGAAACAATGAAGTCCACAGACTCAACGTCATACTCCTCCTGGGAGTGAAATAGTACCATCTGACACACCATTGCATCATCACAAATCAACCCAACCCTTGGCAGTTAGCAACCTTTCCCTCTCCTGATGGAAAAGGACGTAGCAACCGGTTTTTACATCCTTGTGTCCAAACTTTTGCAACACTCGCAAACAGTATTTCTGTTTCTGTCAGGCGACATACATTCGAATTCACATGAGATGGTCGATGCGGTTCTCTTTTATAACCAAACTAAAACATATTGCCGCATTGGGAAACAACCATCTCCACACTAAGCGAAGATAAACGTCTTTCTGTCTTTACGAAAACGCTCGAAAGGCAGTCAAAAACACCCTTCCAGCCTCGGTCAGAGCAACATACCTACCATACAAAATGGTTTGGACGATGCAGTTTCATTGTTCAACAGTTACAAAAACATCGTGTCGTGTCGAGAAGCAGTAAACTCCGAAAACGGTGGAGATAAACGTCTTTCGGTCGCCATGAAAACGCCTGGAAGGAAGTCAAGAACACCATTTCAGCCTTAGACAGGCAAGATACTTACGAGATATCATCCAATGGACGATGAAATTTCAGTGTGGTACCGTTTCGCAAACATAATTTCGTATTGAGAAATAATCATCTCGGCGTACGGCGGAGATACATGTCTTTTGGTCTTCACGAAAACGTTTGGGAGGGAGTCAAAAACATCCTTTGTGGCTCTACCAAGAGACATACATGCGAGATTGCATGGAACGGACGATGTGATTTCTGTTTACTGTCATTATGCAAACGTTCTGCCATATTGAGAAACAACCATCTCGAAAGGCGGTGGTGATACACGTGTTTTGATCGTCAACGAAACGTTAGAAAGGCGAAAAAAACACGCTTTCAGCGTTGGTTAGGCAACATACCTACAAGATTCCGTGATACGCACGATGTGATTTTCTTTTACTGTCATTATGCAAACGTTCTGCCGTATTGAGAAACAACCATCTCGAAAGACGACGGAGAAGCACGTGTTTAGATCGTCATGAAAACGTTGGAAAGGCGAACAAATCACGCTTTCAGCGTTGGTTAGGCAACATACCTACGAGATTGCATGAAACGGACGATGTGATTTTCTTTAACTATCATTATGCAAACGTTCTGCCATATTGAGAAACAACCATCTCGAAAGACGGTGGTGATACACGTGTTTTGATCGTCAACGAAACGTTTGAAAGGCGAGAAAAACACGCTTTCAGCGTTGGTTAGGCAACATACCTACGAGATTGCATGAAACGGACGATGTGATTTTCTTTAACTATCATTATGCAAACGTTCTGCCATATTGAGAAACAACCATCTCGAAAGACGGTGGAGAAGCACGTGTTTTGATCGTCATGAAAACGTTGGGAAGGCGAAAAAAAGCACGCTTTTAGCGTTGGTTAGGCAACATACCACGAGATTGCATGAAATGGACGATGTGATTTCCGTTTACTGTCATTATGCAAACGTTATGCCTTATCGAGAAACAACCATCTCGAAAGACGGTGGAGGAGCACGTGTTTTGATCATCATGACAAAGGTTTGAAAGGCGGAACAAATCACGCTTTCAGCGTTGGTTAGACAACATACCTACGAGATCACATAGAACGGACGATGTGATTTCCTTTTACTATCAGGATGCAAACGTTCTGCCGTATTAAGAAACAAACAGCTCGAAAGACGGTGGAGAAGTAAATGAGTGCGACCAATGTATGGTTCAATGTATTGAGGAGTCTTGGAGTATTACTGTTGCAATACCAAGCGGTCGTGTGATGTCCAATGTATTGGCTGGCTATTCTAGGTATTGACAATACAATGTCGATATTTGATTTCCCAATACTTGTTCAATAATATTATTGTCCGTAGGTCTGCTCATGGGGGTCCTCAGAGGTCCATGAAGGTCCTCAAATGCACGTTTCACTTGGCCCACCATACAAGTTCACACTCACTGGCGCCCGCGTTCTCCAGTCCTTTGCCCCTATCGAACCCACTGTCAAGGTACAAGAGTCTGGACCAAAGGGAACCACTGATCAAGTACCTCCAACAGGCATCCTCTCCCAAGACACTAGGATGCTACAAATCTCCAGCTGGACACTACCAATGAAGAAGCTTTCAGGCTATCACAGAAAATGTAATGATGAAGGAAACACTGGCAGCCACAATTGCCTTGGACCCAAGTGACCCATGTGGTATTAAACACAAATCTTCCTCCCAAGACCTCCCAAGCATCACTCATTCCCTCCCACATGCTGCCTCCCCAGGAAACTTTTGAAAACTGCACAGGTTGACGCTTTCTCAGTCACCTGGGGTGCTCCACAAACACCCCTAGAACAGTGGTGTTTGGACCATCCTCCCTGGCAGGGGCATATTTTTGCCCCCTACATGACAAACAGGGATCTCAGCAGGGCAAACTTATCCTCTAGTCAGCACCCCAGGACGCGATCACCATCTGTTTATTGCTTTGTTATGGATCCATCGGCTCAGTGAGACATCCTGCGTACCTAGCCTCCACCAACTCAAGGTTTGAACTCCAAGACAGGTACTGAACTCCGTTTCTCTCGAGTCATCTATTCACTCCATATCAACAGCTGGAGAAACTCACACGGACCAAGCCTTAATCCAGGGAGAGATGACCTTGATATCCAGTACAAGTGCGGAACTAACTGTAAGAATCACTCAAAACTGCCCTGTCATTACAGCCACTTGTAAGTCGTGGAAAGGCGCACGCAATCTGTGGTGTGACACTCGATCAGGCTCCCTTTGATATTTACTGAACAAAAGGCTACACCCTAGGTGCAGTTTTATGGAACTTGGCCTTGATGGATCCTCGCCAGCATCATTTCAAGCTTAATGGTCATGCTCATCTAATCTCATCTGACGTTGGCTCTCTTTCTCGTACCAATATCTGTCCTTTGTATGGACAAAGCCCGTCCTTTGCACAGGCAACTTTTATCACGTTTAGCAACATTCAAACATTTGAACATGGGAGGGGAAATTCGAAATGACCTGGATGGGAGAACCTTAACCCAACACGAGGGGGGGACTCTGTACTCTGTAGTCTGTAGTGATACCAAAAGAAAGAAACTTGGAGATGGATATACATCAACAATAGCTGCTTGAACTGATGTTGATGTGATTTAGTAGAACAAGAACATCATTTTTTGAATAGTCTGTAACAGCCAAACTGAGATAGGGACAGGAGTTGTGATATCAATTTGTACAACATTGGAGGGCAAAATCGAAAATGACTTGGATGAGAAAACCTTAGATCACGACGGGTGGGAAAAATCTGTAGCAATGTAAAAAAAATTTGAGATGGACATACATCATTGGTAGCTGCTTGCTTGGACTGAGTTTGGTATGGCATAGTAGCACATCGTCTTCCGAATCTGCAACAAACAAACTGGGATTCCCAAATGGTCGTTAAAAGGACTTGGGATATTGATTTGTCCACCATGAGAGGGGAAAATCGAGGGCAATAGGATGAGAGGTAGCACATGGGCTTGAGGTTGTGGAATGCTATGAAAATGTTCCGCTGGGGACCAATTCTTACCAAAAAGTTGGCCAGAGGAACACAAGACCTGCCACTTGATCATTTTTGGACCTCTTCACTTCTTTCTATATACATTGGCAAAACCCCTTCCAGCCTTGACAGGGCAACACACGTACTTAAGGACATGAGATTGCTGATCCCAATTGCTTTCTCAATCATCCCATCAACATTCTGTCAAATAAAAGTGACCACAAGACCTTCTGCTCCATCATTGTTGGATGATCTTGTTTGTCAATCCAACAGAATGATGAAGCAATGATTGGAAAAGCAATTGTCAGGCCAGTAATCACTCTCCAATTTAGGTGGGGTTGTTTTGCCTGATCGTGGCTAGGAGGTGATCGAGAGTGTGTCCACAAACGTCCACCAGCCGACTACAAGACCTGCTGCTCCATCATTAGCCATTGTTGATATCTCATGCAACCAGATTATCCATATCTGATCTTACTATGCTAGTACTATGCTAGTACTTTTTCTACCAGCTTTGCCATAGAATCACTTCCTTTTCCCATGGTGTGTGGGACTTGTTCTTTTTATTTAGAATGGAATATCTAGAGTTGATATGTTGTCTATATCTTTCCTTTCCATTCTTTTCCCCTTCTTTCTCCTCTTTCTTGAACCAGAAATATGATATGACAGCCCAATTTAGATATACTGTGTAGCTGACTTGGCAGTCATTCTTGTCGTTCATGATGCACCAGTAATCAATATACACTTTATGCTATGCCCAATCTCCATACCTACTACTACTAGGTAGGAATGACGAATGGTATACTTGGTACGATTGTTAAGAATTTACAATTAGAATTGACTGTGAGTAAGAGCATTATTTCCTTCATTCACCACGTCGTACAGGTGAAAGAAAATTGAAGTGGCCCTCACACAATGTACGATGTAGCTTGGTCCTCTGGAGATGAATTTTCCATTGCTTGTTGCAATGGAGCTGCAGATGGCAGAGAGGGCACCGAAAGGATGAGCCAAGGAGGCTTGAACACCCAGAAAAGATGCTTCATGCCTTCCATAAAGGGAAGGTGTACATCCTCCTTGTCTTGGGTGCGAGGGGGGAACTGGCTCACAGGCCAATTGTTGCTACATAGAACCTCAATACATACCAAGAATATGCTTGTGGGGATGATTCCTTGATGGTAAATCAGTGTAATTTGGGGAAACCAATTGGTTGAACAAGTTGTTGGAAACGAAAAAGTATGGGATGGCAGTCTATCATTGGTAGTTTTTTGAGCTTGTTGCGTCAGCATCAACCGGACAGGGTCAAAGTTTCATTTTAGGATGATGATGTATTCGATTTGGCAGTCCTTTTATGGTTATCCAGAGTATACTACTATTATTACTACAGAGTATATTCAATGTAATATTGTTGTTACTACGTAGTTCTACTTACAGTTAGTAAGTAGAGGTAGTACTTAGATTGAGCATCGTTTTAGTGAGGGAGAGTAGTTGTGATACTGGAGGATGAAAGGATCATAAAAAATTCGGAATTTTACTCTATCATACTACACAATATTTATATTTACATTCACCGTATTGTTTGAAAAACATTAAAAACGATGCGTTGACTGTGAAAGCCGAGCTACTAGCTAGTAGTTCCAAAATGATGTTTATAATATGGGACAGAGGAAGTACTCCTTGGTGGTAGTGATGAAAGGTAAACTATCAGTAAGTACTACAGTAGGATGTACGTACGACCTCATACTTGGTAAGACCCATGAGACTATAACTTGGTGAGAAGGTTGGATGCAACACCTTTCACAGGAGACTCAGCAGGATGACTAGATGAGAGGTGATCAAAGGGATGTACTGGTAGCTACTTGCTGCAAATGAATTTGTAGTTGTAGGAGGCATTTGATTCCGCTGTAAAAAAAATGGTTTTGCAGAGATGAGTGGGAATGAAGACACCCACGACAGCAGTATGAGAGCATTGGATGGATGGTTACTCACTGTAATGAAGCCAAGGGCAAGTGAGGGTGAAATTGTGACCATTTACAGAAGGGGATGGAACTACGATGGCCTGGCATTACAACATCATTGTTGTCCAAATGGATGCTTATTCTATTGAGGTGTTTGATTTGACTGTCGCTAAAGAAATTCTATTTAAAGGCTATGTACCAGGTAACAGCTGTCATCTGAAAGTGGGGTCACCCGCCTGGCCCCTAGCTAGCTAGGGTACTGGGCAGATTATAGAACAGCTTTCCACCCACTGATTACCCCGTTGCCCACCACTCAGAACTTGAAAGGCAAAAATAAAAAGAACCCCTTGACTGTGAATGACAAAAAGTCCAAGAAGCCGTTGAATGACGAAAAGTCCAGACCAGTGATTGTCAGATATGGTGTGGTTTAACATGTTGGGTGTGTTGACGTCTATTATCTGTTGCAACCCAATGGGGCGGATTGTATGTGTAAAAGAAACCTTCCATGTCAAGGAAGAGTGGTATATCCAGTGAAGTAGTACCGTCCCTTTGCACATGACATTCGGCTGAGTTCTGGTGCCATTTCTTCCATTAGAAATGTCTGTGCCCACCACAGGTCCATCAGGAATCATATATAGGCATTGTTCCCCCTCTCCCTTTGCCCCACTTTGGACTAAGTGTAAACAAGAGAAACTCAATCTTCCTGGTCGGACACCGGTT
>JAGRRH010000101.1:42500-50000 GCA_019154785.2 Nitzschia inconspicua
TTCTCGGGGATACATTCGACGATAACATTCTTTTTTTGCCTTTGCGACGAATCCATACGTCCAACAGGGAAACCGCTGCGATGGAGAACTAAATCATCGAAAGATATGCTGGTTGCGACGGTTGGATGTTGTTGGTGTTGGATGCTGGATCAGTAAGATTTGGAAAATCTGGAAGTCTTTGACGCAAGTACATTGGACGACGAAAAGTTTCCAAGAGAGATGTTCGACTACAACAACAATCACCTTCGGAGGAATCCATACGTCGCACAGGCGAGTCCCAGCAACGGGGAACTAAAGTACAGTATCGAGCGAGATGTTTGTTTAAGCATTTGAAAAATCTTGACGTCTTTAGAGGAAAAACATCGGATTATGAATAACTTCCAAGAGAGATCTTTGACGACAAAAACAATTACCGTGGGCGGAATCCATGTTTATGCTTCTCGTGACAGCCCGGCAGCGTCCAATCAACAGCATCAGTCGATCGGGTGGTCAATCGTGTCGTTTTTTTACTGTTAATCGAAGGCAAATCTTGTTGTGATGAACGGACGTTGTCCAATCTGTAAGATTTGAAATATCTGGACGTCTTTGGAACAAATACATTGGACGACAAAAGACAAAAACCTCCAAGAGAGATGTTCGACGACACAAACAGTTGCCATGGGAGGAATCCATACGTAGCACAGGCGAGTCGCTGCTTGGGAACTACAGTATCGAAAGAGATCCTTGTAACGACGATGACGATTGGATGTTGCTGGATGTTGGATCGGTGACATTTGGAAAATCTGGCAGTCTTTGACGCAAGCTCATTGAACAACAAAACTTCCAAGTGAGATGTTCGACGACACAAACAAATTTCCTGTAAGGAATTTTCGCGACAGCGGGGCAGCGTGCAATGGACACGATGAGCCGATTTGGTGGTCATTCTTGTCGTTGTTTAACCAAAGGAAGACCTTGTAGGGATGAACGAACGTTATTCAATCAGAAAAGATTCGGAAAACCTGGACGTCCTTGGGAGGAATCCATACGTCGCACAGGCGAGTCGCTGCTGGAGGGAACTACAACATCGAAATAGAAGCTTGTTGCGACGATTGGATGTCGTTGGATCAGTAACATTTGGAAAATGTTCCTCCTATCTCCCTTCTCCCGGAAAAGATAAACTGGTCAGCCTCCGCTTACAAACCAGCATTAATACTGGCAGGTCAAAGTATAGGCTTGGAACTGCGTAGTGCAGCTTAATCCCCGATGATTGCACACTTCTGGTGTACCATCAATGTATGTACCATTGCAGCCGAAATCGCTGAGGAGGAGGGGCTAGAAAAAGGCAAGTATGGAATAAAAAGACCCCTTCCGGTCCCAGTGGCATGCACCTCAGTCACCATAAAGCCCCGAACGAACCTTTCCCCATGCTAAAGAACTATATCCCTACAACCAAAGGCACTGCCCCCATGTCAAGACTTAAGAACTGACCTCCTACAGGGACAACTGAACCTGAGGAATTATGCCATGCATCATTCATACTGCTACAATCGACGGTCCGAAGTCGCCACCTTCATGATCCAGGAAGAGCAGGAAACAATGAAGTCCACAGACTCAACGTCATACTCCTCCTGGGAGTGAAATAGTACCATCTGACACACCATTGCATCATCACAAATCAACCCAACCCTTGGCAGTTAGCAACCTTTCCCTCTCCTGATGGAAAAGGACGTAGCAACCGGTTTTTACATCCTTGTGTCCAAACTTTTGCAACACTCGCAAACAGTATTTCTGTTTCTGTCAGGCGACATACATTCGAATTCACATGAGATGGTCGATGCGGTTCTCTTTTATAACCAAACTAAAACATATTGCCGCATTGGGAAACAACCATCTCCACACTAAGCGAAGATAAACGTCTTTCTGTCTTTACGAAAACGCTCGAAAGGCAGTCAAAAACACCCTTCCAGCCTCGGTCAGAGCAACATACCTACCATACAAAATGGTTTGGACGATGCAGTTTCATTGTTCAACAGTTACAAAAACATCGTGTCGTGTCGAGAAGCAGTAAACTCCGAAAACGGTGGAGATAAACGTCTTTCGGTCGCCATGAAAACGCCTGGAAGGAAGTCAAGAACACCATTTCAGCCTTAGACAGGCAAGATACTTACGAGATATCATCCAATGGACGATGAAATTTCAGTGTGGTACCGTTTCGCAAACATAATTTCGTATTGAGAAATAATCATCTCGGCGTACGGCGGAGATACATGTCTTTTGGTCTTCACGAAAACGTTTGGGAGGGAGTCAAAAACATCCTTTGTGGCTCTACCAAGAGACATACATGCGAGATTGCATGGAACGGACGATGTGATTTCTGTTTACTGTCATTATGCAAACGTTCTGCCATATTGAGAAACAACCATCTCGAAAGGCGGTGGTGATACACGTGTTTTGATCGTCAACGAAACGTTAGAAAGGCGAAAAAAACACGCTTTCAGCGTTGGTTAGGCAACATACCTACAAGATTCCGTGATACGCACGATGTGATTTTCTTTTACTGTCATTATGCAAACGTTCTGCCGTATTGAGAAACAACCATCTCGAAAGACGACGGAGAAGCACGTGTTTAGATCGTCATGAAAACGTTGGAAAGGCGAACAAATCACGCTTTCAGCGTTGGTTAGGCAACATACCTACGAGATTGCATGAAACGGACGATGTGATTTTCTTTAACTATCATTATGCAAACGTTCTGCCATATTGAGAAACAACCATCTCGAAAGACGGTGGTGATACACGTGTTTTGATCGTCAACGAAACGTTTGAAAGGCGAGAAAAACACGCTTTCAGCGTTGGTTAGGCAACATACCTACGAGATTGCATGAAACGGACGATGTGATTTTCTTTAACTATCATTATGCAAACGTTCTGCCATATTGAGAAACAACCATCTCGAAAGACGGTGGAGAAGCACGTGTTTTGATCGTCATGAAAACGTTGGGAAGGCGAAAAAAAGCACGCTTTTAGCGTTGGTTAGGCAACATACCACGAGATTGCATGAAATGGACGATGTGATTTCCGTTTACTGTCATTATGCAAACGTTATGCCTTATCGAGAAACAACCATCTCGAAAGACGGTGGAGGAGCACGTGTTTTGATCATCATGACAAAGGTTTGAAAGGCGGAACAAATCACGCTTTCAGCGTTGGTTAGACAACATACCTACGAGATCACATAGAACGGACGATGTGATTTCCTTTTACTATCAGGATGCAAACGTTCTGCCGTATTAAGAAACAAACAGCTCGAAAGACGGTGGAGAAGTAAATGAGTGCGACCAATGTATGGTTCAATGTATTGAGGAGTCTTGGAGTATTACTGTTGCAATACCAAGCGGTCGTGTGATGTCCAATGTATTGGCTGGCTATTCTAGGTATTGACAATACAATGTCGATATTTGATTTCCCAATACTTGTTCAATAATATTATTGTCCGTAGGTCTGCTCATGGGGGTCCTCAGAGGTCCATGAAGGTCCTCAAATGCACGTTTCACTTGGCCCACCATACAAGTTCACACTCACTGGCGCCCGCGTTCTCCAGTCCTTTGCCCCTATCGAACCCACTGTCAAGGTACAAGAGTCTGGACCAAAGGGAACCACTGATCAAGTACCTCCAACAGGCATCCTCTCCCAAGACACTAGGATGCTACAAATCTCCAGCTGGACACTACCAATGAAGAAGCTTTCAGGCTATCACAGAAAATGTAATGATGAAGGAAACACTGGCAGCCACAATTGCCTTGGACCCAAGTGACCCATGTGGTATTAAACACAAATCTTCCTCCCAAGACCTCCCAAGCATCACTCATTCCCTCCCACATGCTGCCTCCCCAGGAAACTTTTGAAAACTGCACAGGTTGACGCTTTCTCAGTCACCTGGGGTGCTCCACAAACACCCCTAGAACAGTGGTGTTTGGACCATCCTCCCTGGCAGGGGCATATTTTTGCCCCCTACATGACAAACAGGGATCTCAGCAGGGCAAACTTATCCTCTAGTCAGCACCCCAGGACGCGATCACCATCTGTTTATTGCTTTGTTATGGATCCATCGGCTCAGTGAGACATCCTGCGTACCTAGCCTCCACCAACTCAAGGTTTGAACTCCAAGACAGGTACTGAACTCCGTTTCTCTCGAGTCATCTATTCACTCCATATCAACAGCTGGAGAAACTCACACGGACCAAGCCTTAATCCAGGGAGAGATGACCTTGATATCCAGTACAAGTGCGGAACTAACTGTAAGAATCACTCAAAACTGCCCTGTCATTACAGCCACTTGTAAGTCGTGGAAAGGCGCACGCAATCTGTGGTGTGACACTCGATCAGGCTCCCTTTGATATTTACTGAACAAAAGGCTACACCCTAGGTGCAGTTTTATGGAACTTGGCCTTGATGGATCCTCGCCAGCATCATTTCAAGCTTAATGGTCATGCTCATCTAATCTCATCTGACGTTGGCTCTCTTTCTCGTACCAATATCTGTCCTTTGTATGGACAAAGCCCGTCCTTTGCACAGGCAACTTTTATCACGTTTAGCAACATTCAAACATTTGAACATGGGAGGGGAAATTCGAAATGACCTGGATGGGAGAACCTTAACCCAACACGAGGGGGGGACTCTGTACTCTGTAGTCTGTAGTGATACCAAAAGAAAGAAACTTGGAGATGGATATACATCAACAATAGCTGCTTGAACTGATGTTGATGTGATTTAGTAGAACAAGAACATCATTTTTTGAATAGTCTGTAACAGCCAAACTGAGATAGGGACAGGAGTTGTGATATCAATTTGTACAACATTGGAGGGCAAAATCGAAAATGACTTGGATGAGAAAACCTTAGATCACGACGGGTGGGAAAAATCTGTAGCAATGTAAAAAAAATTTGAGATGGACATACATCATTGGTAGCTGCTTGCTTGGACTGAGTTTGGTATGGCATAGTAGCACATCGTCTTCCGAATCTGCAACAAACAAACTGGGATTCCCAAATGGTCGTTAAAAGGACTTGGGATATTGATTTGTCCACCATGAGAGGGGAAAATCGAGGGCAATAGGATGAGAGGTAGCACATGGGCTTGAGGTTGTGGAATGCTATGAAAATGTTCCGCTGGGGACCAATTCTTACCAAAAAGTTGGCCAGAGGAACACAAGACCTGCCACTTGATCATTTTTGGACCTCTTCACTTCTTTCTATATACATTGGCAAAACCCCTTCCAGCCTTGACAGGGCAACACACGTACTTAAGGACATGAGATTGCTGATCCCAATTGCTTTCTCAATCATCCCATCAACATTCTGTCAAATAAAAGTGACCACAAGACCTTCTGCTCCATCATTGTTGGATGATCTTGTTTGTCAATCCAACAGAATGATGAAGCAATGATTGGAAAAGCAATTGTCAGGCCAGTAATCACTCTCCAATTTAGGTGGGGTTGTTTTGCCTGATCGTGGCTAGGAGGTGATCGAGAGTGTGTCCACAAACGTCCACCAGCCGACTACAAGACCTGCTGCTCCATCATTAGCCATTGTTGATATCTCATGCAACCAGATTATCCATATCTGATCTTACTATGCTAGTACTATGCTAGTACTTTTTCTACCAGCTTTGCCATAGAATCACTTCCTTTTCCCATGGTGTGTGGGACTTGTTCTTTTTATTTAGAATGGAATATCTAGAGTTGATATGTTGTCTATATCTTTCCTTTCCATTCTTTTCCCCTTCTTTCTCCTCTTTCTTGAACCAGAAATATGATATGACAGCCCAATTTAGATATACTGTGTAGCTGACTTGGCAGTCATTCTTGTCGTTCATGATGCACCAGTAATCAATATACACTTTATGCTATGCCCAATCTCCATACCTACTACTACTAGGTAGGAATGATGAATGGTATACTTGGTACGATTGTTAAGAATTTACAATTAGAATTGACTGTGAGTAAGAGCATTATTTCCTTCATTCACCACGTCGTACAGGTGAAAGAAAATTGAAGTGGCCCTCACACAATGTACGATGTAGCTTGGTCCTCTGGAGATGAATTTTCCATTGCTTGTTGCAATGGAGCTGCAGATGGCAGAGAGGGCACCGAAAGGATGAGCCAAGGAGGCTTGAACACCCAGAAAAGATGCTTCATGCCTTCCATAAAGGGAAGGTGTACATCCTCCTTGTCTTGGGTGCGAGGGGGGAACTGGCTCACAGGCCAATTGTTGCTACATAGAACCTCAATACATACCAAGAATATGCTTGTGGGGATGATTCCTTGATGGTAAATCAGTGTAATTTGGGGAAACCAATTGGTTGAACAAGTTGTTGGAAACGAAAAAGTATGGGATGGCAGTCTATCATTGGTAGTTTTTTGAGCTTGTTGCGTCAGCATCAACCGGACAGGGTCAAAGTTTCATTTTAGGATGATGATGTATTCGATTTGGCAGTCCTTTTATGGTTATCCAGAGTATACTACTATTATTACTACAGAGTATATTCAATGTAATATTGTTGTTACTACGTAGTTCTACTTACAGTTAGTAAGTAGAGGTAGTACTTAGATTGAGCATCGTTTTAGTGAGGGAGAGTAGTTGTGATACTGGAGGATGAAAGGATCATAAAAAATTCGGAATTTTACTCTATCATACTACACAATATTTATATTTACATTCACCGTATTGTTTGAAAAACATTAAAAACGATGCGTTGACTGTGAAAGCCGAGCTACTAGCTAGTAGTTCCAAAATGATGTTTATAATATGGGACAGAGGAAGTACTCCTTGGTGGTAGTGATGAAAGGTAAACTATCAGTAAGTACTACAGTAGGATGTACGTACGACCTCATACTTGGTAAGACCCATGAGACTATAACTTGGTGAGAAGGTTGGATGCAACACCTTTCACAGGAGACTCAGCAGGATGACTAGATGAGAGGTGATCAAAGGGATGTACTGGTAGCTACTTGCTGCAAATGAATTTGTAGTTGTAGGAGGCATTTGATTCCGCTGTAAAAAAAATGGTTTTGCAGAGATGAGTGGGAATGAAGACACCCACGACAGCAGTATGAGAGCATTGGATGGATGGTTACTCACTGTAATGAAGCCAAGGGCAAGTGAGGGTGAAATTGTGACCATTTACAGAAGGGGATGGAACTACGATGGCCTGGCATTACAACATCATTGTTGTCCAAATGGATGCTTATTCTATTGAGGTGTTTGATTTGACTGTCGCTAAAGAAATTCTATTTAAAGGCTATGTACCAGGTAACAGCTGTCATCTGAAAGTGGGGTCACCCGCCTGGCCCCTAGCTAGCTAGGGTACTGGGCAGATTATAGAACAGCTTTCCACCCACTGATTACCCCGTTGCCCACCACTCAGAACTTGAAAGGCAAAAATAAAAAGAACCCCTTGACTGTGAATGACAAAAAGTCCAAGAAGCCGTTGAATGACGAAAAGTCCAGACCAGTGATTGTC
>JAGRRH010000101.1:55000-57500 GCA_019154785.2 Nitzschia inconspicua
CCTTGAGGAAAAGATCCCAAAACCTCCTGATGATTGGTCCCCCCCCTGCTCTGAAGGAAGATAAGAATGAACGACCGTTCGAAACAGTCGACAATCCAGGAGGATGGGATCGATACTACTTCGTGCCACGTTTTGACAAGAAGACCGGTCTCTACCAACATCATTCAACACCAACGAAGTGCCGTCCGTGCCCCCCTGACCCAGAAAGGGACGGGCTACGAACTTGTAACGGATGGGTCTTCTATACCAAGATTGGAAGCTAGTCGACTCTTGGAAGCAGTCGTCGTTTTCTTTCTTACCGCAGGATACGATCAATACATTGGAGCGAGTTTAACACACACACGCTTTCTACAATTGAAGAGAGTGTGGAAGCTCAACGATAATCAACAAGCTAAGAAGAGAGGAGAAGAAGGATACGATCCTGCGTACAAATACGATTACATCTTCAACGCAATTATACACAACGTTCGTGCCATCTCGGAACGGGCGTCGTTGGATCTTTGTGGCGACGAAACTACCTGGGGCAGCAAGGATACGGGAGAAAGGATACACACGGGTCCATGTTTCGATGCAATCGACAAGCAGCACCAACTTCAGTACAGTCAATGCAATGAACGAGAACAAGAAGTGGATCGCAAAGAAGGATCGGGAAGAGCGATAAACAAAACAAAACGAGTTGGGGAATCGAAATGAATTCAGCAAGACAACTCTACTTGAAGACGTACGGGCAGATCGATACTGTCGACTCAATGTTGCGCAAGTGCAGGATCTACAACAAATCATTCAAGTATTGGCACTCATCAAAGAATCATGCGTTGGCTATGGCTGTCGTGTTTGCGTACGACATGTATCTTTAGTGTACAACAGAGACCCCATGCCACGAGTTCTTTCAACTTGACGACACAACAAGACTGAAGCTATCGAAGGACCACTAAAGTTCACGAGTTCAAAGACAAGTTGTCGATACAGATGTTAACCTACGCTCCTGCAAACGTATTCTACCCTGGAGATCGTAACTTTCGAGAGGTCACGGAGATGTCGATTGAAAAAGGAACGCTAGGAAACGGCGTGCCACAACAGAGTCGATGCCAACAGCAACGGCCAGTATGTTAAACGATGACCAGTTTGCTATGATGATGAAGAAGAAGAAGACGGTAACGAGTCGGTTTTGTGGTGACTTGTCTAAATACAACAACATCTTGCTTCAAAAGAAACGACGAACACAAGAAACAACTGTTTTGTTTGTGGGGAGAAGACGAGGACTCGTTGTGGTATGTGCAGCGTCGCACTACACGGGCACGTCGACCAAGGGACTGTCAAAGGAAGGAGTTGTTATATGGATTATCATGATGAGTGTATGTTTGGTTTGTGTCGGAGTGATGCAGCATACTTTGGAAGGAAGAAGAATCAGTGGTCTATTCCAACAGATCGCGAAAGGAAATCGAGTATTGACCACTAGAGGAGAATGGTATCCGGTGCACCGCCAAAAAGATCAAGGACACTGCCACCTCCTAGTGCCGGTAGTCTATCGTCGTTGACACAAACAACAGGGTCAGTAGGAGCATCGGCTGCAACAACTTCGACAAGAATAAGTTCGGGACGATCTTTGCCAACACGATCAAACGCAGCCTTTTCCTCCGATTCGACGTAGGCAAACAACGTGACAGAAGTATGAACACTGACAAGGCACCAACACTACAGTTGAATCTCTGTTAATACTACTTTGTAAGAGACGGCTGGAAGCAAAATGTCTACATGATCATTCGGAAGAGGGGACGTCCCGCCAGGGTATGTATCATACATAAAATCTACACAATTTCCTACTAGCGAGAAAACCTGCACACTGAGGGTGCACTTTTATTTTTTCGAAATAAGATTTAGAATAGTGCTTCCTGAGGATGCACGTTGCGCGCAGCCTGACCAAACGATACCCAAATTTGACGATCGATTTGCACGTCAGAATCGCTACGAGCCTCCACCAGAGTTTCCCCTGGCTTCACCCTATTCAGGCATAGTTCACCATCTTTCGGGTCCCAACATGTATGCACACTCAGACCGTTCTCCCGAGGGATTGAGGCCGGCGGATTGTGCAAAGATCCAACCACTGTCACTTTCATTGCGCACCGAGGTTTGACACCTCTGTACTCGCACATATGTTAGACTCCTTGGTCCGTGTTTCAAGACGGGGTAAAGAAAACCATTTCGTCTGCGCTCGGTCACGTCCAATGCTAGCAACCGTCGTCAACTCCGACGGCGCTCTTCCACAGGACACAACCAAGGCAGACAGACAGACAGCAGCACCACAGCGCCCAGGCCACAAGTGGCAAGGGAAGTATGGTACAGCCAAGCACTGGTTTCCTTCGCTTCCGTTTCAGCAATTTCAGGTACTCTTTAACTCTCTTTTCAAAGTTCTTTGCATCTTTCCCTCACGGTACTTGTACGCTATCGGTCTCCCACCAATATTTAGCTTTAGATGGAATTTACCACCCAATTAGAGCTG
>JAGRRH010000101.1:62500-67169 GCA_019154785.2 Nitzschia inconspicua
ATCCATCAGTCGCAACGACGAGTCTCTGTCAGAGATACAAATCCATGCGACGCATTGATGGGCCGATGCTCCGGGCCACTACAGTTTCGAAGGAGATGCTCCTTGCCACCATTGGATGCTGTTGGATCAGTAACATTTGGATAATCCGGACGTCTGTGGAACAAACACATTGATCTGCAAAAGCTTCCAAGAGATTCATGCGACGATACAGTTGATTCCTTTGGGAGGAGTAAGGAACCCATACATCGCACCGGAGGATCCCTGATGTTGTGGGCCACTACAGTTTCGAAAGAGAGGCAGCTGGATGTTGTTGGATCAGTAGCATTTGAATATTGTCGACGTCTATGGAAAAAATACATTGGTCTGCGAAAATTTCCCCAAGAGAGATGTTGGACGATACAATTGCTTCCTTGTTGCGACGATTGGACGTCAGTCGAAGACATACATCGGACGAAAGCAATTTCTCGGGGATACATTCGACGATAACATTCTTTTTTTGCCTTTGCGACGAATCCATACGTCCAACAGGGAAACCGCTGCGATGGAGAACTAAATCATCGAAAGATATGCTGGTTGCGACGGTTGGATGTTGTTGGTGTTGGATGCTGGATCAGTAAGATTTGGAAAATCTGGAAGTCTTTGACGCAAGTACATTGGACGACGAAAAGTTTCCAAGAGAGATGTTCGACTACAACAACAATCACCTTCGGAGGAATCCATACGTCGCACAGGCGAGTCCCAGCAACGGGGAACTAAAGTACAGTATCGAGCGAGATGTTTGTTTAAGCATTTGAAAAATCTTGACGTCTTTAGAGGAAAAACATCGGATTATGAATAACTTCCAAGAGAGATCTTTGACGACAAAAACAATTACCGTGGGCGGAATCCATGTTTATGCTTCTCGTGACAGCCCGGCAGCGTCCAATCAACAGCATCAGTCGATCGGGTGGTCAATCGTGTCGTTTTTTTACTGTTAATCGAAGGCAAATCTTGTTGTGATGAACGGACGTTGTCCAATCTGTAAGATTTGAAATATCTGGACGTCTTGGAACAAATACATTGGACGACAAAAGACAAAAACCTCCAAGAGAGATGTTCGACGACACAAACAGTTGCCATGGGAGGAATCCATACGTAGCACAGGCGAGTCGCTGCTTGGGAACTACAGTATCGAAAGAGATCCTTGTAACGACGATGACGATTGGATGTTGCTGGATGTTGGATCGGTGACATTTGGAAAATCTGGCAGTCTTTGACGCAAGCTCATTGAACAACAAAACTTCCAAGTGAGATGTTCGACGACACAAACAAATTTCCTGTAAGGAATTTTCGCGACAGCGGGGCAGCGTGCAATGGACACGATGAGCCGATTTGGTGGTCATTCTTGTCGTTGTTTAACAAAGGAAGACCTTGTAGGGATGAACGAACGTTATTCAATCAGAAAAGATTCGGAAAACCTGGACGTCCTTGGGAGGAATCCATACGTCGCACAGGCGAGTCGCTGCTGGAGGGAACTACAACATCGAAATAGAAGCTTGTTGCGACGATTGGATGTCGTTGGATCAGTAACATTTGGAAAATGTTCCTCCTATCTCCCTTCTCCCGGAAAAGATAAACTGGTCAGCCTCCGCTTACAAACCAGCATTAATACTGGCAGGTCAAAGTATAGGCTTGGAACTGCGTAGTGCAGCTTAATCCCCGATGATTGCACACTTCTGGTGTACCATCAATGTATGTACCATTGCAGCCGAAATCGCTGAGGAGGAGGGGCTAGAAAAAGGCAAGTATGGAATAAAAAGACCCCTTCCGGTCCCAGTGGCATGCACCTCAGTCACCATAAAGCCCCGAACGAACCTTTCCCCATGCTAAAGAACTATATCCCTACAACCAAAGGCACTGCCCCATGTCAAGACTTAAGAACTGACCTCCTACAGGGACAACTGAACCTGAAGAATTATGCCATGCATCATTCATACTGCTACAATCGACGGTCCGAAGTCGCCACCTTCATGATCCAGGAAGAGCAGGAAACAATGAAGTCCACAGACTCAACGTCATACTCCTCCTGGGAGTGAAATAGTACCATCTGACACACCATTGCATCATCACAAATCAACCCAACCCTTGGCAGTTAGCAACCTTTCCTCTCCTGATGGAAAAGGACGTAGCAACCGGTTTTACATCCTTGTGTCCAAACTTTTGCAACACTCGCAAACAGTATTTCTGTTTCTGTCAGGCGACATACATTCGAATTCACATGAGATGGTCGATGCGGTTCTCTTTTATAACCAAACTAAAACATATTGCCGCATTGGGAAACAACCATCTCCACACTAAGCGAAGATAAACGTCTTTCTGTCTTTACGAAAACGCTCGAAAGGCAGTCAAAAACACCCTTCCAGCCTCGGTCAGAGCAACATACCTACCATACAAAATGGTTTGGACGATGCAGTTTCATTGTTCAACAGTTACAAAAACATCGTGTCGTGTCGAGAAGCAGTAAACTCCGAAAACGGTGGAGATAAACGTCTTTCGGTCGCCATGAAAACGCCTGGAAGGAAGTCAAGAACACCATTTCAGCCTTAGACAGGCAAGATACTTACGAGATATCATCCAATGGACGATGAAATTTCAGTGTGGTACCGTTTCGCAAACATAATTTCGTATTGAGAAATAATCATCTCGGCGTACGGCGGAGATACATGTCTTTTGGTCTTCACGAAAACGTTTGGGAGGGAGTCAAAAACATCCTTTGTGGCTCTACCAAGAGACATACATGCGAGATTGCATGGAACGGACGATGTGATTTCTGTTTACTGTCATTATGCAAACGTTCTGCCATATTGAGAAACAACCATCTCGAAAGGCGGTGGTGATACACGTGTTTTGATCGTCAACGAAACGTTAGAAAGGCGAAAAAAACACGCTTTCAGCGTTGGTTAGGCAACATACCTACAAGATTCCGTGATACGCACGATGTGATTTTCTTTTACTGTCATTATGCAAACGTTCTGCCGTATTGAGAAACAACCATCTCGAAAGACGACGAGAAGCACGTGTTTAGATCGTCATGAAAACGTTGGAAAGGCGAACAAATCACGCTTTCAGCGTTGGTTAGGCAACATACCTACGAGATTGCATGAAACGGACGATGTGATTTTCTTTAACTATCATTATGCAAACGTTCTGCCATATTGAGAAACAACCATCTCGAAAGACGGTGGTGATACACGTGTTTTGATCGTCAACGAAACGTTTGAAAGGCGAGAAAAACACGCTTTCAGCGTTGGTTAGGCAACATACCTACGAGATTGCATGAAACGGACGATGTGATTTTCTTTAACTATCATTATGCAAACGTTCTGCCATATTGAGAAACAACCATCTCGAAAGACGGTGGAGAAGCACGTGTTTTGATCGTCATGAAAACGTTGGGAAGGCGAAAAAACGCACGCTTTTAGCGTTGGTTAGGCAACATACCACGAGATTGCATGAAATGGACGATGTGATTTCCGTTTACTGTCATTATGCAAACGTTATGCCTTATCGAGAAACAACCATCTCGAAAGACGGTGGAGGAGCACGTGTTTTGATCATCATGACAAAGGTTTGAAAGGCGGAACAAATCACGCTTTCAGCGTTGGTTAGACAACATACCTAACGAGATCACATAGAACGGACGATGTGATTTCCTTTTACTATCAGGATGCAAACGTTCTGCCGTATTAAGAAACAAACAGCTCGAAAGACGGTGGAGAAGTAAATGAGTGCGACCAATGTATGGTTCAATGTATTGAGGAGTCTTGGAGTATTACTGTTGCAATACCAAGCGGTCGTGTGATGTCCAATGTATTGGCTGGCTATTCTAGGTATTGACAATACAATGTCGATATTTGATTTCCCAATACTTGTTCAATAATATTATTGTCCGTAGGTCTGCTCATGGGGGTCCTCAGAGGTCCATGAAGGTCCTCAAATGCACGTTTCACTTGGCCCACCATACAAGTTCACACTCACTGGCGCCCGCGTTCTCCAGTCCTTTGCCCCTATCGAACCCACTGTCAAGGTACAAGAGTCTGGACCAAAGGGAAACCACTGATCAAGTACCTCCAACAGGCATCCTCTCCCAAGACACTAGGATGCTACAAATCTCCAGCTGGACACTACCAATGAAGAAGCTTCAGGCTATCACAGAAAATGTAATGATGAAGGAAACACTGGCAGCCACAATTGCCTTGGACCCAAGTGACCCATGTGGTATTAAACACAAATCTTCCTCCAAGACCTCCCAAGCATCACTCATTCCCTCCACATGCTGCCTCCCCAGGAAACTTTTGAAAACTGCACAGGTTGACGCTTTCTCAGTCACCTGGGGTGCTCCACAAACACCCTCTAGAACAGTGGTGTTTGGACCATCCTCCCTGGCAGGGGCATATTTTGCCCCCTACATGACAAACAGGGATCTCAGCAGGGCAAACTTATCCTCTAGTCAGCACCCCAGGACGCGATCACCATCTGTTTATTGCTTTGTTATGGATCCATCGGCTCAGTGAGACATCCTGCGTACCTAGCCTCCACCAACTCAAGGTTTGAACTCCAAGACAGGTACTGAACTCCGTTTCTCTCGAGTAATCTATTCACTCCATATCAACAGCTGGAGAAACTTACA
>JAGRRH010000010.1:2500-10000 GCA_019154785.2 Nitzschia inconspicua
GATGTGTGCAGTTGACAACAAGAACAATCAAGAGAGAACTTGTTCCCTGGGATACATAGTTAATGACGGGGCATCGCTAAATTATCGAATTATCCAGAAAATCGACGCTATACGAGAGAGAAGCCCGTTGCAACGATTGGATGTTGTCGGATATTGGATCAACATTAGTTGAAAAATCCGGACGTCTTTTGGACAACAAAAACTTCCAAGAGATATGTATGACGAAACAGGCAATTGCCTTCGGAGGAACCCAGGCGTCGCAAGGCAGGGAGAGTCGATGCAACGGGGAGCTACGACATCGAAAGAGTTGCTTTCTTGTGACGATTGAATGCTGTTGTTGGATCAGTAAGATTTGGAAGGCTGGACCTCTTTGGAACAAATACATTGGACGTACGTCTTTGACGCAACTATTTTAGACGGCAAAACTTCCAAGAGATATGTTTGACGACACAAACAATTCCCATGACAGACAGGAGGAATCCATGCATCACAAAAGCGAGTCGACGCTACCGGCAACTACAATATCGAAAGAGATGCTTCTGGTGACGGGATGATGTTGTTGGATGTTGGATCAATAACATTTGGAGATTCTGGACGTCTTTGGATCAAACACATTGAACGTAAAACGCACGACTTTGACGCAAGTATTTTGGACAACAAAAACTCCCAACAGAATCGTTGGACGACAAAAGCAATTACCTTTGGAGGAATCCATCAGTCGCAACGACGAGTCTCTGTCAGAGATACAAATCCATGCGACGCATTGATGGGCCGATGCTCCGGGCCACTACAGTTTCGAAGGAGATGCTCCTTGCCACCATTGGATGCTGTTGGATCAGTAACATTTGGATAATCCGGACGTCTGTGGAACAAACACATTGATCTGCAAAAGCTTCCAAGAGATTCATGCGACGATACAGTTGATTCCTTTGGAGGAGTAAGGAACCCATACATCGCACCGGAGATCCCTGATGTTGTGGGCCACTACAGTTTCGAAAGAGAGGCAGCTGGATGTTGTTGGATCAGTAGCATTTGAATATTGTCGACGTCTATGGAAAAAATACATTGGTCTGCGAAAATTTCCCCAAGAGAGATGTTGGACGATACAATTGCTTCCTTGTTGCGACGATTGGACGTCAGTCGAAGACATACATCGGACGAAAGCAATTTCTCGGGGATACATTCGACGATAACATTCTTTTTTTGCCTTTGCGACGAATCCATACGTCCAACAGGGAAACCGCTGCGATGGAGAACTAAATCATCGAAAGATATGCTGGTTGCGACGGTTGGATGTTGTTGGTGTTGGATGCTGGATCAGTAAGATTTGGAAAATCTGGAAGTCTTTGACGCAAGTACATTGGACGACGAAAAGTTTCCAAGAGAGATGTTCGACTACAACAACAATCACCTTCGGAGGAATCCATACGTCGCACAGGCGAGTCCCAGCAACGGGGAACTAAAGTACAGTATCGAGCGAGATGTTTGTTTAAGCATTTGAAAAATCTTGACGTCTTTAGAGGAAAAACATCGGATTATGAATAACTTCCAAGAGAGATCTTTGACGACAAAAACAATTACCGTGGGCGGAATCCATGTTTATGCTTCTCGTGACAGCCCGGCAGCGTCCAATCAACAGCATCAGTCGATCGGGTGGTCAATCGTGTCGTTTTTTTACTGTTAATCGAAGGCAAATCTTGTTGTGATGAACGGACGTTGTCCAATCTGTAAGATTTGAAATATCTGGACGTCTTTGGAACAAATACATTGGACGACAAAAGACAAAAACCTCCAAGAGAGATGTTCGACGACACAAACAGTTGCCATGGGAGGAATCCATACGTAGCACAGGCGAGTCGCTGCTTGGGAACTACAGTATCGAAAGAGATCCTTGTAACGACGATGACGATTGGATGTTGCTGGATGTTGGATCGGTGACATTTGGAAAATCTGGCAGTCTTTGACGCAAGCTCATTGAACAACAAAACTTCCAAGTGAGATGTTCGACGACACAAACAAATTTCCTGTAAGGAATTTTCGCGACAGCGGGGCAGCGTGCAATGGACACGATGAGCCGATTTGGTGGTCATTCTTGTCGTTGTTTAACCAAAGGAAGACCTTGTAGGGATGAACGAACGTTATTCAATCAGAAAAGATTCGGAAAACCTGGACGTCCTTGGGAGGAATCCATACGTCGCACAGGCGAGTCGCTGCTGGAGGGAACTACAACATCGAAATAGAAGCTTGTTGCGACGATTGGATGTCGTTGGATCAGTAACATTTGGAAAATGTTCCTCCTATCTCCCTTCTCCCGGAAAAGATACTGGTCAGCCTCCGCTTACAAACCAGCATTAATACTGGCAGGTCAAAGTATAGGCTTGGAACTGCGTAGTGCAGCTTAATCCCCGATGATTGCACACTTCTGGTGTACCATCAATGTATGTACCATTGCAGCCGAAATCGCTGAGGAGGAGGGGCTAGAAAAAGGCAAGTATGGAATAAAAAGACCCCTTCCGGTCCCAGTGGCATGCACCTCAGTCACCATAAAGCCCCGAACGAACCTTTCCCCATGCTAAAGAACTATATCCCTACAACCAAAGGCACTGCCCCCATGTCAAGACTTAAGAACTGACCTCCTACAGGGACAACTGAACCTGAAGAATTATGCCATGCATCATTCATACTGCTACAATCGACGGTCCGAAGTCGCCACCTTCATGATCCAGGAAGAGCAGGAAACAATGAAGTCCACAGACTCAACGTCATACTCCTCCTGGGAGTGAAATAGTACCATCTGACACACCATTGCATCATCACAAATCAACCCAACCCTTGGCAGTTAGCAACCTTTCCCTCTCCTGATGGAAAAGGACGTAGCAACCGGTTTTTACATCCTTGTGTCCAAACTTTTGCAACACTCGCAAACAGTATTTCTGTTTCTGTCAGGCGACATACATTCGAATTCACATGAGATGGTCGATGCGGTTCTCTTTTATAACCAAACTAAAACATATTGCCGCATTGGGAAACAACCATCTCCACACTAAGCGAAGATAAACGTCTTTCTGTCTTTACGAAAACGCTCGAAAGGCAGTCAAAAACACCCTTCCAGCCTCGGTCAGAGCAACATACCTACCATACAAAATGGTTTGGACGATGCAGTTTCATTGTTCAACAGTTACAAAAACATCGTGTCGTGTCGAGAAGCAGTAAACTCCGAAAACGGTGGAGATAAACGTCTTTCGGTCGCCATGAAAACGCCTGGAAGGAAGTCAAGAACACCATTTCAGCCTTAGACAGGCAAGATACTTACGAGATATCATCCAATGGACGATGAAATTTCAGTGTGGTACCGTTTCGCAACATAATTTCGTATTGAGAAATAATCATCTCGGCGTACGGCGGAGATACATGTCTTTTGGTCTTCACGAAAACGTTTGGGAGGGAGTCAAAAACATCCTTTGTGGCTCTACCAAGAGACATACATGCGAGATTGCATGGAACGGACGATGTGATTTCTGTTTACTGTCATTATGCAAACGTTCTGCCATATTGAGAAACAACCATCTCGAAAGGCGGTGGTGATACACGTGTTTTGATCGTCAACGAAACGTTAGAAAGGCGAAAAAACACGCTTTCAGCGTTGGTTAGGCAACATACCTACAAGATTCCGTGATACGCACGATGTGATTTTCTTTTACTGTCATTATGCAAACGTTCTGCCGTATTGAGAAACAACCATCTCGAAAGACGACGGAGAAGCACGTGTTTAGATCGTCATGAAAACGTTGGAAAGGCGAACAAATCACGCTTTCAGCGTTGGTTAGGCAACATACCTACGAGATTGCATGAAACGGACGATGTGATTTTCTTTAACTATCATTATGCAAACGTTCTGCCATATTGAGAAACAACCATCTCGAAAGACGGTGGTGATACACGTGTTTTGATCGTCAACGAAACGTTTGAAAGGCGAGAAAAACACGCTTTCAGCGTTGGTTAGGCAACATACCTACGAGATTGCATGAAACGGACGATGTGATTTTCTTTAACTATCATTATGCAAACGTTCTGCCATATTGAGAAACAACCATCTCGAAAGACGGTGGAGAAGCACGTGTTTTGATCGTCATGAAAACGTTGGGAAGGCGAAAAAAAACGCACGCTTTTAGCGTTGGTTAGGCAACATACCACGAGATTGCATGAAATGGACGATGTGATTTCCGTTTACTGTCATTATGCAAACGTTATGCCTTATCGAGAAACAACCATCTCGAAAGACGGTGGAGGAGCACGTGTTTTGATCATCATGACAAAGGTTTGAAAGGCGGAACAAATCACGCTTTCAGCGTTGGTTAGACAACATACCTACGAGATCACATAGAACGGACGATGTGATTTCCTTTTACTATCAGGATGCAAACGTTCTGCCGTATTAAGAAACAAACAGCTCGAAAGACGGTGGAGAAGTAAATGAGTGCGACCAATGTATGGTTCAATGTATTGAGGAGTCTTGGAGTATTACTGTTGCAATACCAAGCGGTCGTGTGATGTCCAATGTATTGGCTGGCTATTCTAGGTATTGACAATACAATGTCGATATTTGATTTCCCAATACTTGTTCAATAATATTATTGTCCGTAGGTCTGCTCATGGGGGTCCTCAGAGGTCCATGAAGGTCCTCAAATGCACGTTTCACTTGGCCCACCATACAAGTTCACACTCACTGGCGCCCGCGTTCTCCAGTCCTTTGCCCCTATCGAACCCACTGTCAAGGTACAAGAGTCTGGACCAAAGGGAACCACTGATCAAGTACCTCCAACAGCATCCTCTCCCAAGACACTAGGATGCTACAAATCTCCAGCTGGACACTACCAATGAAGAAGCTTTCAGGCTATCACAGAAAATGTAATGATGAAGGAAACACTGGCAGCCACAATTGCCTTGGACCCAAGTGACCCATGTGGTATTAAACACAAATCTTCCTCCCAAGACCTCCCAAGCATCACTCATTCCCTCCCACATGCTGCCTCCCCAGGAAACTTTTGAAAACTGCACAGGTTGACGCTTTCTCAGTCACCTGGGGTGCTCCACAAACACCCCTAGAACAGTGGTGTTTGGACCATCCTCCCTGGCAGGGGCATATTTTTGCCCCCTACATGACAAACAGGGATCTCAGCAGGGCAAACTTATCCTCTAGTCAGCACCCCAGGACGCGATCACCATCTGTTTATTGCTTTGTTATGGATCCATCGGCTCAGTGAGACATCCTGCGTACCTAGCCTCCACCAACTCAAGGTTTGAACTCCAAGACAGGTACTGAACTCCGTTTCTCTCGAGTCATCTATTCACTCCATATCAACAGCTGGAGAAACTTACACGGACCAAGCCTTAATCCAGGGAGAGATGACCTTGATATCCAGTACAAGTGCGGAACTAACTGTAAGAATCACTCAAAACTGCCCTGTCATTACAGCCACTTGTAAGTCGTGGAAAGGCGCACGCAATCTGTGGTGTGACACTCGATCAGGCTCCCTTTGATATTTACTGAACAAAAGGCTACACCCTAGGTGCAGTTTTATGGAACTTGGCCTTGATGGATCCTCGCCAGCATCATTTCAAGCTTAATGGTCATGCTCATCTAATCTCATCTGACGTTGGCTCTCTTTCTCGTACCAATATCTGTCCTTTGTATGGACAAAGCCCGTCCTTTGCACAGGCAACTTTTATCACGTTTAGCAACATTCAAACATTTGAACATGGGAGGGGAAATTCGAAATGACCTGGATGGGAGAACCTTAACCCAACACGAGGGGGGGACTCTGTACTCTGTAGTCTGTAGTGATACCAAAAGAAAGAAACTTGGAGATGGATATACATCAACAATAGCTGCTTGAACTGATGTTGATGTGATTTAGTAGAACAAGAACATCATTTTTTGAATAGTCTGTAACAGCCAAACTGAGATAGGGACAGGAGTTGTGATATCAATTTGTACAACATTGGAGGGCAAAATCGAAAATGACTTGGATGAGAAAACCTTAGATCACGACGGGTGGGAAAAATCTGTAGCAATGTAAAAAAATTTGAGATGGACATACATCATTGGTAGCTGCTTGCTTGGACTGAGTTTGGTATGGCATAGTAGCACATCGTCTTCCGAATCTGCAACAAACAAACTGGGATTCCCAAATGGTCGTTAAAAGGACTTGGGATATTGATTTGTCCACCATGAGAGGGGAAAATTGAGGGCAATAGGATGAGAGGTAGCACATGGGCTTGAGGTTGTGGAATGCTATGAAAATGTTCCGCTGGGGACCAATTCTTACCAAAAAGTTGGCCAGAGGAACACAAGACCTGCCACTTGATCATTTTTGGACCTCTTCACTTCTTTCTATATACATTGGCAAAACCCCTTCCAGCCTTGACAGGGCAACACACGTACTTAAGGACATGAGATTGCTGATCCCAATTGCTTTCTCAATCATCCCATCAACATTCTGTCAAATAAAAGTGACCACAAGACCTTCTGCTCCATCATTGTTGGATGATCTTGTTTGTCAATCCAACAGAATGATGAAGCAATGATTGGAAAAGCAATTGTCAGGCCAGTAATCACTCTCCAATTTAGGTGGGGTTGTTTTGCCTGATCGTGGCTAGGAGGTGATCGAGAGTGTGTCCACAAACGTCCACCAGCCGACTACAAGACCTGCTGCTCCATCATTAGCCATTGTTGATATCTCATGCAACCAGATTATCCATATCTGATCTTACTATGCTAGTACTATGCTAGTACTTTTTCTACCAGCTTTGCCATAGAATCACTTCCTTTTCCCATGGTGTGTGGGACTTGTTCTTTTTATTTAGAATGGAATATCTAGAGTTGATATGTTGTCTATATCTTTCCTTTCCATTCTTTTCCCCTTCTTTCTCCTCTTTCTTGAACCAGAAATATGATATGACAGCCCAATTTAGATATACTGTGTAGCTGACTTGGCAGTCATTCTTGTCGTTCATGATGCACCAGTAATCAATATACACTTTATGCTATGCCCAATCTCCATACCTACTACTACTAGGTAGGAATGATGAATGGTATACTTGGTACGATTGTTAAGAATTTACAATTAGAATTGACTGTGAGTAAGAGCATTATTTCCTTCATTCACCACGTCGTACAGGTGAAAGAAAATTGAAGTGGCCCTCACACAATGTACGATGTAGCTTGGTCCTCTGGAGATGAATTTTCCATTGCTTGTTGCAATGGAGCTGCAGATGGCAGAGAGGGCACCGAAAGGATGAGCCAAGGAGGCTTGAACACCCAGAAAAGATGCTTCATGCCTTCCATAAAGGGAAGGTGTACATCCTCCTTGTCTTGGGTGCGAGGGGGGAACTGGCTCACAGGCCAATTGTTGCTACATAGAACCTCAATACATACCAAGAATATGCTTGTGGGGATGATTCCTTGATGGTAAATCAGTGTAATTTGGGGAAACCAAT
>JAGRRH010000010.1:22500-32500 GCA_019154785.2 Nitzschia inconspicua
AAAGTTGAAACAATTTATCGCTTATCATGTCTGCTATTCCCAACACTGTGTCTCACTCATCATCCTTTTTTGCTCTGCAAAGTCCCAGACTTTCCGGTAAGTCGGAAACTTAGAACTTCCGGGTGTCTCCACTCAAACGCCAGTAAAATTGGTTCAATTTCAATAAACTTAATCTTTTATTATATTGTTACATTAATTAATATAATGTAACAATCAAGCACAGTACCGTACTACTCGGAGTACTCTCAACAATCGGATTTTTTGGTGTGCTTCGATTCCACACTGATGACGTGGTGGAATGAAATTCTAAACAGTGAAAAAATATTCCATCGTCGTCCACTCTACGGTATCATGGTCCGCGCCTTCCTTCTCCTATCACCTACAACAAACTTCGAACTTGCCCGGTGATGTAGAAACGATGTTGTGCCTGATGCGACGGTGACATAAACCGACGTCATCATGATGATGTGTGCAGTTGACAACAAGAACAATCAAGAGAGAACTTGTTCCCTGGGATACATAGTTAATGACGGGGCATCGCTAAATTATCGAATTATCCAGAAAATCGACGCTATACGAGAGAGAAGCCCGTTGCAACGATTGGATGTTGTCGGATATTGGATCAACATTAGTTGAAAAATCCGGACGTCTTTTGGACAACAAAAACTTCCAAGAGATATGTATGACGAAACAGGCAATTGCCTTCGGAGGAACCCAGGCGTCGCAAGGCAGGGAGAGTCGATGCAACGGGGAGCTACGACATCGAAAGAGTTGCTTTCTTGTGACGATTGAATGCTGTTGTTGGATCAGTAAGATTTGGAAGGCTGGACCTCTTTGGAACAAATACATTGGACGTACGTCTTTGACGCAACTATTTTAGACGGCAAAACTTCCAAGAGATATGTTTGACGACACAAACAATTCCCATGACAGACAGGAGGAATCCATGCATCACAAAAGCGAGTCGACGCTACCGGCAACTACAATATCGAAAGAGATGCTTCTGGTGACGGGATGATGTTGTTGGATGTTGGATCAATAACATTTGGAGATTCTGGACGTCTTTGGATCAAACACATTGAACGTAAAACGCACGACTTTGACGCAAGTATTTTGGACAACAAAAACTCCCAACAGAATCGTTGGACGACAAAAGCAATTACCTTTGGAGGAATCCATCAGTCGCAACGACGAGTCTCTGTCAGAGATACAAATCCATGCGACGCATTGATGGGCCGATGCTCCGGGCCACTACAGTTTCGAAGGAGATGCTCCTTGCCACCATTGGATGCTGTTGGATCAGTAACATTTGGATAATCCGGACGTCTGTGGAACAAACACATTGATCTGCAAAAGCTTCCAAGAGATTCATGCGACGATACAGTTGATTCCTTTGGGAGGAGTAAGGAACCCATACATCGCACCGGAGGATCCCTGATGTTGTGGGCCACTACAGTTTCGAAAGAGAGGCAGCTGGATGTTGTTGGATCAGTAGCATTTGAATATTGTCGACGTCTATGGAAAAAATACATTGGTCTGCGAAAATTTCCCCAAGAGAGATGTTGGACGATACAATTGCTTCCTTGTTGCGACGATTGGACGTCAGTCGAAGACATACATCGGACGAAAGCAATTTCTCGGGGATACATTCGACGATAACATTCTTTTTTTGCCTTTGCGACGAATCCATACGTCCAACAGGGAAACCGCTGCGATGGAGAACTAAATCATCGAAAGATATGCTGGTTGCGACGGTTGGATGTTGTTGGTGTTGGATGCTGGATCAGTAAGATTTGGAAAATCTGGAAGTCTTTGACGCAAGTACATTGGACGACGAAAAGTTTCCAAGAGAGATGTTCGACTACAACAACAATCACCTTCGGAGGAATCCATACGTCGCACAGGCGAGTCCCAGCAACGGGGAACTAAAGTACAGTATCGAGCGAGATGTTTGTTTAAGCATTTGAAAAATCTTGACGTCTTTAGAGGAAAAACATCGGATTATGAATAACTTCCAAGAGAGATCTTTGACGACAAAAACAATTACCGTGGGCGGAATCCATGTTTATGCTTCTCGTGACAGCCCGGCAGCGTCCAATCAACAGCATCAGTCGATCGGGTGGTCAATCGTGTCGTTTTTTTACTGTTAATCGAAGGCAAATCTTGTTGTGATGAACGGACGTTGTCCAATCTGTAAGATTTGAAATATCTGGACGTCTTTGGAACAAATACATTGGACGACAAAAGACAAAAACCTCCAAGAGAGATGTTCGACGACACAAACAGTTGCCATGGGAGGAATCCATACGTAGCACAGGCGAGTCGCTGCTTGGGAACTACAGTATCGAAAGAGATCCTTGTAACGACGATGACGATTGGATGTTGCTGGATGTTGGATCGGTGACATTTGGAAAATCTGGCAGTCTTTGACGCAAGCTCATTGAACAACAAAACTTCCAAGTGAGATGTTCGACGACACAAACAAATTTCCTGTAAGGAATTTTCGCGACAGCGGGGCAGCGTGCAATGGACACGATGAGCCGATTTGGTGGTCATTCTTGTCGTTGTTTAACCAAAGGAAGACCTTGTAGGGATGAACGAACGTTATTCAATCAGAAAAGATTCGGAAAACCTGGACGTCCTTGGGAGGAATCCATACGTCGCACAGGCGAGTCGCTGCTGGAGGGAACTACAACATCGAAATAGAAGCTTGTTGCGACGATTGGATGTCGTTGGATCAGTAACATTTGGAAAATGTTCCTCCTATCTCCCTTCTCCCGGAAAAGATAAACTGGTCAGCCTCCGCTTACAAACCAGCATTAATACTGGCAGGTCAAAGTATAGGCTTGGAACTGCGTAGTGCAGCTTAATCCCCGATGATTGCACACTTCTGGTGTACCATCAATGTATGTACCATTGCAGCCGAAATCGCTGAGGAGGAGGGGCTAGAAAAAGGCAAGTATGGAATAAAAAGACCCCTTCCGGTCCCAGTGGCATGCACCTCAGTCACCATAAAGCCCCGAACGAACCTTTCCCCATGCTAAAGAACTATATCCCTACAACCAAAGGCACTGCCCCCATGTCAAGACTTAAGAACTGACCTCCTACAGGGACAACTGAACCTGAAGAATTATGCCATGCATCATTCATACTGCTACAATCGACGGTCCGAAGTCGCCACCTTCATGATCCAGGAAGAGCAGGAAACAATGAAGTCCACAGACTCAACGTCATACTCCTCCTGGGAGTGAAATAGTACCATCTGACACACCATTGCATCATCACAAATCAACCCAACCCTTGGCAGTTAGCAACCTTTCCCTCTCCTGATGGAAAAGGACGTAGCAACCGGTTTTTACATCCTTGTGTCCAAACTTTTGCAACACTCGCAAACAGTATTTCTGTTTCTGTCAGGCGACATACATTCGAATTCACATGAGATGGTCGATGCGGTTCTCTTTTATAACCAAACTAAAACATATTGCCGCATTGGGAAACAACCATCTCCACACTAAGCGAAGATAAACGTCTTTCTGTCTTTACGAAAACGCTCGAAAGGCAGTCAAAAACACCCTTCCAGCCTCGGTCAGAGCAACATACCTACCATACAAAATGGTTTGGACGATGCAGTTTCATTGTTCAACAGTTACAAAAACATCGTGTCGTGTCGAGAAGCAGTAAACTCCGAAAACGGTGGAGATAAACGTCTTTCGGTCGCCATGAAAACGCCTGGAAGGAAGTCAAGAACACCATTTCAGCCTTAGACAGGCAAGATACTTACGAGATATCATCCAATGGACGATGAAATTTCAGTGTGGTACCGTTTCGCAAACATAATTTCGTATTGAGAAATAATCATCTCGGCGTACGGCGGAGATACATGTCTTTTGGTCTTCACGAAAACGTTTGGGAGGGAGTCAAAAACATCCTTTGTGGCTCTACCAAGAGACATACATGCGAGATTGCATGGAACGGACGATGTGATTTCTGTTTACTGTCATTATGCAAACGTTCTGCCATATTGAGAAACAACCATCTCGAAAGGCGGTGGTGATACACGTGTTTTGATCGTCAACGAAACGTTAGAAAGGCGAAAAAAACACGCTTTCAGCGTTGGTTAGGCAACATACCTACAAGATTCCGTGATACGCACGATGTGATTTTCTTTTACTGTCATTATGCAAACGTTCTGCCGTATTGAGAAACAACCATCTCGAAAGACGACGGAGAAGCACGTGTTTAGATCGTCATGAAAACGTTGGAAAGGCGAACAAATCACGCTTTCAGCGTTGGTTAGGCAACATACCTACGAGATTGCATGAAACGGACGATGTGATTTTCTTTAACTATCATTATGCAAACGTTCTGCCATATTGAGAAACAACCATCTCGAAAGACGGTGGTGATACACGTGTTTTGATCGTCAACGAAACGTTTGAAAGGCGAGAAAAACACGCTTTCAGCGTTGGTTAGGCAACATACCTACGAGATTGCATGAAACGGACGATGTGATTTTCTTTAACTATCATTATGCAAACGTTCTGCCATATTGAGAAACAACCATCTCGAAAGACGGTGGAGAAGCACGTGTTTTGATCGTCATGAAAACGTTGGGAAGGCGAAAAAACGCACGCTTTTAGCGTTGGTTAGGCAACATACCACGAGATTGCATGAAATGGACGATGTGATTTCCGTTTACTGTCATTATGCAAACGTTATGCCTTATCGAGAAACAACCATCTCGAAAGACGGTGGAGGAGCACGTGTTTTGATCATCATGACAAAGGTTTGAAAGGCGGAACAAATCACGCTTTCAGCGTTGGTTAGACAACATACCTAACGAGATCACATAGAACGGACGATGTGATTTCCTTTTACTATCAGGATGCAAACGTTCTGCCGTATTAAGAAACAAACAGCTCGAAAGACGGTGGAGAAGTAAATGAGTGCGACCAATGTATGGTTCAATGTATTGAGGAGTCTTGGAGTATTACTGTTGCAATACCAAGCGGTCGTGTGATGTCCAATGTATTGGCTGGCTATTCTAGGTATTGACAATACAATGTCGATATTTGATTTCCCAATACTTGTTCAATAATATTATTGTCCGTAGGTCTGCTCATGGGGGTCCTCAGAGGTCCATGAAGGTCCTCAAATGCACGTTTCACTTGGCCCACCATACAAGTTCACACTCACTGGCGCCCGCGTTCTCCAGTCCTTTGCCCCTATCGAACCCACTGTCAAGGTACAAGAGTCTGGACCAAAGGGAACCACTGATCAAGTACCTCCAACAGGCATCCTCTCCCAAGACACTAGGATGCTACAAATCTCCAGCTGGACACTACCAATGAAGAAGCTTTCAGGCTATCACAGAAAATGTAATGATGAAGGAAACACTGGCAGCCACAATTGCCTTGGACCCAAGTGACCCATGTGGTATTAAACACAAATCTTCCTCCCAAGACCTCCCAAGCATCACTCATTCCCTCCCACATGCTGCCTCCCCAGGAAACTTTTGAAAACTGCACAGGTTGACGCTTTCTCAGTCACCTGGGGTGCTCCACAAACACCCCTAGAACAGTGGTGTTTGGACCATCCTCCCTGGCAGGGGCATATTTTTGCCCCCTACATGACAAACAGGGATCTCAGCAGGGCAAACTTATCCTCTAGTCAGCACCCCAGGACGCGATCACCATCTGTTTATTGCTTTGTTATGGATCCATCGGCTCAGTGAGACATCCTGCGTACCTAGCCTCCACCAACTCAAGGTTTGAACTCCAAGACAGGTACTGAACTCCGTTTCTCTCGAGTCATCTATTCACTCCATATCAACAGCTGGAGAAACTTACACGGACCAAGCCTTAATCCAGGGAGAGATGACCTTGATATCCAGTACAAGTGCGGAACTAACTGTAAGAATCACTCAAAACTGCCCTGTCATTACAGCCACTTGTAAGTCGTGGAAAGGCGCACGCAATCTGTGGTGTGACACTCGATCAGGCTCCCTTTGATATTTACTGAACAAAAGGCTACACCCTAGGTGCAGTTTTATGGAACTTGGCCTTGATGGATCCTCGCCAGCATCATTTCAAGCTTAATGGTCATGCTCATCTAATCTCATCTGACGTTGGCTCTCTTTCTCGTACCAATATCTGTCCTTTGTATGGACAAAGCCCGTCCTTTGCACAGGCAACTTTTATCACGTTTAGCAACATTCAAACATTTGAACATGGGAGGGGAAATTCGAAATGACCTGGATGGGAGAACCTTAACCCAACACGAGGGGGGGACTCTGTACTCTGTAGTCTGTAGTGATACCAAAAGAAAGAAACTTGGAGATGGATATACATCAATAATAGCTGCTTGAACTGATGTTGATGTGATTTAGTAGAACAAGAACATCATTTTTTGAATAGTCTGTAACAGCCAAACTGAGATAGGGACAGGAGTTGTGATATCAATTTGTACAACATTGGAGGGCAAAATCGAAAATGACTTGGATGAGAAAACCTTAGATCACGACGGGTGGGAAAAATCTGTAGCAATGTAAAAAAAATTTGAGATGGACATACATCATTGGTAGCTGCTTGCTTGGACTGAGTTTGGTATGGCATAGTAGCACATCGTCTTCCGAATCTGCAACAAACAAACTGGGATTCCCAAATGGTCGTTAAAAGGACTTGGGATATTGATTTGTCCACCATGAGAGGGGAAAATTGAGGGCAATAGGATGAGAGGTAGCACATGGGCTTGAGGTTGTGGAATGCTATGAAAATGTTCCGCTGGGGACCAATTCTTACCAAAAAGTTGGCCAGAGGAACACAAGACCTGCCACTTGATCATTTTTGGACCTCTTCACTTCTTTCTATATACATTGGCAAAACCCCTTCCAGCCTTGACAGGGCAACACACGTACTTAAGGACATGAGATTGCTGATCCCAATTGCTTTCTCAATCATCCCATCAACATTCTGTCAAATAAAAGTGACCACAAGACCTTCTGCTCCATCATTGTTGGATGATCTTGTTTGTCAATCCAACAGAATGATGAAGCAATGATTGGAAAAGCAATTGTCAGGCCAGTAATCACTCTCCAATTTAGGTGGGGTTGTTTTGCCTGATCGTGGCTAGGAGGTGATCGAGAGTGTGTCCACAAACGTCCACCAGCCGACTACAAGACCTGCTGCTCCATCATTAGCCATTGTTGATATCTCATGCAACCAGATTATCCATATCTGATCTTACTATGCTAGTACTATGCTAGTACTTTTTCTACCAGCTTTGCCATAGAATCACTTCCTTTTCCCATGGTGTGTGGGACTTGTTCTTTTTATTTAGAATGGAATATCTAGAGTTGATATGTTGTCTATATCTTTCCTTTCCATTCTTTTCCCCTTCTTTCTCCTCTTTCTTGAACCAGAAATATGATATGACAGCCCAATTTAGATATACTGTGTAGCTGACTTGGCAGTCATTCTTGTCGTTCATGATGCACCAGTAATCAATATACACTTTATGCTATGCCCAATCTCCATACCTACTACTACTAGGTAGGAATGATGAATGGTATACTTGGTACGATTGTTAAGAATTTACAATTAGAATTGACTGTGAGTAAGAGCATTATTTCCTTCATTCACCACGTCGTACAGGTGAAAGAAAATTGAAGTGGCCCTCACACAATGTACGATGTAGCTTGGTCCTCTGGAGATGAATTTTCCATTGCTTGTTGCAATGGAGCTGCAGATGGCAGAGAGGGCACCGAAAGGATGAGCCAAGGAGGCTTGAACACCCAGAAAAGATGCTTCATGCCTTCCATAAAGGGAAGGTGTACATCCTCCTTGTCTTGGGTGCGAGGGGGGAACTGGCTCACAGGCCAATTGTTGCTACATAGAACCTCAATACATACCAAGAATATGCTTGTGGGGATGATTCCTTGATGGTAAATCAGTGTAATTTGGGGAAACCAATTGGTTGAACAAGTTGTTGGAAACGAAAAAGTATGGGATGGCAGTCTATCATTGGTAGTTTTTTGAGCTTGTTGCGTCAGCATCAACCGGACAGGGTCAAAGTTTCATTTTAGGATGATGATGTATTCGATTTGGCAGTCCTTTTATGGTTATCCAGAGTATACTACTATTATTACTACAGAGTATATTCAATGTAATATTGTTGTTACTACGTAGTTCTACTTACAGTTAGTAAGTAGAGGTAGTACTTAGATTGAGCATCGTTTTAGTGAGGGAGAGTAGTTGTGATACTGGAGGATGAAAGGATCATAAAAAATTCGGAATTTTACTCTATCATACTACACAATATTTATATTTACATTCACCGTATTGTTTGAAAAACATTAAAAACGATGCGTTGACTGTGAAAGCCGAGCTACTAGCTAGTAGTTCCAAAATGATGTTTATAATATGGGACAGAGGAAGTACTCCTTGGTGGTAGTGATGAAAGGTAAACTATCAGTAAGTACTACAGTAGGATGTACGTACGACCTCATACTTGGTAAGACCCATGAGACTATAACTTGGTGAGAAGGTTGGATGCAACACCTTTCACAGGAGACTCAGCAGGATGACTAGATGAGAGGTGATCAAAGGGATGTACTGGTAGCTACTTGCTGCAAATGAATTTGTAGTTGTAGGAGGCATTTGATTCCGCTGTAAAAAAAATGGTTTTGCAGAGATGAGTGGGAATGAAGACACCCACGACAGCAGTATGAGAGCATTGGATGGATGGTTACTCACTGTAATGAAGCCAAGGGCAAGTGAGGGTGAAATTGTGACCATTTACAGAAGGGGATGGAACTACGATGGCCTGGCATTACAACATCATTGTTGTCCAAATGGATGCTTATTCTATTGAGGTGTTTGATTTGACTGTCGCTAAAGAAATTCTATTTAAAGGCTATGTACCAGGTAACAGCTGTCATCTGAAAGTGGGGTCACCCGCCTGGCCCCTAGCTAGCTAGGGTACTGGGCAGATTATAGAACAGCTTTCCACCCACTGATTACCCCGTTGCCCACCACTCAGAACTTGAAAGGCAAAAATAAAAAGAACCCCTTGACTGTGAATGACAAAAAGTCCAAGAAGCCGTTGAATGACGAAAAGTCCAGACCAGTGATTGTCAGATATGGTGTGGTTTAACATGTTGGGTGTGTTGACGTCTATTATCTGTTGCAACCCAATGGGGCGGATTGTATGTGTAAAAGAAACCTTCCATGTCAAGCAAGAGTGGTATATCCAGTGAAGTAGTATCGTCCCATTGCACATGACATTCGGCTGAGTTCTGGTGCCATTTCTTCCATTAGAAATGTCTGTGCCCACCACAGGTCCATCAGGAATCATATATAGGCATTGTTCCCCCTCTCCCTTTGCCCCACTTTGGACTAAGTGTAAACAAGAGAAACTCAATCTTCCTGGTCGGACACCGGTTGTGCATGATGGGGTTGTGCATGATGTCATGCCCAACCCTGACCCTAACAAGACAGGAATAGTTTGTACCATCGCTGGTGGGTTGATTGATGTCTTCCGTTGCACTGATAGATGGTCTGTGGATTCTGAGTTTTCCAGGCTGTGACAAAGATGGGTTAAATAAGCCCCCCAACTACCGGTAGACATGACCAGATGATCCACTCATCAGGGGGGGGGGGGTGTTTTTTTGACTGTGTTTGGCAGGACCCCTTTCAAAGGAAGGAGTGGTTGGGTTGGGGAGGTGGTGGTGCATGAGTGGGTGCTACTACTACTATGTACGTAGTAATACGGTATGATATACGGTAGAGAGTTTTTTGCGGAAAGAATGAAAGATAACCCGGATGTTATGGAGGAAAGGTGATGACGTATCATAGTAGTCTTGTTCCTATCATACCTGCTCCAACGGTAGTACCGTAGCGGTAGCGGTAGCGGTAGTGGTAGTGGTAGTGGTAGTCTACTTTCCAGTTAGGGGGGTTACCGGAAGTTCCTGTTAACAGTTCGTAGTAGCAGGCTACTAACA
>JAGRRH010000010.1:37500-272500 GCA_019154785.2 Nitzschia inconspicua
ACACGTTGGGGGTAAGGAGGGTGTGCCGTCCGGTATCAATCAAGTATGATACCAGACACACACCCTAATTCGCATTGTGGAAAGATCTTGGATCGGTGTGGTAATGATCCTTCCGCAGGTTCACCTACGGAAACCTTGTTACGACTTCACCTTCCTCTAAATGATAAGGTTTAGACAAGTTCTCGCGACTGACCTCCAGTAAAGGATGACAGCCACAATCCCGAGGCTTCACCGGACCATTCAATCGGTAGGTGCGACGGGCGGTGTGTACAAAGGGCAGGGACGTAATCAATACAGATTGATGATCTGCGTTTACTAGGAATTCCTCGTTCAAGATTAATAATTGCAATAATCTATCCCTATCACGATGCACGTTCAAAAGATTGCCCAGGCCTCTCGGCCAAGGTAAAAAACTCGTTGAATGCATCAGTGTAGCGCGCGTGCGGCCCAGAACATCTAAGGGCATCACAGACCTGTTATTGCCCCTATCTTCCTGCATCTAATAGAATGCACGCAACCATCTCGAAAGACGGTGGCGATACACGTGTTTTGATCGTCATCGAAACGATTGGAAGGCGGAAAAAATCACGCTCTCAGCGTTAGTTAGGCAACATACCTACGAGATCACATGGAACGGACGATGTGATTTCCTTTTACTATCTTTATACAAACGTTCTGTCGTATTGAGAAACAACCATCTCGAAAGACGGTGGAGAAGCACGTATTTTGATCGTCATCGAAACGTTTGAAAGGCGGAAAAAATCACGCTTTCAGCGTTGGTTAGGCAACATAGCTACGAGATCACATGGAACGGACGATGTGATTTCCTTTTACTATCTTTATACAAACGTTCTGTCGTATTGAGAAACAACCATCTCGAAAGACGGTGGAGATACACGTGTTTTGATCGTCATGAAAACGTTTGAAATACGGGGGAAAAACACGCTTTCAGCGTTGGTTAGGCAACATAGCTACGAGATCATATGGAACGGACGATGTGATTTCCTTTTACTATCTTCATACAACGTTCTGCCGTATTGAGAAACAAGCATCTCGAAAGATGGTGGAGAAGCACGTATTTTGATCGTCATCGAAACGTTTGAAAAGCGGAAAAAATCACGCTTTCAGCGTTGGTTAGGCAACATACCTACGAGATTACATGGAACGGACGATGTGATTTCCTTTTACTATCAGTATGCAAACGTTCTACCGTATTCAGAAACAACCATCTCGAAAGACGGTGGAGATACACGTGTTTTGATCGTCATCGAAACGATTGGAAGGCGGAAAAAATCACGCTCTCAGCGTTGGTTAGGCAACATACCTACGAGATCCCATGGAACGGACGATGTGATTTCTTTTTACTATAAGTATGCAAACGTTCTGCCGTATTGAGAAACAACCATCTCGAAAGACGGTGGAGAAGCACGTATTTTGATCGTCATCGAAACGTTTGAAAGGCGGAAAAAATCACGCTTTCAGCGTTGGTAGCCAACATACTTAGAATACAACGTCGAATGGATGATATAGTTTCATAGTTCAACGACTATAATAGCAACAGTTACAAAACCATCGTTTTCGAGTTGACTGTGAGAACGAAAATGATAGAACATAGAACTGGGACTGTCCAGGAAACCAACATACGAAGTATTTTTTCCAACAAGTACGTCCAATTGACTGTGAATGGGGTACGAAGGTACCACTTACGACGTACCTGGTACATGGTTACTACGTATTATCATAGCAGTTCATTGGTAAGCCACAAATACAATGCGATGAAAGTTTCGTTGGACAAGCGGGTTGCGTTGATAAGCAACCGAAAGAACTCGATGGAGAAGCTTGCCTGAGTGCTTCGATGACCACGAACACTACTACGCTACGTACGTTCCATACAAGGTCTACATGGACTGCGAGACTGAATTGGAGGAGTTAACTGACCAGTACAAGGATCTGGATGATCAAATGCTTGCAGAAATTGAGGCAATTAACCCAAAGAACGAAACAACGAGCGGAAGGAAGAGAGATTCTGGAGAATTGTCGGCCTCCCCAACTAATGACCTCTCAAATGAAGTGATTTTTCTTGATGACGAATCGGAAACAGCACAGCTTACATACAATGATGACTAACGTCAACCGACGGCCCAAATAAATTACTTCTTGAATGCAATATCAAAGTGTTTGATTGGTCTTAGTGTCAAGGCTGCACATTGGCGTATGGTTCGTCCATTTGTAACCTAGCTTTGGGCCAGATAATTTCCTTCTTCTTGAATGCAATATCAAAGTGGGTGATAAGTCTTTGTCTAAAATCTGTCATGTTCATATGTCTCACAATAATTGCGCCATCCTCATCTCGAACGAGAGAACCTTGGAAGTAATCCTCTTCGTCAACGGCTCTTCCAGCATAGCTGCGTGCACTCGGGTTGGTATTCGACAGCAAAGTTCTAACAGCATTGGGAAGATCAGTGGCATTCAATTCTCCGAGTTCGCCTTCCCAATCAGAGGTATAGTCTTTATCCAACCCATCGATCTCAAGAAGCCAGTTGTGAAGAGCACAGCAAGTCTTCCACATCATGTCAGATTTGTCAGTTCCATGCACTCGAATCCCAGATTTTAGCACCCTCCATCGGCCTTTCAATATCCCGAAGGTACACTCAACGTCCTTCCGCATTGACTCCAACCACTTCGAGAATCGATACTGTGCCCTGGTATCTGTGTCTTTCATTGGTGGGATAGTCACTCCCCAATTCAAGTATCCATTGTCGACAATCAACCACCCTCCTTTGTACCTTTCTTTTATGATTAGGTTGTTCTCGTCGTAAGCGTATAGCTCAAATATTAAATTGCAAAGTGGATTTGTCCCGTCATGCAGCGTGGATGCCATGTCGTCATACCGAACCAAGGTTTTGTCATTCCATCTTGCGGGATGACCATCGGTCGTAGAAAAGATCTTTCGTCGATGGCTTGTAACGATGTTGTAAGTCCTCGAAGTAAATGGCAACTTGAAAGACAAATGAGCCTGTCTATGCTTAAAGCTGATCCTTTGGTGCTCAACATGGGAAGCATCCATGGATCCAACGCATCCAGGAAAGCCAGCTGCTTCATACTCTCGTATACACAAGTCAATGGCATCTTCGACAGTCAATGGTGGACCAACGTACTTGTTGTACAGAGTTGTGGACCCAAATTTGATGAACTGGTGGAAGAAAACTCTGATAACCTCTTCACTGATAGCTGTACACTCCTCCAAGTCATCAAACGTCCAACCTCTGCCTAGATACCTCAATGTTGTCAATACCAATAATTCCAAAGGAGCTGCAGGTTTTCCAGTCAAAGCGGCTTTCTTTCCTGGACGCCAACGCTTGAATAGACTGGTTCCGTCCTCCTTCATGGAGTCAGCGGTACACATTTCCACCAATTCTCTATATTGATCATATGGTAGTCGAAATCGACGCCTGAATTTGGAATGAAAGTCTGACATCCTCTCTTGACATCCCGTCTGACAATACATGTTGTACCAGAGGGACATTGTCGGAGGGAGGACTTTCAATTCACCATTGTCATCTCTGAACATAACAACACCTTTGCTTTTTCGGTGTTTAAAGGGGCGCTTCCTTGGTCTTTCTTTTTGCTCCTCCTCGTCTGAAGAGGAAGACGACATTTCATCAAACGCAATCAACAACTGTAAAAATTCATTCTCGTCTACTGCTAGGCAGGACATGTTGCTTGCAAGGAAGGGAAACGCAAGGGATCGATCAATCAGGCCTTCATTATCATTGTGCCATCAGTCGTCGGCGATGTGGACGGACCAACATCAACCAAGATCAACTCCAGTAATTCAACTCAACTTCAGTACATAAGGACTCTATTTTGATGAACGCGCGAGAGTTAACTCATGTGAGTACATAAGGGATGATTTTTTGTGCAAAAACGTCCCAGAGTTGCGCAACTCATGCGCGTGTTTTTTTTGGTGGAACATAAGGATTGGCCTGACGGCATGCCAACCTGTTATCCTTAATCCTAAATAAATGAGTGCGACTGTTTGACCACCAATGTATGGTTCAATGTATTGACGAGTATTGGAGTATTACTATTGCAATACCAAGCGGTCATGTGATGTCTAATGTATTGGCTGGCTATTGCAGGTATTGACAATACAATGTCGATTTTTGATTTCCCAATACTCGTTCAATAAAATAATTGTCCATAGGTCTGCTCATGTGGGTCCTCAGAGGTCCATTGAGGTCCTCAAATGCACGTTTCACTTGGCCCACTACAAGTTCACACTCACTGGCACCCCCATTCTCCAGTCCTTTGCCCCTAACGAAGCCACTGTCAAGGTACAAGAGTCTGGACCAAAGGGAACCACTCATCAAGTACCTCCAACAGGCATCCTCTCCCAGGACCCTAGGATGCTACAAATCTCCAGCTGGACACTACCAATGAAGAAGCTTACAGGCTATCACAGAAAATGTAATGATGAAGGCAACACTGGCAGCCACAATTGCCTTGGACCCCAAGTGTACCATGTGGTACTATACAAAAGTCTTCCTCCCAAGACCTCCCAAGTATCACTCATTCCCTCCCACATGCTGCCTCCCCAGGAAACTTTGAAAACTGCACAGGTTGACTCTTTCTCAGTCACCTGGGGTGCTCCACAAACACCCCTAGAACAATGGTGTTTGGCCCATCCTTCCTGGCAGGGGCATAGTTTTGCCCCCTACATGACAAACAGGGATCTCAGCAGGGCAAACTTATCCTCTAGCACCCCAGGACGCAATCATCATCTGTTCATTGCTTTGTTATGGATCCATTTGCTCAGTGAGACATCCTACGTACCTAGCCTCCACCAACTCAAGGTTTGAACTCCAAGACAGTTACTGAACTCCGTTTCTCTCAAGTCATCTGTTCACTCCATATCAACAGCTGGAGAAACTCACACGGACCAAGCCTTAATTCAGGGAGAGATGACCTTGATATCCAGTACAAGTGCGGAACGAACTGTAAGAATCACTCAAAACTGCCCTGTCATTACAGCCACTTGGAAGTCGTGGAGAGGCGCACGCAATCTGTGGTGTGACACTCGATCAGGCTCCCTTTGACATTTACTGAACAAAAGGCTACACCCTAGGTGCAGTTTTATGGAACGTGGCCTTGACCGATCCTCGCCAGCATCATTTCAAGCTTAACTGTAGTTCCTTTTTATGATAATCTCACAACGTTAACAGAAGTAACATTTTGGTCATGCTCGTCTAATCTCATTAGACGCTGGCTCTCTTTCTCGTACCAATATCTGTCCTTTGTATGGAAAAAGCCCGTCCTTTGCACAGGCAACTTTTATCACATTTAGCAACATTCAAACATTTAAACATGGGAGGGGAAACTCAAAACGACCTGGATGGGAGAACCTTAACCCAACACAAGGGGGGGACTCTGTACTCTGTAGTCTGTAGTGATACCAAAAGAAAGAAACTTGGAGATGGATATACATCAACAATAGCTGCTTGAACTGATGTTGGTGTGATTTAGTAGAACAAGAACATCATTTTTTGAATAGTCTGTAACAAACAAACTGAGATAATGACAGGAGTTGTGATATCAATTTGTACAACATTGGAGGGCAAAATCGAAATGACTTGGATGGGAAAACCTTAGCCCAACACGAGGGAGGGGAAAAATCTGTAGTGATGTAAAAAATTTGAGATGGACATACCTCATTAGTAGCTGCTTGGACTGAGTTTGGTATGGCATAAGAGTACATCGTCTTCCGAATATGCAACAAACAAACTGGGATTCCCAAATGGTCGTTAAAAGGACTTGCGATATTGATTTGTCCACCATGAGAGGGGAAAATCGAGGGCAATAGGATGAGAGGTACCACACGGGCTTGAGGTTGTAGAGTGCTATAAAAATATTCCGCTGGGGACCAATTCTCACCAAAAAGTTGGCCAGAGGAACACAAGACCTGCCACTTGATCATTTTTTCTAGCTTTGCCGTAAAATCACTTCCTTTCCCCATGGTGTATGGGACTTGTTCTTTTTATTTAGAATGGAATATCTACATTTGATATGTTGTCTATACCTTTCCTTTCCATTCTTTTCTCCTTCTTTCTCCTCTTTCTTGAACCAGAAATATGATATGACAGCCCAATTTAGAGGTACTGTGTAGTAGCTGACTTGGCAGTCATTCTTGTCGTTCATGATGAACCAGTAATACTTTCTGCTATGCCCAATCTCCATACCTACTACTACTAGGTAGGAATGATGAATGGTATACTTGGTAGGATTGTTAAGAATTTACAATTTGAATTGACTGTAAGTAAGAGTATTATTTCCTTCATTCACTACGTCATGCAGGTGAAAGAAAATTGAAGTGGCCCTCGCACAATGTACAATGTAGCTTGGTCCTCTGGAGATGAGTTTTCCATTGCTTGATGCAATGGAGCTACAGATGGCAGAGAGGGCCCCAAACAGATCAGGCAAGGGGCTTGAACACCCAGAAAAGATGCTTCATGGTTCTTATTGGGATGATTCTTTGATGATAAACCAGACTGGATCCAAAGTTCATTTTAGGATGATGTATCCTTAGTAACCATGAAGCATACACTAAAGTAAGAAAGAAGTTATGCCTGTGAGAGCTGATGGACCAGTGAGGTGTGTACTTCAACCGTGGTTGTGCTGACACTCTCCCCTGAATTCAAATTTTTAGATTTGGAAATACAAGAAAGGACAAAAGAGGATGGCGGAAGAATGAAAGTTTTTTTGATCTTTACCGAAACTTGGTACTAACCACCATAGTCGCAATACTGATCTTCCAAAAAACTAGCTGGTGGCAATTTCTAATGGGTAATAGCAGAATTTGTCAAAAAAGGGATAACGTTAGTCTTGATTTTCCTTCACAGAACACAGTGGCTATTTCTTGCGGCATCATTTCTGTCATTTCCTGTGATTGCTTCTCTCCTTTGGCAATTATTTTTTGACTGCGCTGGTGGCAACGGCTGCATACAATTGGCGAGTGGCTGATTGCAACGTAGCGATTTGCTTTCCAAACTTGCTTTAACATTCCGCCGTATGCGGACTGCACAGTAACAGTGGTGGTTGGCCGGGAAACGGATTCCCAAGGTATCAACGAGACCTTTTGCTGTGGGAGGGTGAGATTGGGTGCTCTGGCGCAAAGTTCTCTAGGAACCAATCGCAACCCAGGTTGTTATTGTTATCCGCCGTGATCGCAAAAGCAACGGGGTATATCTCGTCGAGGGCAGATTTCACGGACGCTATGTGAAAGTCACTTGCCACTCCGACTTCATGTGTGCGCAGCATCGAGCAACATGACGGGACGGACGTACAACAGTGCTTCCTTTGAGAATTGAGGACAGACAAATACTCTTTTCACACGATCGTCGTTTCCTCTCTTCATGATGGCTCTTGAGCCCGGATTCAGTCCCTGGAAGCGTTCAACGTACGGCCTGATGATTTGGAAGCTCATCGAGTCGCTAATTTTCTTTGAGTTTTTCACGTTCAGACACCCCGGTAGCATTGGATTTTCTTCTTGCAGACGCCGGCCCTAATGACGTCCCTGGCCGTCGGTGGACCGTCTTTGCGAACTGCAACTTCAGAAACAACACCGCGGACTAACTCCTTACACCGTTTCTTGAGACGTCTTCCATTCTTAGCAGCTCCAACAATAGTGCAACTGTGGCGGACAGTAACAATTGTTTGGCTTGTAGATGAGACCTTCCTGTCGTGGACTGTGTCCAAATTTAAAGCTAAAGGGATAGTTGGCATGCGAAACGCATGCAAATGTCCTGGCGTTACCACGCGATCTCGTGGTGGCCAGAATGTTTCCAGACGTTTCTTGATATTCGTCGATTGGCCACCATAATTTCGAACACAACACCGGGGGGTGAAAACTACTTCTCGGAAAAATCGTCTTCGCAATCCAAAATGGAATCTTTGTTTTGGTTTCGTTTGACGCCATCCCCACGTCTGTGGTTGAATCTGTGGTTGGTTTTGTGCCAAGCACTCTACAGCACGTGGGACACCATCCCTCCTTTTGGCTGCCATCAATGGGAGTAGACGAGTGTGGGGACTACTCACAGTCAATAGCTGGACTGGGAGAAGCTGGGGGGGGGAATCGGCAACGCAAGGGATGGAAAGTAACAAGATATATTATCCATGGTTGCTCATTCTGGGTTGCAGGAAAGAGGCCATAGTCATGAACGTTCGTCTGCTAAGGACAGTGTCCGAAATCAGCCTCCTTGATTATGTAATTCGGCTTCTGGAGGAGCAATTGGTTACGGCCCAACCCGTGAAAGCAAAAGCCAGAAAGAAATTTCTGCGTACAGGGGTTGCCCTCCTCCTGGTAGTGACGCTGAGGGAGTCATGAATGATAAAAGTTCACCCTTTGAAGAACGTTTGTTTGTCGAATGTCGAAAGTGACGTCGACGACAAAGAAGTGCCCATCATCGCAAGCTGCGGAAAGGAACCTGTAGCCGCTCTCAGCGAATAGTTGCAGTCCATCATGCACTGCCCGCACAGTATGTGCGTCATCTCTGTTTACGAACTGAAGTACGTACAACAATGTGCAGAACCGATTAGTACATGGTTGGGTAGATTACCAGTCAATGATGTCTTGAGGAAGCAGATCATAAGAGAGGTAGCCAACCATTTGCCAGGATTGAGACGTTCGATGTCCTTCGTTGTCAGGGGCAAGGGTTTTCCGCGCACACGGTCGTCGACAAAAAGTATTGGTTGCATTGGAAACGATCTTCTTGCGGTCAGCAACAATGGAGATGGAATCAGTTCAGCAACAACGGAGATTAAACCACAAGGAACAGCAGTTGCGGCGTTTGTAACGAGAAGGAATGAATTATCTGCGATGAGGGAGATGAAATTTTTGATTTTCATTTGTTTTGCTACCCAATGTTGTTGGATGTCGTCGGCAGTTACGTTTATGTTGGGGATCTAAACGAAATTTGTTCGAGGGAATCTACTACAGTACTACGGTAGCAATTAGAAATTGCCACCGGCTAGTTTGTTTTTTGGATTGATCAGTATTGCAAATATAAGACTGGTTCTATAGAAATCCGTATTCCGTCTGTCTGGTACCCGTTACCACCCGATGAACTCCAATGGTATTGACTGTGAGAAAATCAAGAAAAACAAAAGGGGAAAATGCGGTTTTAGCCGAACTTTTTTGGCGAATGGAGAGGTAGCCAACGCGCATAAAATCCCGTTTTGGCGATAGGCTAAAACCGCATTTTCCGTCGGGTGGTAACGGGTTCCAGACAGACGGAACACGTGTTTCATAGAACCAGAAGGTCGTTAAGTATCAAGTTTCGGTGACAAGTCTTTTTTTAGCCATTGAGTTGCCCCGTTTGGCGCTTGGCCAGTATTGCGGAATGGGATAATAATAAACCGTCATCATCAATCTTGCAACAAAGCCTCGGGGATACACCAGCGAAAACATCGTACGAAGTACGTCGTAGTATTAATACTACGTCGCTCTTTATACAGCATCTTTTTTTGAGCATGGACTGCAGGTTGATACATTCGCATGGACAGTCAGATAGATCTTCAAAGCGTTGATCAGTTCTCACCCAAGAGATTCTTGTTACAACACAAAATTTCGAATTCTCAGTAACAACTCAGCTTTTCATACATAATCTAACTCAAACTTGTAATTCAAGATGACCAAAAAGGTGAGGTTTTGTTTACAAAAATGTAGGGTCTGTGTGTGAGATTACGGAGCCCTCACCTGTCTTTCTTTCGCGATGTCTGGCAATCCCACTTCTATATATGACAGATTTGCTTCGTTGTCACGTCGGCACCTTTCTTAAAAGACATGAAAACAGGGCTGTGGCTGGAGGAGCTTGCCGCGCCCTACTACGTGTTCAAAGAAGCTGGATACGACATTACTATCACCACCCCAGCGGGCGGACCAATTCCGTGAGTTTTCTTTGACGCACCGAGTCTGGCGGCTTATCTTTCTGATTCACGACACTCACGATCTCTTTATTCCAATGACCCTGCAGCATCGATTGTAACTCGCTCCGTGGAGACTTTTTTACCGACGCCGCCAAGAAGTTTCTCTACGATGCCGATGCCATGGACATGTTTTGTCACAGCAAAAAGCTGGAAGACGTTACCGTTCCAGGAGACTTTGATTGTTTGTACTTGCCGGGAGGACATGGATGCTGTACCGACGGCATCAACAACCCCGTCTTGAAAAAATCTATCGAAGCCACCTATAATGCTGGAAAATTGGTGGCTACCGTCTGCCATGGGCCCATTGCTTTGGCCGAATGCAACAAGAGCGACGGCACTCCGTTAGTTCAGGATTTGATTGTGACCGGGTTTTCCGATGCCGAAGAAGCTGCCGTCCAGCAGACAGAAGCTGTCCCCTTCTTGATTGAAACCCGCTTTAAGGAACAGGGTGCCAAATATGAAAAAGCTGAGAACGATTGGGCTCCAAAAGTCTGTGTCGACGGAAATCTGGTGACGGGTCAAAATCCTGCGAGTTCCGAGCCAGCTGCCAAGAAAGTTGTGGAGCTGCTCAGTGCATAAGAAAATTACTTCACATTTAATGTGGCACAGTTTCATGATTAGTGTTGTAGAGATCAGGGTTTGCCCCGTCACCTGCAGGTGGCCCATCTTCTGGTAGAGGGTCTTCGTACCAAACTCGACGGATTAGTTCTCCTGCCCGGATGGCCGAAATCTCCCGAAGGCGATCTCGATACGCATGAACATCACCATTTTGGGCGGCATGTAGCCAAGACGCTGGGCGCGTCTTATAAATATTTTCCAACATGGCCAGGACTGTCAATAGGGCAACACGGTGATACAAGTTAGGCACCTTCCAGATTCAACTCGTGCATTGAGGAAACCGAACAGAATCCAAGTGGCAGGTCCTTACCTGGTGTAATCCCAACTCCTGCGCTTAGGAAAACGACTGGGACATCATTTTCCGTCAACCATAACTTTTCCACTCCTGACATGACAAAGCAACCATGCGGAGCCGACAGGTCCCACTCGGTACCAATGTCAGAATCGTGCAAAATACTGCTTACCAACCCTTCCTTCTTGACCGAAATCGACATGTAACGATTCTTCGGTTCACCATCTCGCGGCATAGCTAGTGTGTAGTGACGAGGTTGCTCCTTGTAGGCACCGTGAAGACATTCTTCGCCTTCAGGGAAGGGGACCCAAATTGTAGTATAGGTTCCTGGTTCAAATTCCGGCGTTGGTTTCCCGTCCAGTGGTTCAAACTTGAAGCGAGTGATGACAGAGCTCACCTTTTCCTTGTCCACTATCTTGAATCTGCGACGACCAGACCAGCTTCCAGGAACGGAGGCCACCTTGTCTGCGATTTCTTTCTCCCGTGTAACGAAAACTGTAGCGATCTCTTGATACAAGGCGCCCCATGCCTCCAACACGGCTTGGTCTGTAGTCAACAAATCTTCTATGGTACCCAAAAGATTTTCGCCTACAACGGCATACTGCTCGAGTGTGATATGCAACGCGGCATGTTTCTGGCAAATTCCTTCAATGGCTTCGCCTGGCAACTCTCCAGTTTCAATAGCTGCCGATGCAGCCACTGCGACCGTCTCCAGGAGCTTCTTTGGTTGGCTTCCGACAGCTTGATTGGTTTGGTTAAAGACATTTAACAAACCCGGGTTGGCGGCGAACATGCGACGATAGAAATGCTTGGTGAAGTCGGTCCCAGCTTGGCCCACAAGCGGCAAAGTGGCTTTGACTGTCTCGAGATGTTTTGGTGTGACCGTAAATTTGTAGACCGTGTCGGCAGCAAACGTACGAAGCTGTTGTTGCGACTTGGAAAATGGCGAATGATTCCGCCCCCTTAGATTAGCTTCCAAAACAGCACTTGTTTCCGCACGACGGCAAAGACTAAGGGATAGGCGAGAAGCAAGAAAAATCATGACGGCAGTTGCGTAGTGAAGATCTTTGTATTGTCGGAGCTTTTTTGCTTTTAACAAAGTCAACTTTCTGAAAAGAATGAAAAAATGATTGCTGAAGAATACGACTTTGGTAATAATAAAAGAGATGGGGGTGTTTTCTTGTTCAATCGAAATTTGCGCATAAGTTGATTCCTCTCTTCTCTGTCTGATTCTTTGACTTCGATGGTTGAGATCAAAGGAATGAAAGAGAAGGGTTCTCATTCGTGTATTCCGAATAGGACCTATTACATACTTCTAGAAGTTATACCAAGTAGTGTTCGTAAATCGGGGTTAACTTTCCGTTAACAGAAGCAAGAAAAATTACGACGGCAGTTTCTTGGTTTTTCTACACAGGGCGTAGTAGTAAAGATCTTTGTGTTGTCGAAGCTTTTTTTGCTTTTACAATGATAGCCTCACAGTTATTTATACTACTTCGTACTACGTACCGGTAGTACTACTCCAGTACGTAGTACTGACTGGCTGTGTAGAATGAAATATGAAATGAGATGGGGGTGTTTTCTTGTTCACAGTCAATCGAAATTTGCGCACAAGGCCTAAGTTTGATTCCTCTCTGTCAATCAATGCAGATTCTTTGATTGAGATCGTTGAGATAAAAGGAATCACTGAGAAGGGTTCTCATTTGTGTACTCCGAATAGGGCCTACTAAATACCTTCTAGAAGTTTTATACCAGAAGTACTACTACGACGTACTTCGTAATATTATTATATATTCGTAATCGGGGTTAACTTTCCGTGAACAACATCATGTTCAATGTTCCACCGTTCAGCCGCAGATGGTCGTGCTGTGACTTCAGAGAAACAGAAGAATCAATCTTTGACACGGTGGAGAATAAAAGTTCACGTAATACTTAAGGAGACTCGGGATATGAGCCACAATAGTTTCTAGCTAAGGTAGTATCATAGAAGTATGCAAGTTGGCATCCTTTCAAGATGATGCTGTATTTACGCTCTAAAATATTACTGGGAGTATTACTGTAGTACTACTTCGTGGACGTCGTGTATGTTACTGGAAGTACCTATTAGCTACCGGTAGTACTTCGACGTATTGACCGTCAAGGGTGCGGGGCACATCATGGAATTATTGCTTTCCATCATTCAGCACTAGGTAGTATGTTGCCCACCACCCAGATATGGCATGGCCTTTCAAAAACAATGCTGGGAAAGCAGCAATAAACCACATTGATATGCTAGGCGTTTTAATACCTTATCCAAGAACTGAGTACTTTTGAAGAGAAGACCTTCAATGTCAAACACTAATAGTATTTCTAACGAAATACGAAGAAGTACCGTCTCCATGCACCTGACACACTCGGGTCATTATTTCTACAACAGAATACCAGTAGTACCCACCAGCAGAACTTCATCCGGACTCATTCCAAAGCGTTCTTCTCCGAGCCCCCCCCCCCCCCCCCCCCCCTCCATCCAAAACAAAATGTGATAGACATTTTTTCCAGTCAGACACAAGTTATGCATGTTGCCATGCATGAAACAGCAGCAGCTCATGCCCTCCATTGATGGGACAATCTCTGCCATTATACTGCTACATTGTCGTCGTCGATGGCTGGATTCTTAGTTCCCCAGTCTCTGACAAACCTGGGCCCATCTGCCACGACAAGGTTGTCCACTCAGCGAGGCGTTATCTTTTTATCCATTCAGGAGACGTTGGTATTCCCTTCTGCTTAAGAAGTTCTGAGGGAAGGTTAGAAGTTGCATCCACCTCTCACAAGGCTTACTATCGGGGGCTGCACATGGCACATATCGTAGAATCATACGGCCGTACTTCATGCTACATACGGTACTTCACTGTGCGATTAGCGTACCGGTATGTATCATACCGGTAGCTTCTACTAACTGTACCTTAATAAGTCGTATCATACTCTGCGCCTTCGAATAAAGTCGCCACGTCAACTTGCTCTTTTCACTGTCATTTCGACGACTATCTTCTTCTTGATACTACCGTTATTTGAACACAACATACAAAGTTCATGAATGAATGGGTTTTGTTAGTACGTAGTATTTCTATGGAGCTGAATAGATAGACAATGAGCCTCAGCCTGCCTCAACGGCCACTCAATTGACTGAAGTCGAGTCAGCATGCCATCGTTCCGTCACACTCCACGATCATGTCGGAATTGGCTTTCGTTGACGCCGATTTTTTTGCTGCTGCAGGTGACATCATGCTTTGTCAAATTTTGTGATGCCGTCAAACCCTCCAGTTCTGGCAAGCCAACAGCGACAGCATCTTCCACGTCGAATCTCAACAATGTGAGGGTGTCTTCTGTTCCGTTCGCATCAACAAGCAGTCCAAATACGACCCAGCGAAAGCAACGACCCAAGCTACCACAAGAACCTCGACAAGTGCTACAGCCACCCTTTCCAAATGGTCCCTGCGGAGGAACGGTTCTAGAAATTGACCCGGAAGATACTTTTGGCGTCGACGTTAATCTTGCCAATATCAATGTCCTTGGAGACTTAATTTTGATGCCGCGACCGATTCAGATTTGGTTGCCGCCGGGGTACGATGACAAGCCAGATGTGCTTGGTCACCCTGTTTTATACGTCCATGATGGGCAGAATGCCATGGAAGACGCCGAAAGTTGGACCGGTGCCTCTTGGCGTTTGGCAGGAGCATTGACCCGACTGGGGGATCACGAGTTGCTGCAAACAGAACGGCCGCTACCCATTGTCGTGATGATTCCCAGCGCGGATGGTGACTTGTTGCCCGGTATTCGACGACGGCATTTAGAGTATGGGGACATCAACTTTCCATTTTCGCAAGCCCATGCTGATTTTGTGGCCGAAACTGTCAAACCACTCGTCGACAATCGATTTCATACCAATCCTAGTCCAAATGCGACCTTTGCCATAGGATCCTCCCTCGGTGGGCAAGCGTCTATGCATTTGTTGTTGCGGCATGCGGACAAGTTTGGTGGTGCGGCATGTTTATCGCCGGCGTTTGGGCCGGCCATCTTGGATCAAGTTCGGAACAGTGGCGATAGTTTGCGAGGGAAGCGAATATATCTTGACATCGGAGGCGACCAAGATGAAATTCGCGTGCCATTGATTGATGTTTTTGACCATTTGACGCCGGAGCATTGGTGGAATCCAGGATATTTTTGGCTTGATACTCAGCTACAAGGACAAGTCACGTCTATGAGACAAGCCATGGATCAAGCCGGAGTGAGGTATAAGTTTCGACAATACCCCGGTGGCCGACACAATGAACGAGCTTGGGCACAACGCATCCATATACCACTCAAGTATCTTTTTGGTGGTACGAATCTCAGAAGCGATGTTGTTGATAATAAATAGATAACAGCGAGATTGAGGCGAGATTGAAACCCGCTACAAGAAAATTCGTCAAATGGCATTCCTACAGGATGAGACGCATGTAGTTCTGCATGTCTTTTTGAAGCATTTTTCACTGCCTTAAAGAATCCTTTTACACGAAGATGGTTGTAATCTTTTGCATTCAATGATACGACAGGAGGCGCTTTTCAATCTTTTGATGCTGATGCGATCAACCATTTTCAGGGCTGTTGGTTGGATTGCAGTCATGGAAGTGGTTGCTTCAAGAAGAATGTGCATCCTATCTCATATTTATCGGGCGTCCTTCTTGTTGTCGATTTCTCGTTTTTGCTAACTACAAGCTAGTATAGAATACGAAGTAGTAGATATTTGATTCTCTACTACCGGTGGAGTTACTGGAGTAGCACACAGAGCATAAAAAGCAACCATGTTTCTGTTGACTCTGACTGTGAATCCCAATTGCGCGAAGCCATGCTCGCAGACGGCGTCATTTTTTCGCTTCCTCTTGGAGAAATGAAAATACGACGTATCATACGACGTATCATACGATTACCGGGTACTGTATTACTACGTAGAACATATGTACCGGTCGTACAACGAAAGGGGTCATAGCGAACAACGTGACTCGAAACGCATACGTGCGTGCTTCCTCGAACAATGAATTTTGTGTATGATTTGTGTATTTTCTGAAAACCACAACGGGTTATTACCACGAAGCACTCACAGTCAACGTTCATTTTGAAGAAGCTCCGAAAACATCCCATCCACACGGCGGGTCTGCATCACACAACACAATAAATTTTAGACCCGCAATTCAATTCCTACCTGCGTCCGTTATCACTGCCCAATAGAGCGGGATAAACTGTTAAGAGTACGTAGTACTTCTTGCTCTGAATCGTCACGAAAATTGGTCTGGTCCCCCATCCAAGCCAGCTACTAGTGCAATTATGATGAATTCAGTCGCTTCCTTACTTGACTTTGCCAAGTCAAGTGCGGCTTTGGCTCAGAGCAAACAAATTACCGAAGATAATGGTGTTGCATCCGCTACAAATACGGCGCGTTCTTCGTCTACCGATGCGTACGACCTACCCGAAAAAGTGGCGGCCGTACCCATACCCTCTACTTTGACTAACATTAAAAAGGCAGCAGCTTCTACTGGTGCTGGTCCTCTGAAAAAAAGATCCGCTGGTGACCAGAACAAACCTTCCTCCCCAAAACAACAAGGAAGCAAACCCAAAAAGCCACGCCGTGCCATTCCCGAAAACAAGGAATATATTCCAGAAAGTGAACAACCGACCGATGCCGATGTAGTGGGAGGACGCGGTGGTCGATCTAATCATCACGCAGGCAATCGGCCGTATTGGATCAAAATTTTGGGTTCTCGTTTTCACTATCGTACCTGTCAGAGTGATGCGGCGAAAACTGTTATTGCTCAAGACATTTTGAACTTTATCAAGTTGGACAAGGGCGGTCGATTCTTGAATCTTGATTCCAAAACCAATCGATGGTTTATTTTGCCGGATGCCGTAGTTTTGGATAAGATCAAACAAGCATTGAGGGACAAGTACGTGCCGTTTTGGGCCAAAAATATGGATATTCCAAATGTTCCGCCAGGAGGAGCCTCCTCGTTGTCGATGGCAGCCAGTATGCTGCGATCAGGCCACCAAGATGTGAATAGCTGGAACACCCGCAGCCAGGTCTCCGCTAAGTTAACTACCAAGCCGGATGATGGAAACAAGCTGGGATTTCTTCTATCTGCCTCTCGTGCGGCTGCGGCCAATTCGTCCACGGCCGCCATTCCTACCATGGACGATGCCTTGAAGTGCAAAATTGATACGTTACCTACCTTTGGACAAGATGGTGTTGCAGCTGGAACTAGTGCTGGCGATTTACGCATGCCTTTTACATTTTCGGGGGGGTTTCCTGGTGCCGCAGGAAGTGGCGCTAGGAATACCGATGCTTCCCTGGGCATGGGCATGTTCCACTCTGTCCACAATGCCAATCTCTTAGCCTCCATGGCATCGCTCGGCGGTGGTGGGGGTGTCAGCCATGGTTTTGGAGTGGGCGGTAACTCGGGTGCTCCATCGCTTGGTGGTGGCGGTCTTCCTCCCTATGCAGCCGCAACGGGATCGCTGTACAATAGTATTGGCTTGCAAAGTTCCGACTTGGATCGCATTTTCGACACCTCCAAAATGACTAATGGTGCCAGGTCAGTGGATTTGTTACAGTCGCTTGCGGGAGGTAATATGGCCAGTTTCGCAAGTCTCGGGGGGGTTTCCTTTGGCTTGCCCGATAGTTTAACAGCAGCTGCAGCGGCTGGTGGGAATAAGGCATCGTCATCCGTTCCTTCGGGTACTTCTTCCCCTAATACTTCTGGCAACAAGAAGACGGATTGGAATGCTATGTTCAAGACGGCACTCAAGAAGGAGGAAGTATAGTCCGGGGTCATTATCAATATATATTATTAACAACAAGGTTCGTAGTTTTTTGGGTGGACCTTTCATTAACAACATGCTGGATTTTTTATAATATGTCTGCTGGAAAAAAATCGCTACACCGTCATAGCTATCTTGGGAAATTCATTTTGTCCCTTTTTAACCATGAAAATTCTTCAAATGTGTCGCCATTCTATCTTCAATCTGCCCACTCATGGACGAATATGACGTGCTGCTGGACAGGGGAGGGGTGTGATTTTATGCATTCAATTTACTCGGAGTACGACGTATCATACTCGGAGTACGGTACGACGTACCAGGTACGACTTTTACCATAGTACTAACTGTAACGTACACTACTCTACTGTCGTAGGTAGTAGACTACCGTAGTACTCGTAATACATACGTTGTAGCCTTTTCTTCGAATCAATCGTCCAACTGACTATGAAGATCCATCCATTGTTGGGCAACATCCTCACACCAAAGCTTTCTAAACAAGCTCTTCGAACACAAATGATAGTCCCCTGAACGCAAGTTGGGGGTGTAACATTGTTGTCTGGAGAGTTTTCTCTGCGATGAATGTTGAATTAGAGAGTGTCTATAGAGTTTTTCCCCACGCCCCACGGCCAACTTGGCAATCGATTCTCTAGGTTGCCTCCAGATTCCAAACAAGGTACTCTTTCCGAAACGATGGTGCTCAATTTCAGCTATGCAAAGAGAGTGACGTTAGCGGTTACTCCCAAGGTTAGCGGTTTTTTGTCGATCTGTGGCTCATCGTGGATCATCGTCGAAGTGTTGACAGAACAGACCAAGCGAAAAACCGTGTACAATCGACTACTTCTATGGATGAGCATCATGGATGCAACTGTCGCTATAACGTATGTATTTTCCACTTGGCCGATTCCGACCGATTCGCCCACAGGTACAGTATCGATTGACAGGGCTTGCTTGTCTCGGAATGCTTGATGTTGCTGACTCCTCTGTTCTCTTCCTCTTCTCCAGTGGTATGGGCAGCGGGGAATACAGCAACATGCAATGCACAGGGTTTCTTTAATCAGTTGAGTTGCGTTGCTGTTTTTTTTAAGATTGTAACTGTATAGCGTAATGCATCGTCTCATCGTTTCTTCCCTTCCATATATTGTATATGCAAAGACTTGGCATCATCTCTCCGATATGTAAGTGACGTCGTTATGAACTTTGTGTGACGGACCAACGACGACTCTGATACTGACAGTGTATTTCTATCCACCAAAGACAATGTATGCTTGGCATTCTACTACATTTTGGTGGTGAAGAATGGAGTGACAGAGAATCAACTGCGAAAATACGCTGAACCGTTGATGCACCTCTCCGCAATGGGCTTTGGTGTTGTCACTGCTGCTATCTCTCTAAAGTTGACGTTGTTTAACAACGCCGACGTGTGGTGTTGGATTGCTCCACTTCCCTTTGATTGCAAGGAAAGCCACCGATTTGGTGAGACCAATTGCATTCGGGGGGACAACGCCTTCGTTTACCGGTGGGCTTTTTTCTATGCTCCGCTGTGGTTTTGCATGTTCACGGTTCTGGTTCTCAACGGTATCATGTACTTCCATGTAAAGTCGGGTGAGCAGGATGCAAGACAAAGAGAAGCTAGCCACTTTGCCATGCATGGAAACCGAACTGCCAGAGAAATTTTGGCTGGGCACCCGAACACTGGGCAACAAAATGTGACCTCTGTGAGGCTGAATAATCCGAGGCATCGGAGAGCAACCATGCTGAACGGAGAAATGGTGAAGCGTCCATCTTTCTTTGGTTATGATCCATTTGCATCGGAAGAAAATCATGGCGGGGACTCTAACGATAATACCATATCCAGCTTCTCGATGGTATTACCTGAGATGATGATCGAAAAGCTGAGAGCGCGTGGATTATTATTTCGAGGAATTGGTGGAGACTCGTCCCAGCAGTATACTTCTGTCAGTATTGTGCAGGACGACACGAAGCACTGTTCCACCAACAGCGATGATATTCGCCATGTTTTGGAAGTCATAGAAGAGTATCCATCTGCAGCCAAACAATATTCCGCTTCATACCAATTTGGATCCCGGGTCGTTCTTTCCCAATGCCTGGCGTATACGGTTTCCTTTTTCTTGGCTTGGACGTTTTCGTCCATCAATCGTGTGGTCCAGAACGAAACCGATACCAATTTCTTTGGTTTACTTCTCTGTCAAAGTATCTTTGAACCACTCCAAGGTTTGTTCAATGTTTTGGTATATAGGTATGCCTTCTATCTCCGACTCAAGACTCGCAATCTGCACCTGTCACGATGGAATTTGTTCGTGTCTACATGGAGGTGGACCTATCTGGGGCCGCCACCTGGTGTTCAAGAGAGCTTGTCGTTAAAAGTGTTTCCAGCGAAGGGCCGACCATTTTCTACTCGGAATATCGACAGTGCAGCTCTGTCTCCTTCTACTACGAGACCTTTCCTGACGAATCCAAGTCAAATAAGAGGTAGTAGTTGTGTAAAGGATCAGCCGCTGGACTCGACAAGAGACAGCGCTATCGGGGATGCAGTGAACATATTGGCGGATGAATCTTTCAACGCGCCCAAAGAGCATGGAAGCAGTTTGATGGTTGACCTGATGATGGACTATTTCGACAATCCGAGCCTGTTGAATCAGAACATGGTTGCAATCCAAACAGACGTTCCCTTTTACATTTCCGAGGACGACGACGACGACGACGACGATGTTCCGACGCCCGCCTATTATCCCATGCAAGTGTCGCCCGCATCCCAGTATCCTGTAATAACGACAATGTCCGACTGTCTCATAATGAGTCCGCTGGATGACACTCTACCGGTAGAACCAAATGAGGATGTACACAAGAGCGACCAGGAAGAACAAGAGGAGGAGCCGATCGCCTGGAATGGCGACTTTCGCGTTCCTTCTGGTCGATCGGAAACACTGGTCAGCATTAGTTCCGACTAGTACGATTTTGTTGTCAAGACAGTAACCACATCATTTTTGTCACGAATCTTCACAGTCAGTGCTCTAATAACATGAAGAAGAATATTCGTAATACTGGGGTAGTACTAGTGTACGACGTGTACCTAATATTATGTACGTTGTTTTTTACTTTCTATTGTTGTCATTTTGATATCATTTTCATGAATGTACATGATTACTACCTAGCTGTAAAGTAGACTACGACTTGGTATCATAGAGTAGACTACTTGGAAGAACGAAGGATGTTTAGATTGTTTCTATCACACAAGTCTCTATTTCACACGACGTATTACCAGTACTTACCGTACCTGTATTACAGTTAGTAGCACTCTCTACCGTAGACAATACGGTAGTCAATGATAGGTATGATAGTACCGTATGTCATCGATGGATATACCCGTACTACGTACTGCGAGTACTTACCTAGCTACGGTAGTATCGATACCTTGGTGGTCAGAAAGAGTCAATGTGACATCACAGCAAGTCTGGACGCCGTTGGTGTTTGGAGGCGACAAAAATCGCCGTCTACATACCGTACATAAAAAATCAACTCTACTATGCTGTAATACGGTAACTACGGTACTCCGTAAATATCATAATCCCTACATTTTCTTAGCGCCCGAAAGCGGGCGCTAAGCTTTTCGATCGATTGAGTCAAAAACTCTTAGCGCCCGCTTGACCGGGCGCTAAGAGCCACTTTTCAACTACTCCGAGTAGTTATAACTTTTGTTTCTTCAGACATTGTCCGTCTTTTAAAGCTACAGACCTCTTGCACAGAACAAAAACAAAGTCTCTCCGTCTTCCAATTTTTCATTTACCGGCCTTACTACTGAGAAAAAGATCTCTTTTGTTGCTGCAAATAGGGATTAGGGTTATTCCTGGCGCGCCACAACATCTTCATGGGTGCGCCACAACCTCAACCTGCCACACCCCATCAAGATCAAAGCGGAACTTGACTCTGTTCTTGAGTCGTATTTGAACACCTTTTTTTGAGTTGCAATTCCTCTTTCATAGGACAAACGTTGACAAACTGTCAGGATCTACCGTAGTCGGAAACATGACGTCAGACGCGATGAAATGGATTCCTGCAGATCTGAAAGCTTTTCAAGATTGCTGGGAGGAGATAACGGACGACAGTCAACCGTACGAAGTAGTAATGGAGGATGACTTCTCTCAGGACTATTCAGCAAAGAGAATGTGCGACATTCTTGGCCACATCGCACAGAGGCTTACCTCCCTCATCTCCGGAAGAGGGAAGACGGTCAACCGTGTCGCAGTTCTGGAGCAGCTACTCGACACATCAGTACTCTATAAGCTGGAAGAGTATACCACCCAAATGTTGGTCAGTCTTAAACACCAACCCTTGGTACCATTTGAGTTCAGGGAGTTCCTGTTCACTCGTTGGTTGCGTAGCCGTTTCAAGGTATCGAACGAAGTCGCCTTCGCCAGTTTGATGAAGCATGTGGCCAGCGACAATTTCACTCTCATGGAGCGCGATCGCTTCATTGCCATTCAAAGTTGCACTCGTGGGTACGCCCAGGCTGGAAGAACCGCGTCCGTTCATTCGAATGCCTGGACGCAACAGGGGGCAATGCTCAGGAGAATGAAGGAGATCGAGGTAGCCTTATTCGAAAGAAGCGTGCACGCACTCCTGGATAAAGAAAATGGCTTTATTGTCCTAGACGACGAATTAATAGCCTCTAGGGCTGCGGATGTGGAGCAGAAGGCAGTTTCAAATCGGAAACGGGGCAAGGAAGGTCCAGTAGCCGATTGCATCGCATGTTCCATGCTCAGTACGTGTTTTGGAATGCGCTTGCGTGTGAAGAATGATTCTAGCAACGTCGATCGTCTACTGGATTCACTTCTCATCCCCAAACATACTGAATGCGGCATTGAGCTTGCATTTGATCGGGGTTACGGCAAGCTCGCTGCAGTATTGGCTGCGGCTGACCGTGACCTTGATGTCATTACAATCGCTGGAAAGTTGGGCTCGAGACACCCTTACAACACCGTGGAGGACTGGGACGCTGCTATGCAGAAGCGCAGGCATAGATCTCTACTTACCCCTGAAACGATTAGAGGTTTGAAAGCAATATGCGGACAGTGGTTAATCCCAAGTGACAACTATCTTGGGTGTGAAGTTCGTGTCGCAAAAAGGCAAAAACCTCAATCAAAGACTGTTTACGCCCTCGCTCTGAGAGATGTATTCAATAGGAAAGAGGCCAGGAAGGACTTGAAGTTTTTTGTTACCCAAAACCACAAGCCATACACTTTTGTCGGTGTGCCAAAAGTGCAAGAGAACAAAAATGACGTCCTCTTCTCCCATACTAAAGCATCGGCAACAAGGAGTTGTGTCGAGGGAATGATTCTACAGTCAGCTGAGCCCCTTACAACTGGACAACGGTGTGCCGACTGGTTCTTAATGAAGTCCATGCTTATCTCAGGAACAATGGCTGGGGAAATTGCGCAAACCGTCGATTTGAACACTCTAAGGATGTCTGATGAAGGATTGACCAACCTTCTCCAGGATTGCATTGCGTCGTGGTTTGGACGGCACAAGGGGACGGCAATGATGGCGGCGGGTAGCCGAAATGAGGAGCCGACGATTCAAAAACTCCGGTCCAGTGTCAAATTCATCCAGGTAATCTACGACGTTGGTCTACTTCGTTGGAGGAATAACAGATGCATTGGCGTTTCGCCCGATGCCGTCTGTCTCATTTCCGTTGCTGGGAAGACTCAACCTGTTCCCTGCTGCCTTGAAATAAAATCTCGGCTAGCAGATACAACAGTGCGTAGAGCTGAATCGTCCGCGACGAAACATGGCTCCGTGGTGAACTGCGTTTTTGGGGATGATACGTTTAAAGACTGCGTTCCAGCTGAAAACCGGGCACAGGTGGTGCACCAGGCATTGGTAACCCAGTTTGATTATGGCTTGTTTGTTACTTCGAAGGTTCAAGGTGGAGAGGGCAGCCTGGTGCAAGTTGTAGTCATCGAAATCCCAGCATCTATCCGAATGACGCACGGCTTGGTTCTCTGTGCCGTTGCCACCCCACTCCTAGGATTTCTACATGGAGAGCATGTGGTAAAGAGAGGAGTGTTGATAGATGATGACTTCCCCCCCTGGGTAACAGTGCCACAGAAAGCAATCCTGAAGTCACGGGCAAAGCTATACTTTGCGCATCTGAAACTCATCACCATGGCAGATGGTACAGTGAAGCCTACGCAGCCGCTGCTGCTGTACAAGCACTCAGTACAACATCGGTACAACAAACAAAAACCAGGTCTGGATATGAACACGGAGCTGTCGGATAGAGTGGCGTTCAACTCAAAGGGCAGTTTCGAATCGAAATATGTTTTTAGAATGCTGGATGCAATTTTGGTGAACAGCTGGAGAGCTCACCAGGCAGTATTTGATGTTGCCCCGTGGATGGCAACCCTTGCAGAGCCACCAACTTTGGCGCAGGTAAGAAGGAAGCTTCATGGCGCAGAAACCATTGAGGATTACGTTTGGTATACATCCACGGCTAGCTTAGCCGAGCTCGCATCCCTCAAAAGAAGTAATTTAGCCATTCCAAACCTACGAGATGACAGCCCTGCAGGTGCCCTCTTCATGCAGGAGTTCCAGAGGTACAGGGAAAACAATGTGTGGCCTATGAGACGGGGTGCGCTAGAGAAGTTCATCAAGGATCCATTCCTGAAACGACTGCACACTGCGAGCTTTCCTGGATGCGAACACAAATCGGGTCGTGTGCATGAACTGGTAAATAAAGCCAGTGAAGGGGCAAGAAGGAAATGCATCTTGTGTTTTGTCTCCAAGAAGGATGTGCCAGAGGCGTCACGGTTGCACGGAAGAGGGGTGTCCAGCAACAGTTCGTTTATGTGCACAACATGCATGGTGTGCCTGTGCAAGAAAAAAATTGGTGGTTCCACTGCAAAGTCATGCTATGAGGTGTGGCATGAACGGAAGAACCTTGCGCTTGAGGCAACAAAACAAAGAAAGCGGTTACTCGAGTCAAGAGAACAGGAGGATGCAGATGCAGAGAAACGGAGAAAGCTTTCGGCAAATGCGAATAGCCAGAAAAAATCCCCGTCCAAGTCGCCTGGTCCGTCCCAAGATGCGCAGTTCCAAGAGGACAGAGAACAACCTGATGAAGACGAACTGGTTGAGGAAGACCAAGAAGACGAACTAGATGGGGATAATACGGACGAACAAGACATAGAGGAAGAGGAAATAGGAGAACAATACTACGATGATGTTTATTTCTCTTCGGACATTGATTCCCTTGAGGATTCCACGGGGGAAGAGGAGGAGGATTCAGAATAACTGCTGCGAGTGCGTAGTCTAGCTAGGTAGTTGTTGCGAATTCATTTTTAGGAAGTTTACTGTTAGTACGAAATCTGGGGATTGACTAGATTGACTAACCCCACGTAGCCTGGTACTCAATCCTCGTAGCCCTTAGCGCCCGGTGAGCGGGCGCTAAGAAATTTGTGTATCTCTGGTACAAAGGCTACGTTAGCGCCCGGTCAAATCGGGCGCTACCAAAAATGTAGGGATACCTGTAAAAAAAGAGCGGAGGACGCAACAATGGAGCATAGCGTCCCTATCGAGATAGGAAAAAGGTCATACAGCAGCAGCAGATTGTTTCTTGTAGTGACAAGGATACAGTCTCCCTTGATATCAGTACTAGAGTAGTGGAACAGAACGGACGCTGTTCCAAAGAAATAATAGAAGAAGTCGTCGATCTGGGCCAGTGAATCAATCAACAATTTACAGTTATTTATGTTTTGGTGATAATATTTTTATTGATACGTCGTACTGTTCTTGATCAACGTATCCGTATCCACTGCCGCCATTCGCACACCTTCAAATCTCAGCAACGCCCCAAACCGACCAAACAAATAATTATATCCATTCTTTCTTTCCATAATAATGGTACGTACGTAAAGCAAGCGAAGATGTGTTTTGCGTTTTGCTGAAGGAGGATGATGATGATGATCAGGAGATGTGGGTGTGTGTGTGTCTTCTTGTTCATTATTTTTTCTTCTCGTCGTCGTACTTACGACCGAACGAAAACTCGGAATAGGAGTAATGTCGTGCTGTGTGTGTGTATGCTTTTCCAATGTACAGTCTCCCCTCAACAAACATCATGCATATGCATGCATCTCTGTTGTATCTCCACACAGCCGAATATCAAACGACGATTTGCGGATGACGATCCCGATTCCAACGAAGAAGAAGAGGAGGAGGAAGACGAAGAAGAAGAGCAGTATGTTCCACCCCGTGGTGGAGGCAAGGCGTTTCGTATGCCTGGTGGAAAAGGAATGGGAAAACAGCTTCGTTACGTAGCTCCAACCGGTGATGATAACGACGACGACGATGATGACGACGACGATGACGACGACGATGATGATGATGATGATGACAGCGAAGAGGAAGTGGAGGCAGATCAACCTGTTCGACCTGTTGCGCGTGGAGGTGGGAAGCAATTTGGTGGCAAACAACTTCGTCCCCCCGGAGGAAAACAACTCCGACCATCGTAAGTTCCCATTGTCGGGTATTGAGTGAGATGACTTTTGTTATTGGTCATAGTCATGGTGTCTGATGATGCAACCTTGTATTTCTTCTTATCGTTTGAAGGAATGATGAACAGGAGGAGGAAGAAGAAGAGTCAAGTGACGATGATGAATTGGAAGACGATGAGGATGAAGAGGAAGAAGAACCAAAACCCCAACCCATCCGACCAGTTCAACGCACTGGAGGAAAGAATTTGTTACGAATGCGAGCTCCGAGTGACGACGACGACGACGATGATGATAGTGACGAAGAGGAGGAAGAGGAGAAGGTTCCGCCAAGTCGACCCGTTCCAAGCGGCGGTGGGAAACAGCTTCGTCCACCACCAAGTAGCAGCGGCAAACAGCTTCGACAGGCACCCCCCCAAGACGACAGCGAAGATGATATTGACGAAGAGGAGGACGAACCTCCGTCGCGCCCTGTCCCACGTGGAGGTGGCAAGCAACTCCGACCTCCTCCAAGCAGTGGGAAACAACTTCGCACGGCAACCCAAGCAGATGATGACGACGACGATGATGACGACGACGACGATGATGATGTTCCAGTTCGGCCCGTAGCGCGGGGTGGCGGAAAGTCCTTCACAGGGGGGAAGATGCTCCGTAGAGCTCCTGTGGATGACGAAGACGATGAAGAGGAGGAAGAGAAAGAAAAGGACCCGGTCATGGAAGCTGCGGCACCAGACGAAGACGATGGCGATGATAGCGATGCACCACCTGAAAAGCCTGCTGTCGTCGAAAAGGGCCAAGACGAAAAGGCTCCAGAGCCTACCACAAAAAACAAGGAAGCGCCTGAAACTCTCGTGGAGGAGGAAACGGAACAGAAGACTAGTGAGGTCAAGGCTTCGCCATCTCGTGGAAAGCCAGAACCGAAAAAAGCTATTCAAAAAGATTCTGACGACGACGACGACGATGATGATATGGAGCTGGACTCTGACGATGATGATGACGAAGATGAAGAGGAATTCGAGCCTGAAAAGTAAGTAGGCTGGATCGTAATTGATCTTATCCCGCTCCATGAGAAACTGACATTGGAATACTCGCTTCATGATCTCTCCTCCAATAGGACCAAACCGGCACCAAAGAAAGGTCCCGGAAGGCCTCGTCGTGCGGCCGCCGCGAAGAAAATCCCGGAGCCCGACCCTGATGACATGGAATCCGACGAGGACGATAGCAGTGAGGAGGAAATGGAGCTTGATATGGAGACTTTGGACCAAAGCCAGCTCATAAAGGATGATGAAGACAAGAAATATCTTGATTCCTTGCCCGAAATAGAACGTGAGGCTATTTTGGCGGAGCGTTTCGAACAGCGAAAGGCTGAGCTGGATATGAAACAAGCTCTGCGTGAATCAAAACGAAAAGAGCGAGAGGGGAAAAAGGCTTTGGATGAAAAAACCAAAAAGAGAAAGACACCGACTTCAACTAAGAAAACTGCCAAAAAATCTAAAGACAACGACACATCCAAGGACGAAGAGATCGCTCAGTCCCTGTCGTCCCGTCGTTCGTCCACAAGAGACAAGGATGCCTCAGGAAAGAAAGGGTCCAAAGCAAAGGCACTGGCGGCATTGCGAGAAGTGAGTACCTTGGGTCGTTATTGTAATATACTGTGATGTGTTTGCTTACTTTTTCGTTGCTGTTGCAGGAACGGAAGAAAGCAGTCCAAAGAGAAGAATCGGAATCCAGCGAATCGGACTTTGGCGATGATGACGACGAAGATTCGGATGATGACTATGAAGAAGCTGGTGCTCTCAAACCTTGGCAGAGGAAAGCCCAAGAGTCTAAAAAAGCAAGAAAAACATCTCAACTGGACGAGCTTGATGATGAAGAAGAAGATGAAGACGAAGAGATGGAAGACGTCGAAGGAAAGGCCAAGGGACAAGAAAAGGTGGTGAAACCGGCTGAGCTGGCTGAGTACGAACTAATCACATTACCGAGACGGCGGTTGGGACGTTGGTGTAACGAACCGTTTTTCGAGAAGGCAGTTTTGAATTGCTTTGTCAAACTTTTTGTCGGAGAAGATCCCAACGGTAAACGTTGCTATAGATTGTGTCGTATAGTCGAAGTTGGCACGGCCAAACAGCCATACTCTTTGCCACCGGTGAAAAAAGAGAAACCTGTTACAACGAACAAAATGCTAATGCTTCAATTTGGTGCGAACAAGAAATTGTTTCCGATTCGGTTGATATCCGATGCCAAACCAACCCAAGCGGATATCAATCAATACGAGACGGCCATGAAAACGGCCCGTTTACAAGACGATCTCGTTGGGAAACGCGAGGCGATCAGATTGCGTCGAATGCAAGATCAACTTATTAATGATTTCACGTACTCGGCAGAAGACGTGGAGCGGCAACTGAGAGAAAACAAGAAGAAAGGACACACGAGCGCGAATCTTGGACTTGAGCAAACTCGCGCCGCCATTGCCGTCCAATCAGCTCGCAACAGTCTGGCAGAGGCAAGGATTCAACTGAAGAACGCTACTGACATGACAGAAATCACGGAGGCCGAAGCGAAAATTGAAGCAGCGCAACGTCTTTTGAACCAAAGACTTGAGGAAGAGGAGAGAATCAAGCAGATGGTCCAAACTAGGAAAAATCGTCTTGTTAGTCGATCCAAAGACAGGAAATGGGCCAAGGTTAACGAGAGAGCAGTAAAGATGAACCAACAGGCTGATTATGAGGCGTTCAAGGAAAAAGAGGCTGCTACAGACACCAATGCTTCTGGGAAGCCCGTATTTAACCCCTACGCCCGCCGTAAGGTCAAGCCAAAGATTTTGTGGGAGGTTGGGCAAAAAGATGAATCGAAGAATGAAGACGAAAAGAAAGACGATATTGCAGCTCCAACAGGCACCAAAGAAGCAACCCCACAGGTAGAAGCTGATTCCACACCAACTCTGATTCAGGAGCAGCTGAACGGAAAAACATCTGCATTGAGCCAATCTCATCAATTCAATATCGACGAAGAAATCTTGGTTCAAAAGTCGTTCACTAGCGGAATTGGGGGTATTGGTTCGAAGAAAACTGCTATCAATCGCGTGCGAAAGGGTCTGAGTTTGTCGGAGTATCAAGAACGCAAAAATTCCGGTACGCTTTAGATTTCTATGATCCGTGTTATTAGATGATCTAGTATACATCGACGCTTTCACTGTGAACAAAACAGTGCTGGAGTCTCTTTTTAGAATAGTTTGATGACTACAGGAACAAGGTCGTAGCAATAATTACAGTAATCCAAGACTTGTGTGTTGCCTTTACGGCGACAGATCGACAATTGCTACGTTGTTGTCGAAGTCGTAAAATACTATTGCTTCCACCTCAAACTATATTCACATCAGCTAGGCTCTGGGCGCAGCGACATCCTTTCATTCAAGCCGAAAAAATCGATAAGGTTGCTTTACGACACTCCGCATAATGCAGTGTCAAGTTGGAATATGCAACACATCGTTGAAAACAGTCTGGGTTACCGACCTGAACGCCGATCCACTGCGACTGGTAGAGTATTCGGTGTTCGACAAAGTGTAATGTCACGAGGCCTTTCCAGTCTCAATGATTTTGGTTTCGCATAAAAACTATCCTTCAATGATCAAGCGCTCATCCTTTCCGTTATGTTCTATAAACGTTTGCAAGGACACTCGCACGCTTCCGGTCATATCAAATCCCATTGCACAGTGGGGCCGTTGGGCACAGATCACGACCAAATCACCCGGTTGGACCGCGACTTGAATAGGTGGACCCAATGCCTTGCGCAATTGGATCTGTCCCTCGACGTCCTGTGACGACAGCTTAGACAGCGTTTTGGCATTCTGACGATGGAAACAAGCGGGAAGAAAAATAAATGTAAAAAGGAAAGTTGGAAAGCACACTTTCACAACACTACAAGCCATGATAGCAATAACGAGAGATAAGTCAGTTACTCACTCGATACCAGTCCCAACGATTTCGAATGTTCAACGGCCACAATTCTAGCACTGGATGCGGCTCTGGTACGCGCATTGGTTGTGATGAATGTGTTTGTTCACTGTCACAGTGAGGTAACTGCAGGTATATATTGGCACTAAAGAGTCCTTTGTGCGTCGAAAGAGGTGCCATTTCATCGACGTGCACAAAGCCCCGTTTCCACCGTGTGGGTCCCATCATGATGCGAGGCAATCCACCTCCCCGATTTCGTGCCACTCCTGCACCATGTTCCCATGCCTCGTCCAATTCCAGCCGCAACTGGTCAAGTGGCCACAAAAGTTTGGCTCGATCGTTCGCAGCTTCGCCCATCTCATCCAGGACTAATCTCCGTCGTTGGCGTAATTCTTTGGGAACGCTATTAAAATAGTCCTCCAAGGCATGATTGGCAAAGGCGATATTGTAGGGTAAGTGAGCCCCCAAGGTCAACACATCCGACGATTCCAGTCCTTTGGAGGTGCTGACTTTCCAGTTTTTCAATTCCTGGTGTTGCTGATGATGCTGAGAGAGCGCCTGTTGGGCCAGTTCCCAACCAAGTTCCATGGCAGATTGTCGTGGATAAAAGTTGGACACGTGCAGGACAGATACCTCATGAGTGAAGAGGCGTTGCAGATCATTGGTCCGGAGCTGTGAGGTGGTGATCACGGCACTGTCCGCTGGTTGCTGCAAACTAGTGCCCAAAGATCCATCGCCAAACGTTTTTTCCAACCATGTAAAGAATAGATCGGTCCCCTCTTGGGTAGTTGTACTGGAAGTTGTCATTTTCCGTCTCAACATATCCCCGTTCCAGAGTGGAAAAGAAGTCATCTTTCTTTGGATGCAGACGGGCATTGTGCAGAAGCGATTTAGACCCAATGTTTGGGTGAATCGGTGGAATTAGACAAAGAAACTAAAGAGTCCGCTTGAAGCGATGCAAACTCATGTAGGAAAAGGAGGGGGACGAGATGATTGATGAAGAATGAGCAATCATCAGCAACAAGGGTTTTGAAGATCCTCTATGTACAACTACTGTCGCGCCGAAACTACGGGTATGGAAAAAATGCCATAATGAGCGCGAAGCGCGATCCTGAGCTCAGGATAGGCCCCGAAGGGGCCTATCCTGAGTGAGCTGCTGGCGTGCCAGCGGCCGGTGTTCTGAGCCCAATCTTGGACATATTAAGGTTAGCGTCAACGTCCCTGCACCTGCTACTTCACGGTTAAGCAGATTCGGAAGTCTACCTACCTAGCATTATGACCGAATGACAGTGAACTATTATTATGATGACATGCACCTAATCTATGTAAAACATAATCGTGAATTCCACGGGAGTATTGTCTAACCGCCGAGCTTGGGACGGATCATTCCGTTCGAACAGTAGTAGCATTGGTAGGATCCAGTATCCACATTGTTTGGGCCACAGGACTCCATGAGTGAAATAGCCACACATTCCACATTGATGTTTCATTTACACCATTGGCATTGCTTGCCCTCACAAGCCCTCCAATCTGGCAGTGACCGGGGAATGAACCGCAAAGTCCAACCGCCAATCCTAGTTTCACAACGTTGTTGCGGGGTAAGACCATATGACCATCTTTCAAGGCGGCAAGCTTTTTGTGTTCCGCGTTGAGATTATTCATGACAACAGCTAGATCTCTTGTTGTAAGAGAGTCACCTGTAGGAGCCAGAGCAGTATCGGTACCATTCAGCTTTTCTTTGTTTTGTCTGTTTTTGACTCTGACTGCATGATTTTGATCATCTTGGTTTCTGCAGTGATATTGTTGCCGGTGTTGTCCATGTTTGCTGCCCTGCTGCCGGCACCGTGACAGTAGCGGTGGTTCTTGAGGCATCAACAGTAGGAGTTGGTGCATTCTTGCGCAGAAGCCGAGCTTTGGATTGCTGTCCTGGCGGGGTTCCATTTACGTGAGCCTTTGCATCGTTCCAGAATATGAGAGGCTGGTCCTTAGGTGCAACCTTTGGATTTTTTTGTCAAGGCCAAGCTTTTTGAGCAGCTCGTTTTTATAAGGATGGACCTGTCCTCCAAGACTACGGAATTTTCCAGTTTGCTTCTTTCCTTTTTTCGTCCACTCAATTGTTGGATCATCACCTCTGAGTACAAACAGCATGTCCAGAGCTCGCCTCTCCAATTTGGCTGCTAGCCGAAGGCAGTAACCTCTCACAGTCCCATAATTGAGCTCCTTCAACTCTTCCTTTGCCTCCTTGGCTTCTGTGGATTGAGTGACAGCAGTTTGCAGGAGCTCAAGGCAATTGGTCAATGCCCAATTTTCTGTCACCGTGGCTTTTGTGATTGGGGTTTTCCCCAAATCTTCCAGATCAAGAATATCCTTGAGGTCATACAGCAGATCCTTGAAAGAAGCGCTTGACATATCCAATTTAGTCGTCTCTGCTGGCACAGCATTGAAATAGCTGTCTGACCACATCGTCTGGCCTTCTTTGAAGTACTTGAATTGGAGCCAATCTTGGCGACTGTGGGTCATTCAAACGGAATGTAAAGCAGCTTTGTTCAAATGCTGAATAATGGCATTGTCATGGCCACAGTCAATCAAAACAGCCCTGTAATGCTGTAGGAGTGTGGCAAGACAAGTCAAAAGCACAGGCCTCAATTTGCCCCCCTTATCAAAATGAGGAACGTCAACGGTAAAGCATCTATCCAAAAAAGCCTCAATCCAAAAAAGCCTGGAGCTGATCATCGTCCCCACTGCCAATAGCTTGAAGTCTAGACAGGTGAATTTTCTTTGTATAATCACCGCTGGCAACATCATACCCTGCCCTGGCCATGCCTGCCTTCAACCCATACAGATAGTGCTGATCGCTGATATAATGATCTTGGGTTGTGCCGGTGGAGTGTCCAAATCTTGCACCACCGTCATCGATCGACAAGGACCCATGGGAAGCAAGCTCAGTAATTCCAGTATCCCTCAAAGATCGAGAGGTAATCCGACTTTTGATATCCTCCGGCAGACATTTCTGAATTGCCTGCGTAAGAAGTTTTGCTGTACTTGACTCGCGGTTTTGCGCAATGATGGAAAAACAACATTTTGCATCTCTCCTTGTGTTTCCTCCATGTTCCGGTGGAGTCCATCTTCCACTTAAAACCAAGATCCCAAAGCATGGTAAATGTCCGAGGTCCCATGTATCTTGTCCGGAACAAAAGGCATGGCGTAAGTGTTGACCGTCTTCATCTCAGTCCACTGTGTGTCAAGGACATGGGTAAATTGAAACGTCCAGTTATCATAGTTAAGATAACGCACCTCTCCTCCTCTGGCCAGAGCCTCGCCGACGAATACCAGCCAACAGCGCTCCTCCAGACTCTTGCCTTTCCTGTTCGTTGCCTTCTGTACTTTCTCTAGCAAAACAGACTTCTGGTCAACAGCCGCAAATGGATCACCAAGAATAACTGGGCCAATAGCAAGACTGTTGTTTTTGTACAGAGGTACGACAGGTTCAATTCCAAATACTACGTCATCTCCATAGGCTGCCTGAAGAACAAGATACTCCACCATATGGCACGCAGGCCTTTGACGCCCACATACAGGCTTCGTTCATGTAACCCATTAGATTGTCGCCATCAATCTCCATCCAAGATACATCTGCAAGCTTGCCTCTGTATTTCCGCCATGCAGTGAAAACCTTGATGGAAGCGTTTTTCACACCAACATTGGAAGAAGACTGCCCAAGGCCCTGGATGCAAAGCCTGGATGTGCCGTCTTTCGGCTGCGAGACACCTCCAGACTCGTTCAATAGAGCGGCTTCTTCCTCAAAATCCTCCCAATCAGAATCCCTGTTATCGCCGTCTCCAAAAAAGGGTTGAGGGATGACATGATGTCTAGTCGAGAATGACTGGTGATGTGCTGATGATGCGCCGACAAAGGCGATGAGCAGGCGTCAAGAGGTATGTGCCGAAAGTCGAATGATTTGCCGACATAGGCGAGATGGGCGATTGGCGATTGCGTTCCTGCCTGTTTATGCACTCGCTCTTGTTCATCTTCTTCACAAACTTCGTGACTTCTTGCGGAATGCGGAACGTCTGATCCGTCGTCCGTACAATTCTATCCTGAGTGCTATCCTGAGTGGTCTGTCCGACCTTCCTTCACTCATTATTGTCTCTGTACAAGAAAAATGATGCAATTTTCGTTGGGATTGACTCGATGGACTGCTCTCAAAGAAGGATACGTCGTAGAAATACTATCATAATAATACGATACGACCCGGTACACGAACTACGGTACGAACTCATAGTTACATCGTTTGGTACGACGTTGTAGGTACTACGTATGATGAAACATTGAACAATGCAATTCTCTCTACCTGTAGCTACTCTACTAGACAATCCAAAGTGCGGTACTCCGTACTACGACAAATGACAGTGATTTCATCGCACTTTGGAGTTCAACTATACCACTCGTCGAGAGGGGGTTAAATTGATTTGTTTACAATTTCTATTCCAACTTGTCTTTACTTTGTCCATCTATCCTCTCTTTTGTATCTTTCACCTTCCCATCTGTTTCGTTGTTGTACTCATCCAAATCAATCCTCAGCGCCTTGTCTCGTTGTACACTGGCGCCAACAAACTGTCCCAAAATAATCCCCAAGAACACATTGTAGGCCAAACATTGAAAGAATATGTAGTTGGCGTTGCCATTGTTAGCCTCTAGCCACATCCAATGATCCACAATATTGAGAAGAACGGGCACCATGATGGAACATAGTGAAATTAAGGCGGGCAGGCCCATTCTTGCAAGAGATCGGGGACTAATTAAAAGCAAACACAGGGCAATGTTGGCATCAAACAGAACCTGAACCGGTCGATAGACACACCATAAAAGAGCAAACGATCCAATCTGTTGGGAAAGCAAACATGTGAGAAAAGCAATGATGAGCCGAACATACCACAGCTTCTTCCGACATCAATGTGTGCTTCTTCTTTTCTTCCCTTTTTCGGGCTTCATCTCTAATAAACTCACCAATACGTCGGGATACATCCCCAGCCGAACCGTTAGCGGTCCAATCAATGCGTATGGCAATCCCCAAAACATGGCCCCGAAGTAATCCCGGAATCGTGTAAATAATTGCATCCGGAAGTACCATTGCATCGACAAGTTGGGACTCGTGCTCAGCCAAGTTTCTCCGTATGCTGAAACGACAGAGTTCCAATAGATGTTGGGAGATCCCATGATTCCATAGGCCATACCCTGTAGTGCTACCGACCATAGAATTAAGCATGCCAAAAATAGAATGGACACGGTTGGTAGGGAAGGTGATGTACCGTCTGATTTCCTTCTTTTGGAAATGTGAAACAATACAATGGCTGGAATGGAATACACCATACAGTATGGTTCCAAGTAGACCGCCACCGCAAGCAAAGACGACGAAACGACGTAGTAACCCGTCCCGCAGCTGGCTTGATAGATACTGGCCAAAACAAACAGCATTGGCAAATTTTGCCAACATTGATACAATGAGGCTGGTAAGATGGTAAAGGGACTACCAAAATACAGCAGGGCTGCCATCCTCGGGATGGTCGACATTGGAATCAAAGATTGGGTTGTTCCGGTTCTAGTTGTATCTGCGTCGCTGTAGATTGGGAAAATGTGTGCAAGTGGGGGTTGGATGACCTCGGGCAGTAGCCGTTGCCTCTGTTCTTCTTGTCTTGTTTGTTGTGACTTGCTCATGCCTATCAACACGTTTTCACATACTTTTTCCAGCAAATATGCAATTGCCAGGTCGACCAACAACAGAATCAAGGACATCCATAGTTCGGGGTGCGTCGTCGCATCCAATAGAGGCAACAAGAGGAACAATAGTAGAGGAGGTATCCGGATGGAATGATTGGCCAGGTAAGCGCTGCCCCGAAGGACAACATTGTTGGTGTTGTTGTTGTTGTTGTTGTTGTTGTAGCAGGATGCTTCTGTCATCAAACATTGAATGGCACGAGCTTCTCTCAAATGAAGGAGGGATTGACGCGGTCTCACCAAGACGGACAAAAGTGACGGTTGGTAGACCCATGACACGGGATGATAAAAGTTCGGTAAGGTTATCAAGAACAACCGTAGAAGGATGATAGATACGATGAATGGAGACATCCAAAGGGATTCTTGTGATCGAGACACAGAAGTTGACGTGGGTTTCTTCTTCTTCTTTGCTGCTGTCGCTGCTTCCATCGTGTTAGTTTGTAGTCAAAACATAAAACGGTAAGAACTTGAGACCACACACACACACACGTCTGTAGTGGTGGATGGAAGTTTTGACCTCGATTGTCACGTACTGCTACCTGATACCTGATCCGACTGGTCACAACTGGATGCGTTTCGTGCAGATCAAACAAGCAAAGGATCGTACTCTCTTTTGTTTGGTTTGCTGTTGTTGTGGTGACTGTGAAGTATCCCCATCATCTCTTGACTCTTGATGATGATGGTATTATTATAAAAAATGATATTTATATATTAAACTATTATATTATATAACATTATAAAATATTATAATACCGTATGTACTCTACTACGACTTCGAACGTATGATCTTATGTAATATAATAATGCGACCATACGACAGAACACGATAATATCTTTTCTCCGTATGTAATAAGTATGTATGAAGCGATGGATGAAAAGAAAGCCCAATCCTTCTTCAAGCTGCTGCTGCAGAACAAGGAGTTAAAGAGAAGAAATAATTCCCGGCGCACTTCTTTCATCCTCCTGTTGTTGTTGATTGTTGACACGTTCGTTCGTTCGTTCGTTCGTTCGTTCGTTCGCATACTCGAGGTCTCTCCCTCTTGTTATTCCGATAAAATACTTCATATCAACATATCATACCTCCAATCAACAGCAGTACCGGTAGTTTTAGTGGTAGTAGTGTAGTAGTGTCTTGTTCTGCATTATTATCATTATTTATTTTATCTATGTTCTTATCACGTCCTTTTCTAAGCCGAGAATGAAAGAGAGTAGACCATCTACTACTACTTCTCTGCTGCTGTCGTATCTGTCCATACTGGTCGTGTCTCTCTCTAATAATTCTGCCTCTACTACCAACCGAACATCTGTACCCATCCTTATCAATCCTTGCCATCCCCATTGTCGACTCAACAGAACAAGAACCGATCATCTTCGGAGCCGGTCTTGGTTGCACCTGCTTTTGGTGCGTTGGTTATTACCGTTCATTTGTATTACTACTACATGCACGACAACTCCACTCTCTCTGGGATTGCATCATCACAACAACAACAACAACAACAATCGTAACAACAACGATCATAACATAGGCGGTCGCGTTGGTGCGAATCATCATCATCCCGTTGGTCTGGGAATTCTTCACAATATTCTCGACAATACTTTGAGACAAAGTCACAAAGAAAGTAGCAGCAACAGCAGCAGCTGTAGCAATATTCGTTCCAATCAAACGTTAGTCAACACAACTAATACTACTGTTCACCATCCTTCCATCACCAGTCTTGGAAGAAGTACCATCCTAATTGATCCAAATACAACCAAAAACCAAAACGAAAAGTCCAATCGTTTCATTGAGGAAACGCAGCAAACTCACGACGCCACCAAACCTCTGAAACCATTGAACGGCAGTAACAACAGCAACAATAACAGCAACAGCAACAATAGTGATACTAACAAAGGCGAAGACAAAAAGACAAAGAAGAAACAAAAAATGATTCGTCTCCCCACTGGGGAACAGCTCTCGGAGGAGGACCAAAAGTTCCACGATCGTGTCCAGTCGTCGCTAAGAACGGTCCAGCATTGGGAGGAAGACACCAAACTCTTTCAGCACATTCGAGACACGGTCATTCCCTGGGATGATTTGCGCAACCATACGGGCCCCTATTCGAACCAAGACGACCGTTTGTTTGTGCAACAAGATGCGCTATTTTTACAACGACTCTGTCGATGGTTTCCCAAATTTATGAGCTGGGTCAATACACCACTTTGTGTCAAGTGTGGCTGTAAGGAGTGTGAAATGAAGACGGTACGTCCACCCGAGACGGACGAAGAAAGGGATGGCAATGCCAAACGTGTCGAAGGTGAGTGTAACAAACGAAAATACGGATCGATGTGTGAAGTATACGTCATAATCCTTGCGGGTTTCTTGGATCGACTCACAAAACAACTCCCCATCCTACACAGTATACTACTGCCCCCAATGCAAAGAAAACACTACCACCTTTCCTCGATACAACAAGGCCAGCAAGCTACTTGAAACACGGAGGGGAAGATGCGGAGAATATTCCAATCTGTTTGGACTTTTCTGTCGTTCCGTTGGCTTCGAAACGCGGCTAGTGCTCGATTTGAGCGATCATCTGTGGACCGAGGTCCGACTGGGAGACTCGTGGATCATGGCCGATGCTTGTGAGGGTATCATTGATAAACCCAGCATGTATGAGTACGGTTGGGGAAAGAGCGGACTCTGTTACATGATGGCAATCGGGCACGATGAAGTGGTCGACGTGACACCAAGATATACACGGGCGTTCCTAACCGACGAATTTCAAACACGACGACGAGAACATACGACATCGGAAGAAATGAGTTCCAAGATCATCCAATATTTAAATCAAGATTTACAAAAGAAGATGACAAAGACCAGAGCTGAAGAAGTGGCTAGACGGAAAAAGATGGAAGATGCAGAACTCAACCACAGCAAGCAATTGACCGAATGGACCGACAATGAAAAGTACGGTCGAGGGCGAATCAGTGGCTCCTTTGCTTGGAAGAAGGCGCGGGAAGAAACCGGTAACAACCAACATCAACAGCAACAACAACGCAACAATGATAGTGATACGAACTCCACCAAATTGAGACGTCAAGTGGCCGGGTTTGACGTAGAAACATTCTACCCCCCTCGTCTAGATTCTGGAACAATCACCTTTCGACTCAATGGGAAACCTTCAAGTCGACACGATGGTATTATAGTGTCAAAAACAGCTTGTGCAGTTGGAGAAGCCAATGCCATATCTGTGGTGGTCGTTGACGACAAGTCATTCGGATGCATATTACAGTCCAAATCCTTTGTTGCATGGCCGGATGTTGTCCGGTTCATAGATAGTCTACCTTCTGACCGTCTTATCTTGATGAATGGAAAAATTGAGATTGGGAATGAAACCAAGCCGGAAGACTTCTACAAAGAAGTCGTGTTGAAACGGTTGGGTGGTTGGAACGGAAAACATGTTGTGGAAAAGGGGGTTCTCTTTGCCGGGCAAATCGATGCACATCCAGACTGGGCTTTTTTTAGCACAATTGAAGATTCGGATACCGACGGTGGGTTCGAAATAGAACTCGAACCTGTCCAATATGCACTAGACAGCCCTCGAGAGCGACTCAGGACAGAGAGAGCGACAATACCAACGCGAGTCGCAGGTCGCATCCCAGAGGCGTTCATGCCTCTCAAAACGCAAACGGAAGCCACGGAAACACAAAAACGTACAGCTTTCTTGTCTTTCTTGCAATCAAACATTGGTCGATACTGTGGGTATACTTCAAAGTCGAATTGCCCTATTTACCTCCTGGATTCTGCATCCTATCCTCTCCAACGAATGGATAAGACAATGGTAGAAGATATAGGGAAAGAAAACACCTGGAACACTTTTATCAACATTCCCGAACCTCTGGTGCCGAAGGATGATGCTGGCATCGAAAATACTTCGCAAAAAATTTTCATGCCAAACTACGAGGTGCCCTTGGACTCATCATTCTTTGACTCTTCCATTGGACCAAACCTCCTCACCGACGTGAACACCCGCGTTCAAACGTCTGACGCTTTGCAGAATACACGCTTGGTCGGTCTCTACTTTTCCGCTCACTGGTAGGTTCTCTATTCATACAGAATTTTGCTTCCACTCTTTCTGTAATCCGTTATCGCACAGCTAAAACATGTTTCTTCGTGATTTCTTATTGTAGGTGTGGCCCCTGCCGCAGTTTCACACCGATGTTATCCGAAATGTATGATCATTTGTCGGACATCTATCCTTCGCATGGCTTGAAAATTGTCTTTGTCAGTGGCGATCGCGATGAACAAAGCTTTCGGAATTACTATCAATCGATGCCTTGGTGTGCCATTCCATTTGATCAGTTGTCGTTTTATAAGCAGGCCTTGAATATGACATATGGTGTACGAGGAATCCCGTCGTTTGTTGTCTTGGATGCTGTTTCGGGACAAGTGGTAGTTCCTGCAAGTCAAAGTCGGCAAGAAGTCGTCAATGCTTGCCGAGGTGGCGAACTGCAAATTGAAGCAATGCTTGAGTCATGGCTTAGTCGGATACCGGCTTCCTCTCAGGAGTTGTTGTCAATGTTGGAACTTTCGACGCAGGAAGATTTGCACAGAGACGGAGAACTGGACCATGACGACAACCCATACTTAAGACGCACCGTAGACGTGGTCAACGGAGATCATGCAAATGCTCAACAGGCAGACCTTTCAGCAAGAATACGGGCGCATTTTGATCGACTGGTGCATGCTGGCCAGGATCCAAATTCGGCCGCCGCCACTGCTTTGAAGATGGTCACTGAGGGAGTGAATCCTCCCGGGCCATTGAATGGCAAAGCCCTGTATCGAGGAGCGCCGCGACCCAAGGTTAATCTCGAACGGTTGCTTGGCAAGTTGATGGAATGGAACGTTGCGTCGTCGATCGCCAATGTCCTGTCGACCGCTCAAAAATACCTTAAGAACGCATTGAAAGAGCCTTGGGAGCCTAAATTCCGTTCCTTTAAACTCAGCAATAAAGTTGCCGATACCGTCACACGAGTCGAAGGAGGTTGGACTTTGTTGGAGGCACTTGGCTTTGAAGTGGTCGGTACCAGCCAAGATTTCAAGGCTCACATTCCGGTTTCTGCGGACTTGCGCAGTATGGACGAGAGTATCACGCAATTGATGCAACAAGCCAGAACGGTTGCCAAGTAGTAGCAACAAGAAGGAAACACGCACTATAGAATAGAACACGATTTATGCTACTGCTAAGAAGATTGATTCCCTTGGCTAGTTAGACTAGCTATCTTGCGTTTCTGCAGTGTGTTTGATGTTTCATGCTAGAGTCCGATCCACACATGTTGTACTTTAACGTTATACATTTGGTCATCGTCGATCATGACACCCGATCCTGTGAATCCCTCCATCGTTTCGACGTGCCAATCTACCTTTTCGAAATTCCGTCCTTCTGCGACCGCGACTGCCTCCAAGGCCGTGTTCAGGTCTTCTATGAACGTCGGCACGAAACGTTGCGAGTCCGTAATCAACAGCTGTATTTTGGGGTTTCGTCGATACGCCTCGGCACAACGCCGGCATATTTGTTTTGCTAGTTGCTCATTGTACAAGACATCGGCCGCCACCAGTAAGTCACAAGGTGTTGGAAGCGGTTGATGATCTATTGCGAACAGATCCAGGATTTGGGTTTGGACGACATCAGATGGAATTCGTGGCTCCTGATCAATTCCTACTTGCAATTGCTGAAGCGTAGTTGGATGAATGTCGGTCGATATCACCTGCTTTGCCCCAAGGATTGAGGCCGCTTGTGTTTCCACGCCAACGCCAGCTCCCAACACTACCACATGTCGGCCCTGTACTGCATCGATATGCCTGCACAATTCTTGGGCCGCCTTGACAGAACCGGGCCAAGTCATCAGTCCAAAGGGGTCTAGCAATGAAGGAGCATTAGACGATGGATCTTTCGAGGTAAAGGCTGACGACGAAGCTGTCATGGTCGTCATTTGATGAGTTTGTGCGTCCCAATAGGCATTGACCACCTCGGACGGATTCTTCCATTCCCAAACGGTAATGTTTTGCAAGAGATTCGAATCAATGGGCAGAGTGCGGGAAATCAATGTGACTTCTCTGCCACTCTTTGGAAGACGAATCGTTCGTTCTTTTCTAAAACACTGTTGTTGTTGTTGTTGCTGCTGCTGTGGTGACAGTGGTGTATCTTTGAGGATTGTTGCAAATCGGCGGGAGGAATATAGTATTGTTCCGCTGCCAGTCGTTGTCGTCGTCGTCGTCGTCTTCGTCGTTGTTGCCACCACAAACCCATCGGCTGATGGGTGACGTCGAAACGCAAGTAGGCACGACACAGACAAAGTCAGTAATAATGGACGCTTCATGGATTGAGGTGTAATTTCGGATATAAAGCAGAGATCAGTATCCAGTACAGTCGTAGTTCTTGAAGAAGTTGATCGACGACTAAAAATGTTGAAAGAAAGTACATCAGTAATAACTGTAATAAATAATGTGGAAGGGAATTTGACTGTGAGATTGTCGAGGATTCACAGTCAGTGACTGTGCGGCTACGGTACTACCATGTGACATGGACGTCGTACCATTGGGTACTTGGAGTACCTACGGTAGGTAACTGTAAGTCCTTCTGGAGTACGGTACAACGGTACGACACGTAAAAACTTACAGGTGTATGATACGAGTCCATCAAAACAATAAAATATTGTTTTGATGGACTAAACTGTAGTATTATACTACAGTTTAGTATAAACATTATGATGTGAGATGTTTATGAAAACATCTATCTTTCGTGTAGTATATTATGATAAGAATCAGGAAATAACACTACCGGTACGCGTACCTACAGTAGCCGTTGTACTACGTAGCACTACCATACATACATTACTACCTAACTACCACGGAGTTTCATACGGAGGAAATCTACGAGTAGGTACGTAACTGTAAGTGTAATTTAAACGACAACTATTGTCAGTTAAATTACAGCTGCTGCGGTTGCCTTGCTTGGAAGAAAATCGTTTGACGTACTTTTTTCGACACAAAACAGAACCACAAGCAATCATTTCTTTGAAAGCCGATCGAGGACGAGAGAGTGCTGTTGCGGCTGCAGTTTTATGAGATTGTTGTCTTCGTTAACATGTCATCGTCTTCTTTTGTCGAAAGACATCCGGACTTTGTCCTGAAGCTCAAAATAACGGCCGCTGATGGTAAGACTAACGATAACGTACGGGGAAGACCTTTCGGATTTTGTTGTTATTGTCAAGTTTGACAGCAAGTGACGTTGAAGTGTGTTGGTGTGTGTAGTGTATAGGAAACGCACTGTTCCGTACAGCGTCCATTACATAGAAAAAACATTCTAACGCTACTATGTTCGGACGATGTCGCTGCATCCATTCGTTGCAGGTCAGACCGAAATTCGTCGCATCCGTTTGCCTCGTATCGTAGACGGTGAAGGGAAAGTGTCGTACGAAGAACTTGTAGGCTTGATCGTCGCTTTTAGTGTTCCCGAGGTACGCTCCCCCAAGAGTAGTCGATACAAGGTCTCTTTGACGTACAGTGATGTCGATGGTACGTAAAAAGCGCTACATTGAACGGTGCAGCCGTTTCTTCGGTTTCTTCCATTGTATGGTTGTATGTCATGAAAATTCCTTTTCTAACACGAGCGAAATCACATTCTTCTTACCACGTCTTCATTTTAGGCGATTCGGTCACCATCGCATCCTCTGAAGAACTATTGGATGCCTGTGAACAATATGCCGACCAAAAGTTATTGCGAATCACCACCAATTTCAAAAAGCCCAACACAACAGTGGCGCCAGCTACTGCAGCCGTTCGTGCTTCGTGTAAACGCACAATGTTCGTAGAGACACCAAGAACGGGTACTAACATTGCGTCCCAAGCAAGCCAGAAGGCAGATAAGCGCATCAGGATGTCATCCAAAAAGCCACAACTCCCACTCTATCGACTAGAGACACAGGGAAAGGATCATTTGGCGGTAATTGTCGGAGGCAGAAAAGGGTGCACTTACTGCAAATATAAACGGGCGCTAGCCAAGCTCAATGACAAGGGGACGCTCCCTTCTGTTTCTAAAATTGGTAGGAAGTGTTTAGCATGTGGAGATCATCTTTGTAAGTCTCATTTTGATGTGTTTCATAAAGCGGAATGACGACGCGGTAAAAACACGCGCAACAGCCCAGAGCTAGTGGGTGGGGCAAAGCATGCAACAGCTTTCCAACCAATCAGTACTCTGTTGCCCAAAACTCAGAACTGGAAAGGCGAAAAACATCACGAATGAGAAAAAGTCACAAACAGTAAATGTCAGATATGGCATGGTCTCCCAAAAACACTGCTGGAAAGGTAGCAATAACAACGGGTGTTGATATCTTCTACCTGTTGCAACGCAATAGGGCGGATTGTAAGTGTAAAAGAAACCTTCCAAATCAGTGCTTGACACATGGCTGAGTTATGATACCATTTCTTCGAAAGAAATGATTTCTCCCAAAGAAATGTCAGTGCCCACCACAACTCCATCAAGAATCATGCAAAGGCAATCTTCCTCCTCTCTCTTGCCCCCTTCCAACTAAAAAAGAGAAACACAAATCATTCTGGTCAGAAAACAGTGAGAATAATTGATGCCTCCATTAGTAGGGGTATCATCGTTCCTAGCACAAGGACTAGATTCTAAAACACAAGCTGGTTATTTTAACCTTTCTATTTCTTTCTCACAACTTGCAACCAATGAACTAATGGCACTACGGCTATCATCTGATAACCAAAAGCTTGGAGTTCATCGAGTAGGTACTTGAACTGTCTACTGTTCTGTGATAATGGCCCACTGAACGTGGTTGTGCTCCGCATTACAACAGATAGTACAGTTAGGCAGAACTGCTGGAAATCCAGCCAGAGAGCACAGCCAAGTAGTTGAAACAGCTTGTGAAAGTGATATCCCAATTCATGCAAAGGAGAGCACATTGAGTCAGGTGAAGAAAGCATTTTCTTATTTCAAGCCTCATCATCATGTTTCACCCCCTGGAACATCAAAGCAGAGTACGGCAATCCAACAAGATTGCCCTGTCATTGGTGATGTGAGGAAATGGGGGAAAACAAACCAAGCCAAAGGGACATGAGGCAACCTGAATACCTAACCCTTGTTGAGCTTCAACCAACACTGTCTTTCCTTTACAGGGCCAGACTCTCCACTATGATGAAATACAGTCTCACATTCTTGGATGCATTCATGGCATGTCACACGTTATATCGATAATAAAATCTATTTTATGGCTATGCCAACTACTAGCTACCAGCAGTTCCGTATCTAAGAAGTTGACTCACCAGCCGGGCCCCGAAGGGCGAGGCACTGCAGGGAGTGACTGGAGATCACTCCAGGGATGTGGTAATGGTAATAAAACCTCCTACGTGAGGAGGAAAAGTTCATCTGGGTGGAGAGGAGGTGATGTGAGATGGGTATGAGCATATTTATGCGTTTGTGTGTTTGTTTGTTTTTCAGTGGGTTTTGGCATGTCACACATTATAGATATACTGGAACGTGATCGCAGGGGAGATTCTCTGATTTTGTATTCTAAATGAAGATTACCGGGATCAAGAATGTAAGTGAGGAAAGAGACTGTCCCATGTTACTGGAGATTGTTTGCCTTGATTGCCCATGAACTGTTGGAATAAATGTGATGGCTGATATGGTGAATTGTAGATAATGCATAAATTGATGAACAAGATGAAGAAAAATTACATACGAACAGTAAAAATAGCCTGGTGATCGCAATGTTGCTATTACACAAAGTCGAAAATAAGGAAAATGCTACTCGCTGGTAATACACAGTATTTTTAATAGAATGCCATCCAATAATTACGATCGTTGTAGTAATGAAGCACAGACGTATGTAGGAGTGCCTTGTCCAGGCAGATCACAACATGAGATAATAGATACACATTTGATCCTCTTTAGACATTGCTTGGTCTAACCAAGTTTCGTGGATTCCAGTTGAAACCAATCGAATTCAATGCTGTAATACGCTCATCAGTCATGGTACTCTTCTCTCCTCTTATCAAAAGCACATACTGGCGCCGTTGGTGCTTGATCCATAGATTTAAAGATCCATCTCTAAACTTGGGGGGGATCCTGCAATGCCCATTGGCCAAGCTGAAATCCTTGAGAGTCTCAAAGCGCGCCTGCCAAGCAGCATGGTGAGACTCAAAGATGAAGCCCACCTCTAGCAATTGCTTTTCGCGCTCGTCAGTCAAAGTTGAATGGCATCCCAATTGCTTTCTCTTGTACTGGTGTCTTTGTCTCTTGACCCATTGGGCCAACTTTTGGTTGGGTGGGTACGAATGACGGACCAGTAGATGGCTGTGTTCTTGGTGAAAGAGAAGGAGCTCTTGGAATTGGCCATCCCACTGATATTTCTGGTTCTTGTGGAATCGAATAGAAGCAGAAGAACTATCACTTGTATTTGGAAGGGAAGTATTTTCACCAAACAAAACTGATACATCGAATGGTTTCATTTCAGGCTCAGTAGAACACTCCTTGGAAAAATTCCCTGTAATCATGATTCCAAAGTTTGCCTGATGGAGATTGAGGGTTTCATCATCCATACGCAAAAAGAGATTGGAAAAGGATGGCTCTGCGGATGCACCGAAGTGATCAGTTGTGCTGGTGTTTGGGTGTATCTTTTGTTCTTGGTGGTTGTTCTTCATGGAGCAATACAGTTTGCGAATCACTATTTCATGATCTGGTCGAATAGGCGTTGGTTCGAGAACGGTGTCGAAAGCATTCAAGTTGCTGTGGCCCATGTTTCTGAATGAAAAGTTAGATACATCCGATGTTACTATCTCTCCCGCGCTATGCAACAACGAGAGCAGAGTTCGGTGAGAATCTGGAGCAGCGTCGTTCGAAAATGTGTTACTTGGTGAGGGCAAGAGATCCATGGCGAAATCTCGAATGTGTTTTAACGTATCGATGCAACGATTTGGTGGGAGGAGAGAAGAAAAAAACAAATTCGAATATCGTCCTGAACTTGTACTACAGTATTTTATGATATATATCATATCTCTTCGAACTGGACTGACTGTGAGAGTAGCATTTCTTCTCGACTTTGTTTGGACATCGTTATTTTTCCGCGAACAAAACCTCCCAGAAACCATTGACATGGGTTTTGTAAACTGCTAACTGGACGTACTCTGGAGTATTATTTTTTCATGCTGAAAGATTCGGAGAAAAACAATCTCGAGTGGATCCCACCCTAGCATTATTTGTCTTGCTACTATGACAGTACGGTAGTCTACTAAATTGCATAGAGATGAGAAATAACTACTACTTCTTTTCGCGAAGTTTGTCGCTTTTACAATTAATGTAAAGAGAGAGCATAACAATGGCCCAGTCATCATGCCCATTCTTTTTTATCGATGAAAGAGAGAAACAGCAGACCTCACAGTCAATGAGAACTTCACAATCATTCCATCGATAGTGTTGTCTTTCAACACAACACAGCATGTTGTGGGGAAATAAAAATAATAATCGAAGTTGAAAGAACTCCTTTTAACGGTAAATACTGATATCACAAGGTTATCTTCTTAATTTTTATCCACTCTCTTGTTTACAGTTAATTATTATCATTCATGATTTGAAGAAATAATTCCCGTATCTCTGGTAAAGAGTGAAGAATGCGGCCTGACTGGAGTAATAACACTTCCTCATACAGAGCACAAAAGGTACCGGGTATTTCATACACGGGTAGAGACTTTCAAAACTTTCTTGGTTCTACTCTATCATTAACATTAACAGTTAGTTAGTAACTCCCATATGTGGTTGCGCGGTGACAAAAACTCCGAAATGATATTTTTTCGTACGGCGATGGAGTGGTCAAAGAGGAGCTCTTGGAATCGGCCATCATCCCATTTAGAGTCTGGTTGCTGTGGAAAAAAATAAAAGCAGACGACCCATCAGTGTTATTTTTGTGGGCGACATCTTTTCGCCAGACAAAACCGATATTATGTTTTAAGGTTCTATTTCAGGTCCAATAGCGAATTCCTTGGACAAGTTCCCAGCAATCAACATGGGTCCAAAGTTTGCCTGTTGGAGATTGAGGGGTTCATCATCCAGCCATATGCGCCAAAAAGAGATTGGGAGAGGATGGCTCTGTTGATGCACAGAATAGATCTGTTGTGCTAGTCGTTGGGTGTGTGTCGTTTGTTGGTGATTGTTCTTCATGGAACAACAATACAGTTGTCGTATAGGAGTTGGTTCGAGGAAGACAAAAGGATTCAAGTTGCTGTAGCCCATGTTTCTCACTGAAAACTTAGATAAATCCGATGTTGCTATCTCTCCTGGGTTCCACAAGAACAAGGGCAGGTTTCGAGGGTTTCTGCGAGAACCAACAGTAACTCCTCTTGGATGTATCAGTGCGTTAAACGGAAGCGAAAGAAAAAGAGCATCATATCTGCACTGAAGTTCGTGGCCTAAAAAAAGGATGGAATTTACAGTTAGTTCATACGTCCCCAACATTCATGATACACACATGTACCAATGATAACTGTACACAGTATCATATGATACATACAATCTCTTTTCACTGTCAATCCATTGATTTTTTTCCGCAACTGGCTGAGTCGTATCGTAACGTTGTACAGACGGTTACGACAACTCGAGCTAGTCGTATAAAAAAATGTGCACTGCAACACTGTCGTAATAATAAAATGCAAGAAGGACAACGAAATACCCCGCAATAAATGTAAGTACGTCGGACAACTCACAGTCAGTCTACGGATGACGTTGATGGAGTCTGTAATAACAATGTTGTGTATTTCATGTTTTATCTTGTTTTATCTGGTGATTATTACAAAAAGGACATTCCAACAGTGATGACCATGGCCAGCAATAGAGCATATATACAACCGTCGTATTGATGTCTAGCATTTCATTGAAGTAGAAGCGACGGGCAACTCATCTCGAAACCCTTTACAGTTAACAGGAGGAGAGGAGTGTTCGAAAGTTAAAATTGAATCTTCTGTCATCACAACCCAGAGCACGTCTGACCTTGACACTCAAAAAAGAGTCACAACACGTCGATAGTTCAGTCTTGTTCCTTTATGACACCATCTTTCAGTGGTTTGCGAAGGCGCGTCATGCTCTTTGCGTGTTGTGGGATAATTCTCGTGGTGCAATTTTTTCATTTGCAAAATGGATTACCGAACGAGCTGACAGAAACAATGGAGATTTGTTGTTTGAATTCTGATCATCATTCCAACACAACTGCAACAACCTTGTCGATATCAAAGTTCCCCACTGCTCATTTTCCTCCGCCAACGGTGGTGATTTTACCGGGACCTCACAAGGCCGGATCTACGAGCTTGCAATACTGCATGGTAGACTGGACGCATAACTATGTGAGCGAGAAGCAAATGAAGCGCCAAATTTGGAAAATACGACGATGGAAAAAGATTCAAAAACGACAACAACGAAAGAGAAAGGAAAGGGGAAAGGAATATCCGGAAGCAGAGATGACTTCTTCCCTTGGGAAAGAGCCGCCACTAGAACCGCTTGTTCTACCTGGGTGGGCCTGGCCGATTCCTCTCGCCAAAGAATTAAACGACACAAATTTGATGCATGTAACACCCCAAAAGGGTTTTGCTTCTCTTATGGCTACGATAAATGATGATCCTGGAATGACTAAAAAAGGACTACCGCTGACGTCTCAACAAAAAAATAGCGTTATGAAGATGTTTCAAGCGGCAATGATGCAAGCTTGGCTGGAGGGCTACAAGATTGTCTTTGGTAGTGAAGAGTTTGATCGCGTGGCATATCCGAGAAATTCAAACAAGACTGGAACGGAAATGTTAGCTTCTTTACTAGACATCTTGCCATGGGAGTTTGTAATTCACAAACAAAACAATGAGAGCAAAGCTGAAAACACTACTGACAGACGACCACCCTTGCGGCAACAAGATTTGGAAGCTGTGATTGTATATCGAGCACCTCGGATCCACCACTTGAAGAGCTTGTGGCATCAAGTGGGAGGACTCAATCAAACTTTTGCCGAGTTTATTAGATCTGAAGACGAGTATCATGCTTTCGACAATTTCGCAGGCGTCTTGGATACGATGGCTTTGGCCCACCAATTCGTCGAATTTGGTATTCGCACCACAGTCATTGACATGTCCGGTATTGCCAATATGGATACCAATGTTTGTCACATCTTGGTTTGTGATGTTATGCGGGATACAGAATGTAACGAAAATAAAATGATTGCCTCGTTGGTAAACAAGACGTTTAATGTCAGTGGGGAAGAACGCAGAACAATAGACATTTCGACTCGGATTTGGAATCAACGTCCTGATGACACTTCAAGGATCGACTTGACCAGCCTCCAATTGGAAGCCATCGAAAAAATCCTGCGAGAATATGATTGCGGTTGGAGAAAGAGGCTGATACTAGAAGAAGGATTTCGAATCCTCTACCAGCACAGCCTGTTTTCCGACTGCGAGGGTGACTCTCCGTTGAGATCGCTCTCTTGGATGGTAGGTGAGATTCAAAAAATTGCGGGAGCCAGCGTTGAGAAATAGTCAATGTTCTTTTTCATGGGACAGACGCAATAGTTTCCTTTCGGGGCGTGGTTTAAGCAAACCTTTTTTCCTTATCTCGATCTAGTGTGTCTGGAGGGGAAGGTACGATTGGAGTGACGGATATTGGTTGATGTCTGCAGGGATAGACAAAACAAGAGTTAACTTATTGTCTCCCATAATTGTATCTTTCAGATTATGTATGTTGTACCTCTTTAGGATGAAGCTTCCAGCAACTTGCCGGTGTATTCTTCATGACACTACGAGAGAGTCTTGGATAATGACGATACTGATATTGTGTTTCTTTCTGATCATAGATAAAGTACCTAGGTCAATCCAACATGTTCCAAGCGCACACATAGTACGACTGGTGTTACATTGTACTACGTATATTACTACGTACTGTAGTATATTATTTATAATCATTATTATTTTATTATATTTATTATTTATATTATTATGATAATATTATATTGAAAAATGTGGAAAGGTGTAGTCGTGTCATTGACTCCAACGACTTGATTTGAGTGACGTCACAACGAGAACCACGATCTTGATCGCTGTCATTCATCATCTCACTCATCATAGCAACAAGTCACAGTCACCATGTTACCGGTATTTGTTGATCCGTGCGCTGCTCCAAAGGATAGAAAGCGACTTGTCTGGAAAATGACGCGCTGGAGTTAACTGTAAGAACAACTAAAAGGAAAAACGACGAGGATATTCTGTTACTCCCATTTCTGCGTTTTGTCGTTGAGGAACCGTTATACTCAATTGTCAATTGTTCCTCCAGGCCCTATTTGTCTAAGATTCTCAACGGGCACATTATATTACACACAATGAAAAGACTACTTGTAATGTTGGTAGCCATCGGCTTTGGCGGTTTCCATCAACCTAACCATGGGATTACGGCCTACTCCCCACAACCACGTGTGACGAGTCAGAAGCCATCCACTGTTACCAAGAAGAAGGAGCTAATGAAGCGGCGTCTGTTTTTTTTCAAGGCTGCTTCAACGGCCGTCGTTTCGACGGCAACCGCTGCCATTTTACTGGCGAAACCGAAAACGGCGCATGGTGTCATTTCCAGCAAGTACTGCGCATACGGCGAGGGTGAGGGATGTGACGACTTGGCGGAAGGCAATCCACTAATCTTGGAGTTGCAACGCAAAAGTTCCGCGAACAAGGAGACGATTCAAAAAGAAGCCCGCGACGCCTTTTACATGAAAAACTATCCCGATTGGTTCGCCTCCGTGGGCAAGTCCATGGTCAAAAAGCCAGATGGATCCTTTATGGTTGTCACTGATGAGGAGTTGGCCGCTTTGAAGGCTCAAAACAGGATTGGATTGGAATATGCCAGGACGATGGGAGGGAAGGTTGCCGATATCACGCAAAAGCCCATCATGGTGTTGAAAGAGTGACTAAAATAATTGAGTTGTTGCTGGTGCGACTTGGCGTTGAGATTGCGAGAAGCAATGCATCGATAGAAACAACAACACTCTTTTTGGATATTGTTCTACTACTGCTATAGTAGAAAGTGTGTGCAGCATTAATGTGATGATTGGTCAAAGAGTGGCCTCTCGACAGACAGCAACAACGATAAAAGTAGCAAATAATAGCAAATGTCATCTCAAAAGGCATCGGCTTATTCTTATTATTTGTAGATGATGGATATAAGATTTGTTGGCATTGCTTTTATGATCAAGGACTGATTGTATTGACAATCTCTTGGGTAGGGTACCCTAGCTAGGCGTCCAAAAAGACCAGAGAGCCACCAGTTCCATTTACTACACCAAGCAAATGATCATCATGATCAAACAACTCTCTAATAACTACTCCGTACTACTCATCTCACTTCTCAGTGAGGATTGTTGTTGTGTCCCGTTCCATTGAGTCACTAGAGTGATGATCTTTGCTACGGAGTATTGGGGTTTTGATTATTATTTTTGTACTTTTACTTGTATAATATATATAATTATATAATAATACTATGTCGTTCTTTTCTTCTTCTGGAAAGAGCAACGGCGAAACGCCTCAACGGGATCTTCCGTTTAAAAATACGTTCGTTGTTGTTGTGTCCAACATTCAGCAACAATCGACGCCTACAACAACTATGATACAAATTCTCACTCACGTCGTTGTTTCGTGTTTGAACACTGTTCGTTCCCTCGGATCAGATTTGTGATTATCACAAGAGATAATAATATTACTACTACTATTGTATTAGATTCTCTGTCTTTGGAGGGGGGCGAGGAAGGAATCCATCGTCCTCTTACAGCCGTCTTTGGCCAAAAAAAGGTCCATCGAAGAGCATTGGCATATTGTACATCATCATCATCATCATAATATATATATATATATATATATATATATATAATATATTCTGTCAAGAAAGAGACAACAGGAAGAATTTCATCTCTGTTGTACGGGGTCAGTCGTCAGTCTGGTCTGGTCTGGCCTGGTCTGGTCTGGTCTGGAGGACTCGACGACAGCATTTATTTTTTGTTTTTCTACTTCTCTCTTTGAAGGAATGACCATTGCTACTCCAAGTTATATTATATTGCAACAACCCAACACGTAGAAAGAGTCTCATTTCTACCAACAAGATCATATCCATAGTCTTTTATATCGTCGTCATTGTCTGGATCATCATCATCATCATCATCATCATTAATTATCAATATTCAGCACCATGTCGACGTATCTAAAAACTGCGGCCATGTCGCTTCTCTCCAAGACCCTACAAACATTTCTATACAAGTACTTGAGCGATGTCGATGTGGAAGGAGTGGCCTTACCATCGGTCTACGATGGCAGCGGATGGGGTGTCCGTCTCTCCAACGTGCAATTGCGAGAGGGCGTCGAACTGATGAAGGAACTTCCCGGCAAAGTGACCAAACGACGGAAACGAAAGCGAAAGATACGTAAAGCTATTCCAAGAAGGAAACAACGACCGGAGCGACATTCCAAGACAGGACAACTGAAACAAGAACCATTCCTTCAACGATCGGGGAAGAATGATGATGGTACTATTATCAATAAGAATAACAAGAATGATAAGGATCCTTTGGACAACGACAAACACACGCAGCGTACAATTTCAAAAGACAAGCAGGAATCATTCGAAGAACCAATCTCAAATACACGTACAGAAACGTTAGAAAGGGAAACATTCTACTCAACCGACGAGGAATACGACAGTGACACTGCTGTCGCTCGTCCCACTACACCGGTCCAAGAATCCAAAAGCATGTTCTCCTGTTTTTACAACAGTCGAGGAAGCAAAAAGATGAACGATCATTCGCTGCATGCCAACAGCAAGACAATACAGAAAAAGACGTCCGAACCGGAATCGCTACAGGCAACTTCTGCAACCCGTACTCATACTCTCAAACGACAACTATCGGTTCCACTTCCATCTTCGACGTCGATGAATCATTCACAATATCATCTCCATAATCAGACACTCACTGAAAATTCTGATGATGATGATGGTTATGAAGGTTATGATTGCGATAATTCGCAAGATTTTGATTATGAGGACGAAGAAGAAGTATACGAGGAAGATTGTGAAGTTCCTTTACGACTTTGTCTAGGCCAAAATGGATACATTGGTACCCTCGATGTTCGATTGATTGGCAAAGAACTCCATGTCATGGTCGAAGATGCTGTTGTGACGATAGAGGCCGTTCCTGTGCTTCCAACAGACGACGGAGCTTCGACTGATTCCGACCAAGATGCATCCAACACCAAAAACCAAGAAGGACACGACAAAAAGTCAACCGAAGAAGGCGATGCAGCACCACCTGCAGCTGCAAAGAAAAAAAAGACCGAACACAAGCGGGATACCGTCGGCGATCGAGTTCTAGCCGACAATCCACTGGCAAGACTCATATCTGCAATTCCACATCTCTTTTTGAGGGACATTCGAATTCGACTCATCATACGAGATAAACCCATGACTGTGTCAGAGCTTGATACAGACGACGGCACCAATAGGGTCAAGACCCCCGAGGGAACCACTCCACAACCGGAGTGCAGCCCCAAAGATATAATGATTGAACTTGGTATTGACTTTTTGTCTGTTAGCAGTGGCGAAGATATTTTGTCTCACTTTCAACAAGTAACAGAGGAAGAATCTCAATCGGCATCGTTGGACCCTACATCCAGTGAAACCTTCGGCGAACGTTCCAGCCAGCCTCCGACGCTGTTAAATATACCCTCCTACACCAACGTGGGATTGGATGGCCGCGATCAGAAGAACGAATTCCTGGTTCGTCACATTCGGACGGGAAGAGGGCCTGCTGCAGGCATCTTCTTGCAAGTCTTTGCTCCGTCACCCAAACTCCCCAAAGGCCTTTCCAGGCATTCATCAGTTGTCGGTGAAAATCGATCGCCTCTTTTGTGGGCTCGACAAAGGTGGATGGCATCGACAGAGAACTTTTTTCTCAGATGCTCCGGTCTGGATGTGCAAGCTCGAATCCATATGGGGACAAGAGCCGCCGACGTGGTGGGGTACTCTTGGTTTGGGGACCTGGCAGATGAAGATGACGGATCGGATTATGATTCCATGCTTCTCCTTGCGGGAATGGATACCGTTGCGCCAGGTCCTCAACTTCCACTTCCTCCTATGGAGCCTCAGATGAATCGTGGAGGCACGCTTGATGGAAAGGGGGGTGGACTCGACCAATCATCCGAAAAGACCGAGGTAGAGACATTTGTACCGGGAGCAATGCACCCTGGTGCTGAAGTGTATCAGACCGACAAAAATGGAATTCAAAGCTGTAAGGTGCCCAGTACGTTCCACAGAGTCTCTCGAGGAATGGAACCAGGTTCTTGTAAGAACTGCAAACATATTCCCTCTGAAATATGCCACTTATGCTGGCAGTCCACCAGCCCCGAGACGCCAATGGAATCGCCCTTGGACTCTTCCATGCCCATGCCAGGATTAGTTTTGCATATCGGCGTACGTGACCCGCTAGAGCTGAATGTGGATCGCGAGTCTGTAGAATCACTGGGTTTATTGAAGTCCGTGTTCACCAGGCCCACCAACAAGACAGACCCTGATGAAACGAAGACAGATTCAGAAACATCGGCCAGTACTCGACCCACCGTCCAAACTCCCGTCGCTGCAGAAAACACGACTCAAACTACATCAACGTCTACTGGCTTTTTTTCTAGTATGATCTATGGCACCCCCGTCGAGGAAGTGAAGATAGAAGAGCCTTCGGAAGCGTTTGAAACGTATATGCAACCTGAAAACATCACTGTTATTGGCATCCATGCGTCTGAAATTCAATTGAGGGTACACATTATGAAAGAAAATAGGCAGGATGGTGGGATGTCATTTGCGTATTGGGATTTGGGGATCGATTGCCTGACTCTTGATCGACATACCTTGATTTCTGAAGAGAAAACGTATCAAGATCTCCAATTCGATATAGGGAGGATTCATTGTGATGAATACTGTGGTGTCCAGAGAAAAAATATCTGCACTCTAGGTCTCAAATTGGGTCCTACAAATCGAGGAAGATGCGATTCCCAAACATCAGCCGCCTCAATGATGGAGGATCATGAGAAAATTAGGGCACCTTGGCCCTCGACTGCTTGTGCTTTATTGGACATACCCCCGCCGTTGGAGTCTCTAGTGTACAAGAGCCGTGAACGACATGGGCTTCAATTGCGCTTCGTATCGTTGTCTGCAACGACCGATGGTGCATTGCATGCGAAATCCTCGGTTCACGCACGATTGGGCGTCACAACCGTTAATACTCCCTTGGGCGTCCGTTTTGATTTTGTTCGTGTTATCAACGAAATTTTGGATAATCTCGTGCGAGGACGCCAGCGGAGTATCAACGATACGCCAGCCAAAGATGAGGAGAAAGAAAAGGACACAGAAACCTCCCGAGGCCAGTCAGAGGATTCCGCGCGTGACAAGGTATGGATGTCGTACACCGTTCAAATTGATAGTGGCGACATCAAACTTCCTCCTTCAATCAACTTGAAATTGCCATTGACACGATTTTGTGGCGAAAAATCTTCGTTGACTGGCATTTCATTCGAAAGCGCGCTCGACAAGATTGATGTCGCGTATGGTTCCACACAACCACAAACGGAAGGACAATGTCTCACTTTGCCACAAATGTCGGAACTTCCGGAAAGGGTCCGTATGCATATCTTGCTCTGCCTCCCAGATCTGACTCCTCTGGAGGAGGCTTTGGGTGTTAAAAAGGAAAAGAACCCCTTCCGGAGAATAAAGACCATTGACAAAGCCATGCTGAAAGTCGCGAAGAAAGTCGCAAAGCGTGTTTCTAAGGCTTCGAACAAGAAAGCTGAACTGTCTGTATCTGATCATTCACGTCATGGTCGCGTTGGTTTTGGAAACCGTCGCCAACTCCTTGGGGAGATCATGAAGCTGGATGATGCGGAGCTCTCGGAGCTATGGTCCGTACATCAACGATACAAAAAAAAGCTGGCGAAAAAACGCGGCGAAGTGTAAGTGGTACGACTTGATTTTATTAAATGCTAAGATGTATGTATTGTATTCTTCCAAAAGTTTGAAATCATGAGTGGTTTGCTTGGAACTGAGAAAGAGATGATCACACGACAATTGTTATTGTCACTCCGAAGTACTGACCGACCTACCTAATCGGAGTAGGTACTAACAGTAACGTACTCGTACTACGTGGTAGTATCATCGCAGCGCTCGTGCTCGCGCCAGTCAAACATTTTTTGTCCGAGATCTCACTCTATCATTCACTCGGATCTTTTTGGTCTTTGATAGAAGTAACTCGTTGATCGTCTCTCTCGTGGATGGATACCTTCACGGCATTACTTTCTTCCGAATGCGATGTTTCGGTTGTTATTACCCACGCAATGCCTCCATCCATGCCACAATCTGATGGGAGCGAGAGTTGAACTTGCATCTTTTTCGCTTTTTGAGAGAGCGAGAGTGTGTTTGTACGAGAGTTACTACCTAGAGCACCATGAAGGCTTCTGTAGCATCAGTGATAGAAAGCTCCCCTCGTGCTGGTCAACGATGTTGGCTCTACAATGCTTTCATTTACGCTTGTGTATTTTCTCATCTCGTTGCATCTCTCGTCCAAGCTCGAGATGCGCCTCTTTTTTCCTTTTGTGATCCGATCGAGTACTATGATGCATTTGATATGGAAGATCTGAGCACTTGGTCTCGAGACACGCTGCAAGCCCATCTGGAAGAAACCCATCGAAAGCAGTTGCCGTATACTAATGCCAACGGAGACGATGTTTGGAAAGCACTGCAAGATGTGGATGCTGGGGAGATGACGGATGGAATACCAACGGTCCGACTCATATATTCTCAGAACGTTATACCTGCCGAGCCAAAAGGTACTCCCGATACATGGAACCGCGAACATTGCTGGCCCAAGTCTCGTGGCGTGGAAAATTCTGGAGAAGATTTTACCGATATCCATCATTTGTTCCCCGAAGATTGGGGTGTCAATTCGATACGTAACAATCGATTCTTTGATTGGTGTAACAGTACCAGCTGTAAACGCTTGTCCGATGATCAGCTTGCAGGACCCGACGTCGACACATATTTTGACAATGATCTCTTTCAACCGCCCCACATGGCACGAGGAGACGTGGCCCGGGCCTTGTTTTACATGGCTGTTCGATATCCCTACTTGCAGCTAACCGACTGCCCGGATGAAACCAACGATTACGAAATGGCATACCCATCTACTCTGCAATGGCACGCATTGGATCCTCCCAGTGATAAAGAACGGGAAAGAAACGATCGAGTGTGTTCCCGATGGCAAGGAAATCGCAACCCCTTTGTCGATTTCCCAGATCTGGTTAAGGAATTATTCGGCAATCCAAACGACAAACCATTTGGATGCGACAACAACGGTACTGCATCAGTTGAAGATCCGACTCCAGCGCCTGATGCCGGGACGAACAAAACGACCACTGATCTCCAAGCAGGAGATATCATGATTGTTGCCATACAGTCGGACGATCCCGACATGGTTGCCATGGTGGCACTGACCAATCTTTCGGCAGGAATTACAATCCACATTTCCGACAACGCTTGGGATGGAATCTCCTTCTACACTAACGAAGGAACGATCAGTCTAACGTTGCCACATCTAGTTTCCGCCGGCACCATCTTTGGGTACGGAGACGATCTCCTTTTTGGCACGATGTGGGATACGAAGACGGACGCTGGGTTCGCTCTTGCTACGGCTGGAGATACAGTGATTGTCTGGTATTCCTTACCGGATGGCAATAGAGACATAGACGATCCGTCGTATTTTCGCTTCCTATCAGCATTGTCCTATAGTGGTCCGTGGCAAGCTTTCGGTCAAAGTAACTACGAGACTTCCAAAAGCGCCCTGCCAACTTCTCTGGAAGACTTTTCGGTAGGTTTATCCCATTTTGACAACTATGCATACGTCGGTCCAGTGGTGGGGACGAAAAGCAGCTTGCAGGGATCGCTTGCCGATCCAAACAATTGGGAAGGAACAAATACGTTGGATTCTCCCAGCATTCTTGGCGTGCAATCGCATACCTTTGAGATCACTGATGGAGCGCTCAGGCTCCAAACGGCAACTGTGAATTTGAAGATGGTTCTGCTGTTGACATTACTATTGTTGACGTTGTAGTGTGTATGACAGAGTCAGAAAATAGAAAATAGACCTACTTAACGCACATCTACTTCAGATTAATGTAACCAAACAAGTCATGTAGAAACATATCTATCGGCGGCGCATCACGATGTACGCTACCCCAGCGACAAGAACACTCATGCCGGCCATTGCCGCATTCACAAGATTGACTCCTGTTACAACCGACAGTAACTTGATAAAGTTTGTCATAGATCCATCCAACTGAAGTTTGTTGATAGCTTCGTACAACTTTTGTTCTTTCTTGAAATCGTCCTTCAATGATGCGTTGGTCGGAGAGGTAATGGGGCCTGTGAACACAAACTTCTGGAAATACGGAACTGCCATCATATTGCCGATCTTGCCGATACCGGATTGGACAGCCTCTAGAGATTCACCAGGAAACGCTCCCCACATCCCGGTAGACTGAGCGACGTAGCCAGCACCGCCCCAAGTGTTGATTCCCAAAGATCCATACTTGAGCTCTGCCACCAGGCGCTGCACTGCCACATCGTCCAACAAAGACGGAGGACACGTCAAGGTACCGGACAAAGTGCCGTAGAGATAGTCGTTGCAGAATACAGCAGTCTTTTCGGCGAATGCTGCCAAGTCGTTTTGCGATGTACCCTTCACGGTCGCAATCGAGTAAACAGGTGCAAACGGCTCGTTTTTGAAGGCATATTCTTTGGAAGCCTTGGCTTGACCAGACGGAGAATCCAAGTCGACATCCACACTGATTTCCAAGAAAGGCAAAAGTAAGGGTTTATTAGCGAATTTGGGAGCAGATAAATGGCGTTCCTCGATACCAAGTCCAGTGGTGGATTCGATTTTCTTCGCATCCGGATACTCCTTCGCGAAGTTATTCCATCGCTCCTCGATGCCAGGGTAGTATGCGGCAGGCAGAGTATGATTGGCCAGCGATTGTTCAACGGCATTGAGAAATTGTTCCTTTTGATCCCACTCTTCGGCCACGCAAATCATCTTGGGACTGTTGCAGTTGCACGAGGCATTGGAATGGACGGTGAAGGCAAGATACTTGGCTTGATTCTCCAGCTCCTCCTTGGTGTACTTTCCTGGGACTATAATCCACGGAGATACAGCTCCCAGCTCGGACGTCATTTTGGCTTTGAGTTTGGGCGTTTTGGCTTTCATGTTCTTTTCTCGTTCCTTTGGATCGGAACCAAAAACTAGTAAGTCATGGGTTTTTTTCCCTCCGGTCAGATGCACTGCTGTGACTTGCGGATGGTGAATCAGTGCCGCTACTCGCTCGTTGCTAGTGTGTGCCTCTATGTCGAGATATCCCTTGGCAATGACGGGGGCGAAAATTTTGGCGAGGAGCATGTTACAATAGTCCCGAAGAGGGTGTTGTTTCAAGTATACAACACAATTGCAACGGAATAGGCCTTGCAATATATCGACAGGCGTCAAACCTACTTGATTTCCAGCGCCCAACACAACCATGAGACCACCTTCCTCTCCAGCGGCATCTTCCCATGCCTTTTCTTTATTGAAAATTTCGATTTGCGATTCGTCCGTAATCTTTTCGGGGTCCATCCACACCTCTCCCTTGGTGCCCGACAAGAACGAGAATCCGCTTGTATCAGAGGGAAAAGATGGAAAAGTCTCCAACACAATTTGACCATTAACAGCTCTGCGGGTCTTCAGATTTCCCTTCGTCAACATTTTGGGTGGTTTTTCCTTACCGGTCAATACCTTGTAAGCAAATATCGTATCCTTCACTTGTTTTAAAAACAAGAAAAACCATCCCAGAGTTAGCTGCTCGGCTTCGTAGTTCCCTTCCGCTGTCGACACGTCAAATCCCATCACGGCAGCGCCTTCTTTGCCGTTTTCCTTGTAGTCTTCGTAGGAGAGTTCCTGTGTCATACATTTGAAAATCTCTTCTAACAAGGAGAGCTTGTCTTCTAGCGGAAGGGTGCCCCATTCTTTTCGCTTGGAAGATACTCTGACCAAACGATCAAAGTCCATTATTTCGTCCGTCATGACAGAGGGGTACTGCTAGAGGATCTTTTACAATTCTATTGCAAAACTGTAAGCAAGTCGCGTAAACGTAGTAATTTGTGGTGAACAGGAACACTGTGTCGGGTTGATGATTCATTCGACGCCTTTTTTATGGGTGATTCACAAAAGTTCTCGTTTTTCTGTTTCTCAAGCAACATCTTCTTGTCTATTTTTCACCTCGGTGAAATAATCGCCAAGGTCTGATGATGTTGTGTACCAAAGTACGACAATACATCAAGGTACCGTAGTCTACAGACTGTAGACTACTACGTAGTACTACATACTGTCCGTAATCGTGACTGTGACAACACATTGCTACTACTAGTAGGGTGGTTCTTTCATTGATGACTCAGTAAACACGTCTGCGAGTACGACAGATTGTGCGACAAACGTATAATCGTACCGGTAAACGAAGTACACCACTCCATGATATCGGTAGCTACCATAGTACCAGGTATGGTAATAACTATGTCTGGTAGTACTATAAATAAGTACTACTCCTACTTTAGGAAGATACCTGCCATTTTATCAATTATTACGGTACGTACAAGTTGTACGGTATCTTCTGTAGACGATGATACCGGTACTTGCCTCCCGATTTTTCACCTTGTCCTGAGATAGAGGAGCTTTACTTATTAGTATCCCAGGGTTTATCAGAGCCTACTAGCTAGGGAACAAACTGTGAAGAATCCATCGACGATCTAGTGTTACGGAAGAGGTCGTCCCAGCGGTCATACCGACGAGGTATTTCATTGGAAATCCTACTGCTGGTGCTTGACATGGAAGGTTTCTTTCACACATACAATCCGCCCTATTTGGGTTGCAACAGGCAGAAGATATCAAAGCACCCAACATGTTAATGTGGTTATTGCTACTTTTTCTAACATAATTTTTGGAGCGAAGACCATGCCATGTCTGAATCTGACATTCACTGGTTTGGACTGCTCCTCATTCATAAGGTTTTTCTCTCTTCAGTTCTGAATGGTGGGCAAAAGAGTGCAAAGTGCATAGAGGTGTTGCACGATTTGCCCCACCCTCTCGTGGGCCAGACGCGGGAGCCCATTTCTCGAATGACAGATGGTTGTTAGTATGGATTTTTTGTATGTTCTGCAGCTGCTTGCCAAGCTCCTCAAAACGTCGTATAACTACAGTAGGTATATGATACACGGAGTAGTAGCAAGAACGCCGTTTCACCATCCTCTAGATACGGAGTAAATAGTAAATTATGTACTAAAGAACAGCACTTAGCGACTTCATGGTACTGACTACGGCAGACAGCAAGCGCCAAAAGGGGAATAAGCATGAAAGAGTTTGCAAAAGAAATTATAGGAACAGGCTATGTCAAGTTGAAAGCGGATTTCGTTTTCACCGAGCTAAACAACGCAATGGCAGTAAATTGTCGGTACGGGCAACTGATCTCGAGGTACCGCATAGTAGAATCATTTTCGTTATGCAATCTATTTTCGTTTGTCCCTATCATCCTAGACCATCAGTATTTATTAACTTGACGATCAGCTGCATGACTGGGGCGGTAGAGATGGACACGTTATCCGGGTTGTCAATTTTGGACTCTAGCAAGTCGTCCATTTTGGACCGCAATCCCTGGATCAGTGCACCTATTCGTGCATTTGCCGACAGCCGCACCCAAGAGTCTACCAGGATCGCGTTATTGCGAGTCTCCACCGTCAAATCTCCTCCAAATAAAAGCAAGCCGTACGCACTGCACTCCGTCACGTCTCGCAAAAAAGGTTTGGACGTCCGTACCATCGAATGAAACACCATCCAAGGACAACTAAAGTTTCCCACAGAAAACATCTGAGACGATGGATGAATAAATACACGCTCCTCTTTGAGCTTGCCGTTGTTGCCATCAGCCGAAGCTCCACTGGCATCATCAATATCATGAACACCAACACGAATACTAAATTTGTGTTCCCGCGCTTCTCCATCTCTTAATCGAGCACCCTCGGCAGTTTCGTCGTATTTGGTAGCTGGACGCACCACACGAACAAGCTGGTCGGGAGCCATGGATGCGACAGCACATGTGCGAAGCAAGCGCCAGGACTGACCATTGCAATCCGAATCCTGCGACGACTGGAATCCAGAGGTGGAAAGGGATGAATCGTACTGCTTGACAAGTTGAAGAATGTCTCTCATGCCATTTAAACTCAATCCAAGTGAATCACAATATTGTTTCCGTTCTCCACCGCCGGCAGGGAGATTCTGCCAATTCATGAATGCTGCCGCCAACATCGCATGATCACTATTTCCACATGTTTGAAACAACTTCCTCCTTTCTTTCAGAATTGCCTGATTTCGTTCCTTTCCGTCTCCCTTGGTGTCGATTCGGAGAAAGGGTGACCGGCCCAAACTGAGTCCAGCTGCCATGGCTAATGCTCCTGTTCGACAACCCAGGACCGAACCCATCACCAATACTATTCGCAAGAGAGAAAATTTCAGTGAAACCTCTTCTAAGGTACATTTTTCATCCAAACACAATGTAGAACTCACGCTTTCCAATCGTAGGAGGAGCTGGAATGCCAGCCAAATGCATTCCCAGGGGAGTCAAACTCATCTCTTCGTTTCCAACTTGTTCCAAAGCACCCAACTTCTCTAGGCTGGTTGCCGCGGACTTTACCGACTTCGAAGGGGGAGGGTCAAGTAATTTCTGAAGAAATCTCCCACTCCCGTCTTCCACTCCAAGAAAGAGAAGGGACAGCAAAGTCTGATCAAGAGTACAGCGACTGATTTCGGGTGATGTGTGATCGTCCAAATTGGCAAAGGTATCCTTTGATATCAACTTGTAGCATTTTCCGTTTCGCACACGACCAGCACGTCCTCTCCTTTGCTTCAACGATGCTTTGGAAGCAAAACGGTCGAGTAGGAGTGGCATTCTATTTACAGGATCATAAGAAGATTGCTTTTCCCGGCAGGAGTCAATGACAACCGTACAATCTGGAATGGTGATAGACGTCTCAGCAACGTTAGTGCTCAGAATGCATTTAACTTGACCAGGGAATGTTCGAAAGACCTTGTTTTGTTCTTGTGGTGGCAGACCACCATGTAACGGGAGCAGGAGGACAGGGGTGTCTTTGTTTATCTTGCTGATGGTTGTCATGGCCTCAGAAATCTCACCGACACCCTGCAAAAAGACTAAAATAGATCCATTTTTCCCAACCGCATCAGAGCACACAACATACTTAACAAGATGACCAAGCAAATGGTAATCCATACTTTCCTGATCCACTCGCTTCACTCTCTCTTCCAGTGGGACCTGCGGTTCCTTCGGGCTCCAGTCTTCATTAGTCGAGCTGCCCTTTTCTTCGGGTTGGTCGTCTTCGTCCTCCATTTCATCATCCGATTTTTCAGAATCTTGCCAGGAAGAAGCCTTTCGATTTGACCGATAGTTGTAGTTGTTTTGTTTTCTCTTTCTTTTTGGAGGATTATATCTTGTAAGTTGAAGGACATCCTCGAGCATGAAATCCTCGACTGGAAAGGTGCGACCAGGAATGTGCAAGTTTGGAGCATTTCTCCAATACTTGGCGAATCGATCAGCATCCAGTGTCGCACTCATCAAAACAACTTTCAAGTGAGATACTGTTTTAAGTGCTTCTCTTAGCAGCCCCATAAGTATATCACCATCCAAGTTGCGTTCATGAACTTCATCTATAACAATGTGAGTGATGTGATCCAACGCGCCTTCTGCTTGAAGTTGCCGTAACAAAATCCCGAAGGTGCAAAACAGCAGCCGAGTGTCCGCCGAGACAGCCGTAGCTCCTCGAACAACGTAACCAACACTGGCAGACCCTGGCTGTGATTCTCCTCGTTCTTCAGCGACTCGTGCGGCCACCCCGGTTGCAGCCAAACGTCGAGGCTGGGCTACAACAATCTTTGCCGTGCTTGCATTCTCCTCGAGGATAAATTGGGGTATTTGTGTCGTCTTACCACATCCAGTATCACCCGTCACTAATACAACTCTGCCAGACTTATCTGCCTCCCTCAAAGCCGACAAGAACTTATCTCGGGCATTCCAGGCCGGCAGACACTTTCTTTGCTGTTCGATAGACTTACTCCAATTGAACGGTATCGCTGCCGTTGTCTTATTCGGAGGAGTGGACCAAAAGGAGCTTCGAATCCTGGGCCTCTTTTTGACCACGCCTTTTTCGCTGGGGACGTGATCTGGTCCTGATGATGCTTCTGTCGTACGACTTCCTCTGTTGGTATTTGTTTCTCTTTGCTGGGTCACTGTCATGGGTGATAGCGAGAGTTTGGGTAACTCATCCATTGCTTGCAATATGGTTTGGGCCTGTCCATAGAGCTCAAATAATATTGGCTCTCCGAGTGGAAGCGTAGATAGAAACTTGACCATTTCTACGTGAAAGGCTACACCAATCGGTTGGCTCCATTTGCCAAGAAAGAGAACTGATTCCGGGTAAACTGAGGGATACTTTCCCTGCATGTATGTGAATTGAATATCAATTTCTTCAGGAGTCTTGATAGTAATGGTGCAAGTATGTTTGGATTCATCGGTCTCCATGGAACATTCCGTGGGAAAGATGGCCTCGATGGCTTCAAATTCCTCGGCCGAGACAGTTAAATTTTCATGCTCGTTCCCAGTCTCAGCTCCTAGATCAAGCGATGCTTCCGCAATTTCACAGATTCGTTCCCAAAAGATGCTTCGTATATCCTTCGTTGGGCTTTCTTTCTGCCGTTGTACCAGCCATGCCGCATCTTGTATAGTAACACCAAGTTTGGACGTTGAGCCCGTTGTGGCTGCACTGTTTCCATTCTGTATACCTTTCTTCTTGGAAGCCGACACAACTTCTAACGTTTGTTCCCTCGGATCAAACCCTTCTGGAAGCTGGTCTTCCTCAAGGTTGATACAGAGCCATTGCAAGCATTCTTCGTATATATGATCCCACTCTGCTTCGATATCTGCCCCATTCTTGCCCTTTTGTAGAAAGGCGGTCCGGGCTTGTCGTTTGGTGAAACCTTCCTGATGCAATCGCTCTTCCACATAACACTGCAAATCCGAGTCAAAATTGTCAAGTGCCGTGTCATTATCGTCCTCGTCATCCAGCAGTACAGTACTGTTATCGTCGTCTCCTTTTAACAAATTTTGAATTTGTGTTCGGAGACGCGCCGACAAAAACACGGGGGTATCGCGATTGGCCATTCGAATGGCCTCATGTTTTCGGATACGGGCATTGCGTTGTTGTCGTTTTAGTTCGGCTTGTTTGCGTCGATCGGCGGCACTGGTAAATGTTGAGGCGAGCGACAGTCCCGTGGAAGCCGTGGCAGCGGAAGATTTGTTGTTGTTGCTAGGTGCTGCCGGTGCTGCTTTATCAATGTTTCTATTGTTGACATCACTTTCCTTCCTGACCTCTTTCGATGCGTTCGTTTGTTTCTTTTGTGATTCAATGGTATTCAACCAAGTTGTCTTGTAAGGCTCGGGTAGTTTGCGTTCATGCGGAAGATTGGGCGTCAGCTGCAACAACGCCAACAATGCTGCCTCCTCCTTGGCTTGTTCTTCGTTTTCCACAGAATTTTTGGGTACAATGATCAAATCTTTGTCCCGATCGTTCTTGGGATCGGGCACAATGACGCGAACTTTGAATTTGTCAGTTTGATTCAACAGCTCTTTGAATTTGGGCGGCGGTCGTTTTTGTTTCTGACAATACTCCTGCAAAATTTGGGAGGGGAGCTTTTGCCACTGGGCAATTTGCGTCTTTCCCTTGTCGGTCGTTTGGACATGTTGTCCGATCGAAGCTGTTTGACCGGAAGCACCCTTTTGTTTGTGGCCTTTGCCGCCCCATTGTTGCGTTTCCGGATCCCATTTGTGTCCCTTGGAGGGACGTGGGGGTCGGTTGCCGCAGCTGCAATTGAAGGGATGATCACAAGTGCACTTGGGGGCTGCTGGCGGAGCTGCAGAAGAAGATCCTCCCTTTTTTCCTTTTGGCTTTCCCATGGTGGAAAGCAAAGGTTTTGTTTGTTTGTAGCACTGATTTGATTTGGTACTAGGTACGTACTGTCGTAGCAGTATTGGAATTTGCAGGATAACCGATCGATAGGAATGACGACAGCGGGATGTTCGATCCAAAAAATTTCCCGTTCATTCATCACTGTCACTTTGATTGATTTTCGCCGGAGTCTGGCCGTCGCGTTTGCATGTCATTAGGTACGACTTACTGTCGTAGTCGTAGTACGTCGTACTGTTCAAGATCCGATTTCCAACTACCGGTAGATAGATTTTGTAGTTGTTTACAGTTAGTTGTTGGTCGAAACTAGCTAGTTGTTGTTCATCGATCCTAATCAATCCAATTCAATTGTTCCCAACTCTCTAGTAGGTACTACTTCTAGCTCTAGCTAGTAGTATTTACATTTCATGACCTCCCTCCCGATGCGACATTAACCATGATCGTCAAGACGTGGATATTATTGTTCTTTCTATCTCTGGTGGATATCATCAGAGCTTTTGTCTCTGTCGTCCCTTTCTTCAAGAGGGCATCCTGGAAAGAACAAGTCGCTGTCTTGCCTACTGTTGCTGTTTCTTCTTCCAAGGAGGATGCCACCATCACGACAGCAGCATGGATGCTCGATGACATGGTGCTACTATATTCCAGTGCGGCACGGCAGTCACGGAAAGATGATGACAAAATGATATCGTCGTATCGACAACAAGAGATGACAATGCTGATTGAAGATATCGTGCTGTTGCAGTCACGACAGGATCAACCGGGTGAAGACGACAACGACAACGACCACGACATCACTGTACCAGAATTGCAAAAGACAACTCCATCAAGAGATGAGGATCCAGCTACATCCTTATTAGAACCTCTTGTCGCTATCAGTCAAGCACTAGATGAAACCATATTGGGGAGCTACAATTCCGAATTTTCCATGGACGAAATGGATCGGTGGGTCCAACAAATTGCCTCTTTGAATAGGGAATTGGAAACACAAATCCAACGGACTCTCCCGCCACCATCGACTGCAACACTGTCAAAACGCGAGGCCGCTGCAATAGAAGTTGCCGCAGTACCAGTCGAAGAAGAGGATACAATTGCACCCAAACACAGACAACAATGTCTCACTATGGAAGAGATACGATCGCGCCTCGAAAATTTGAGAATCTTGATTGATCCAACAGGAAACCAGTTAACCAGAATACCCTTGGTGGAATCACAGACGATCGAAGCAACAACGACCACTGGTGAAACCAGAGTAACGATAGAGTCCACGGGCACGGAAATTCAAAGTGACAATTTGCAACGGAAAACGATTCCGTTTGATCCATCCCAAGTGTTCTTTGCGACCGTAGACGATGGCACCTCTGTCGGAGAAGCACGCTCAACCGATGACAAATATCCCACCATGGTGCTGGGGACAGCAATTGAGAGCAACAATGAAAATAATATTACTGCCATTTCAAACACTGATAACAGCAATGACGAGCCGGATGTCTTGTCAGCAGTGGTGGGCGTGGCGGCTTTGAGTGCAGCCGCCGTTACCAAAATACCTTTGATTGCTGCCGGAGTTGCGTTGGGACCCGCTATTCGAACGTCCATTGCCTATGCCAAGGGACGTATGGCAGCTAATTATAGCAGCATTGCTAACATTACGGATCCTGCTATAGTGGACGGGTCAGTTAGTCCCAATCCAGAAGAAGACATTGTGATCAGTACCGTCCAAGCGAAAAAGACAAAGGGGCAAGATGGTGCAACAGAAAACCGCTCCAGGCCAAGGGTACCGTACCTTCAGCCAGACAATCTAGCGTGACGGAATCTTAATCTGAGATGGCTGTCATTGTCCCACATGCGAGAAGACCACTACAGTAACCAGGTGGTGGCTGTTGTTTCGGCGTACCATACTAGGTAGCTAGGATGCGGTAAAACCGCAGATTCTACATAACATAAAAAATGGTTTGCGGTAATTGATCAAAATGCTTTATAACTAAGGTAGATACTTACAGTTAGCAGAAGTTTCAATTTTCTGTTCTTAGCGTGTGTCCACTTTCCACCCATTATTTGCTTTTCTATGGCCTTGTTCTTGCCAAATCACATGTGATACAGAGCATGCCTGTTCAATGTGAACGATATGCGGATTGGAGACAAAGATTTCAACCAAGAGCCCAACCTGGTCGATTTCAAGGGATTCAGTAGCTTTTTCATCCTCTGACAAGAGTTGATTGTGGGATGTTAACGTGGCTCCCGCTGGTACTGGAATATGCTTGCAAATGGGTTTGCCAAGATAGACACTTCCAATTGTATGGATCATTTTGGTAGTGTTGGAAGTGACATTAACACCGCCAATGTCGAACGACACATCAGTGGCGAAATTGCAAGCATCGGGATGCTCTTCAAAGGTTTTTTCATTGACTTGGCACACAATGACCGATTGGAACCAGTCAATGGCAGGGTTACTTACCATTGGCCGTTGAAGAGTCCCTGCAGACTCTGATTCCTCATACGGCAGTAGGAGCGACATGCGACCAGATTCATAGATCCCATAGTAGGCCTCCTTGGAATCTTGAAAGCCAAGGCCGTTGGGATACAAATTGAGTTTGCGCTTGGCTGATTTTTCAGAGGCACTGAGATCAAACGTCCATCCTTTGTTGTAATACATTTGCGATTTTGGCAAGGTGACCTCCAAATCTTCCGCCTCAGTCCCGCTGGCCACAATCTCACTCAAGTCTCCCGATAATTTGGGTTGAAACGTGGTTCGACAGTGGATGGGATCTACTACCCAACTTTGTTGCTTGTTCGTTGTTTCTCCAGTCTCAGCAGACCGACCAAAAAGAAAGCTGTCGTACTGAATGTTTGTATCGTTCATGATTTTATGTGATACTGGCGGCGGCAAGAGTGTTGGTCGAAACGATTCTGTTGCACGGAGGCGGTCGCTTTGAAAGCACCAGTTACCCTTAGTGTCGTTCATGGACATCATATAGTGCAAAGCAGTAACAAAATGCATTGCCAGCATCCATCCATTCAGTTTGTGCTCTTTTACAGCTGGATGATGAGCAGCTTGGCCTGGAGCTCCATGGGGAGCACCAAATTCTCTCCACTTTTGAAACCCAATGGGCCTATACTCCTCGTCTCTGTCTAAAAATGGTTGCACGGCGTTGTCCGTATGAATCACCACTGGGTCTCTCAGTAGTGCAGCATACTCCGAAAGGAGTTGCTGGCGGAATTTGGCAGTGGAGTGGTCCTTGACGATAAGTTTGGGCGGTGCGCTGATAGTACCTTCACGGGGGCCGTGTAAATTATAAGAATACGTTGCAAGCAATTGCCTCACATAAGCTTCCAATCCTTCTGATCCTCCCGTGGCCTCGTTCATTCCAAAGTCCCAGCTAACGACATCTGGAGGAGTAGAAATGGTCACATTAGAGGATGTGGTGGCATTACCACGACGAGAATCTCCAAAGAATTCCTTCATACACCAGCCATACGGAAACGAGGGACATCCTCCAATGGCAGCATTGTGAACCTGCAGGGATGGAATACCGGCTGTTTGTAGGAGTGGTTCTAAAATGCGTTGCAATTGAAAGGGGTAGGAATCTTGGTGCCGGTTACCACGTCCCGTCGTGACACTGTATCCTCCGAAGGCCATAACGAAGGGTCGTTGCTCTCGTTTGGCCTCGTGGAAACGACAGGCTGTGGCAACAATGTCCGATGGTACCTCTCCTCCAGTACTAAAGGTGGTCAGGCCACGATCCAACAACATGCGAGCGGCGTTTTCGCCACCATACAATAGGGCATATTGTTGTTGAAACTGAACCGAGGCATTCCAAAATGCCGACTGATCGTGTTGTTGTTGCTGCTGTTGCTGTTGTGCAACTTGCAAGTTTTGTGAAGAATGCAAGGTTTTGAAACTACCAAAGGCATCCCAGTGTGAAGATGGTGACAAATCAAAAACGGGCAACGGTGGTGGCGTAGGTTTGTCCGTAACCTCCAACTTCCTCCGTTGCTGTTGCTGCTGTTGTTGTTGAGAAGACTGCTCTATGATTTTGTCCCCCTCTTGCAATAAGTCACTCAATTTCTGGGCTTGATCCAGTCGATGCTGTTTTTCTTCGGGAGACATGCCATCATCAATGGGACTGGGATCATCTATCGCATTCATGCCATCGTCTTCCGAGGACGACTCTCCCTCTACTGCCAATATTTCTTCATCGGGACTGCTTTCAATTTCATACAAGTCACCTTCCGCACCTTCCTCCTCCGACGACAGAAGGTATTGTTGTTCGTCTAATGATTGTCCAGCATATGAGTGCGTGATAGAACGGTAAATGTAGTAACTGACCAAACACAGCAGTAGCAGTACCGTTCCCACCTGAAGAAAGAGCACAACGAACGGTGGATCATTCTCGTTCCTTCGACGTCGTTTCTTGAGTCGTCCCTGTCGATGGGATGGAGACGTAACAGTGGTGGTGGTTTTGGAGGCGATGGATGGACGGATTTTGGGTTCGTTGTCATAAGATTTTTCGTTGTCGTCGTCGTCCTCTGTCATTGGTCCGCCCAAGCCGATTTCAGTAGCTGAGGTACTGGTACTGATACCACTTTTCACTGACCTGGAGTGGTGACGGCGACGTGTCGTATCCTCCACCATCTTGACACTGTTGTAGATGGCAAATGTTACTATTGATGACTGTTTCAGCAGTAGTTTTAGGGTTTGGGTGTTAAGTTGTTGATACTCCTCGGAGTATGAAAGATATACGTTTCGTTGCACCAATCCACTAACTGTAAATTAACACGAATTCACTTCAAAGTTCTACCGTACTACCATAGCGTATACCAGGTACCGGTACGTCGTAGACTACCGGTAGTCTACTCTACCGAAGCAATTTATTTTTCTTCTTGTTGTTGTCGACAAGACTCGACTCCAAAATCGTGACCAAATGATTCGACGACGGCCAGACGGAATCAACCTCCAAGCCAATCGAAAACATCTACCGTACTATTTTGAATTTTATGGAAAATGGGGTGATCATGATGATGAGTGTCTTCACGAATTTAGTGGACCATGGTCCACTTCGTAAGAAGAGTACCAAGTCCTACACAAGGTAGAAACGTACTAAGAGATTGTGTAGGATGAGGAATCAGGAGTTCAAGACAAAATTTGAAAATAGTCGATTAAAAAGTGAAAGAGGTATCTTCAATCTTGTCTTGTGTAGTAAAAATGTTGTAATGAGGGAATATCCCAGCCCAACATTTCCAATAGTTCACCTAGACAATCTACTAGTCCGCAACCAACACAATTCCGTTTGCTTGTTCGACCACAACTGCACGACGCACTGTATGCACGATGCTCGTCCACCTCTTCTGACTGTCTCGAGCGCCATCCGCGAATAAATGGGCAATCAACAGAAACATGCGTTCCACCGCGGAAATAGTGGTGTTGTTTTCACGGTGCCCCGCTGCCTCCATTCTCTCTGTCATCCAATTCATAAGAAACCGCATATCGCATAGCGTCTTCTTCGACAGCCGGCGCCGAGCACCGTAGCCTCCAGTCCGACCGTGCATTTCGTAGTCCGCCATAAGGCAAATTGTCCAGGCGCTTGACATCTACATGCTCAAGACTGCGCAAGGGCGGAACCTGGCGTACTGTGTCTCCTATCCACCACTGCCGCCAAAGGTCTTGAACTCCACACCGCGGAAAGCACCAATCAGCCGGAACACGATGAAAGCCGCCGCCATACATGTGTAGTGTGTAGCCCGCGCCCGTCTCGACTCGCTCCGGTAACGCCGCCTCGTTGCCTTGGCCTCCACGAAACTCAATCGTTCTGGATGGCATGTAGCCGATCACTGCCGTGCTCGGTCAGCCAATCAACCTGATGGATGGAGCACCAATTCAAAAATACGATAATGTCGCCGAGGTAGATACGACTTGTTCTACCCGACACCACACCATCCCGGACATTGTTGAGAGTGAGATGTCCGCCAGCAGCAGCAGCACCACCGTCACCACCATCAGGAGCAATAGCAGCAGCGGCAGGAATAGGGCCGCCATCAACAACTATTTCCGCTGGATCGGGAAAAACGTACATGATGCGGCGTGAAAATGTACGAACGGATGATGTGAGATTTTCTCATAAAGTCATTTGCAAGATTCCACAATCGGCCTACGAGTTGGTACGTACCCTACGGCGGTGGACTATGGTCCACCAAAACAGGAAATGATTTTGATGCACTTCAACTTACGTAGAATTGTGCGTAGAATTGTACTTAGGATCATTTCTGATCATGTCAGATTTGTCGGACTTTGGTCCACCAGGATCATATGGGGGACCCCCTTTCGGTCCCACAAAACCGGGTTAATGTGAAATGAAAGAAAAAAAAGATACACATACGAAGTCGTACACGCTCACAGTCAATGTATACGTCGTATATTTCCGACTTCTGAAGCATCATTCTTCACCTCCTATCACTAGTACTGTTGTATGTATGTATTCCACCATCATCACAATCCATTCTATAGTATTCATTTTATAGAATATTTTCATTGCAACTAATTCATGACTGCCAGAGCCTCGATCACAATAACAGCAGCAGCAGCAGCAGTACCACGAAGGAGCTTCTGGATGGTTGCAGCTTTCGCAATGATGCTGACTGCATCTCATAGGGCCGTCGCCTTTCGATGCTTGCAATCGACGGCCCGGATCCATCGGACGAATTCAGATCGCCGAGTGCAAACGATGATGATACTGCGATTGAGGAGCACCAACAGTCGAAACAATGCCGACGATGCCACTTTTGTGGACCAGTCAGGGAGAAGAATTCGGTCGCGTGGTGATGTTGGTGGTGGTTGGAATAATGAGAATGAACAATCGTCGGATTACCGATCCAACGACAACAACGACGACGACGATGGATGGGGTGTGTCATCGTCATCATCTAGCAGAAAAACTGTCAAGAGACGCACACCTACTTCGACATGGGAAGATTTCGATCCATGGCAAGGTGGCAGCAGTGTCGACGACAATGATACCGGTGGATGGAATACTCCTGCTAGTCGACCATCAAGGCGACAACCCAAACAGGATGGTCCTTCGAGGAATCGATTTGACCGGGATAGTCGACGCTTTAAACAAAATAACAACGATCGTCCGTTCGAAAAAAAGTTTCCAAAAAGTCCTCGCAACAAAATCAATAGCAGCATGAACAAGTTTGGTCGAAAGGTCGACGGAAAGGATACAAGCGGAGTCCGGACCATCAACATGAACGCCCTCGAAGGTGCCGGCTTTGTCCATTTGTACGGTATCTCCTCAGTGTTGAATGCTCTGTCCTCCAACAAAAGAGATTTATCCATCAATGTAGAAAAGACAAGCGGCGAGTATGATCTAGATGATGATGATGATCCACGATTTCAACGGAATTCGGACACCGAATGGGATGATAATGATGACGACAGCGACGCTGGCTCCATGCCAAAACCGCCAGATGGCGACATAAAACCACAAGCCCGATTTCGATCGTATCTATTTGTTCAAGAACGACAACGGGACACTGGCCGCAAAGGCAACAAGGCAACAGCAGCCCAACAGGTGTTGGAGCTTGCAGAACAACGCGGAGTTCCGATCGCCCATGTCGACAAGGGCATTCTCAACACTCTTTCCGGCAATCGTCCCCATCAAGGCTTTGTTCTCCGATGTGGCAAGTTGTACTTTGAAGGCATGTCCCGCATACCTTTGCCGAGTGAGAATACATTAACACCATCTGTATGGCTGGTGTTGGACGAAGTGGTCGATCCCCAAAATTTAGGAGCACTATTACGGTCGGCATACTTCTTGGGCGGGGGTAACTCCGACGACACGAAGATTGGTGTGTTGGTGTGTTCCAAAAACTCAGCCCCCCCCAGTCCAGTAGTCAGTGCTTCTAGTGCTGGGGCATTGGAATTGCTGGACGTGTACAGCACGAATAACTTGCCACGAACACTTAACCAAGCTAGCGAGGATGGATTTCGTATAATTGGAGCCTCGTCGTCGGTTCCGATGGGAAGCAATGATGAGGGGGACGACGCCGACCAAGGCCCAGCATTGTATGATTTGCAGGATTTGCCTTCTCCCAAAGAAGACGACCGTCCCACCATTCTAGTGCTTGGATCCGAAGGGCATGGCCTACGCACTCTGGTTGCAAAAGCTTGTACTGAATTTGTTCGCATACCATCCGGTAAAACTGAAAGTCACGAAGATGATGACGAGAGTAATGTGGGTGTGGACTCCTTGAATGTAAGTGTAACCGGAGGGATCCTCCTATGGCACTTGCTTCACGGGACTGCACGATTATAATACACTACTAGACAATCAAAAGTCTGCTTCAATTTCAAAATGATTTGTAGCGTGGTAGAAATTCTCGTCTTTGTCGACTCAGTAGCTACGGGTAATAGACAACTAAGTAGGAAAAGAGTGACCACAGGCACCATGTCGGAGATGGAACCAGTCTTAGGTACTAGCCTAGGCACAATTTGTACAACACCCTCCCCTGATGGAAACACCTGTGAGGAGATCATCAAATGTACAAATGGTGCCAAAAACCAGCAATGTAGTAAATGTAATGTGGAACAAATAGAAACATGAAAATGAAACAGGAAAGAGGATCAACAATAGTAATGACCCATAATACGCCGGCAGTGACGGGAATGTAGAACCCAACCAGTCGGTTTCGTGAGGGAATCAGAAGGATTGATTACACCAGGAATATGATGCATCAAGATATCACCATTATCCTTCCAATCTTGTACATCGCCGCTCTAAGCTCTTGCCTAACGCATGCAAAGGTATTTTCCTTGGATTTCTCCCGAATACGACGAAGAATATCCTTTGGTATGATGTTGATACTGGTCAAGTGAAAATTGCCAAACATGCTCGCTTTGATGAGGGCCTGAATGACCTTCCCTTTGGCGCTCTTCCCCCGAATGTACAACATCTCCAGCGTGTCCAATCTGGCGAACCATTTCCTGCTGAGGTGGATGAAGCTACTGTTGACGAGTTTACTGCTTTTGTCGATCCTTTCAGTCATACCCTGTTGGAATCCGGAACAAATAGAAACAAAAAAATGAAACAGGAAAGAGGATCAACAAAAGTAATGACCCATAATACGCCGGCAGTGACGGGAATGTAGAACCCAACCAGTCGGTTTCGTGAGGGAATCAGAAGGATTGATAACGCCAGGAATATGATGCATCAAGATATCACCATTATCCTTCCAATCTTGGATCGCGAAAGCCTGGATGGCAATATGGCGAGACCGCTCAGTGGGCTTGCAAGCATAGATAATTTGGATAGAGGAGACATTATCAATATGAATGGGGGTAGGGGAAAGCTGGGGAAAAGAAAGCTCATGGAGAACTGCCCGAAGGTACTTTGCAGTTTTCGCAGCAGAAACGGCAGCAATGAACTCGGCCTCGGTGGAGCTTGTAGCAGTGACAGTTTGTTTCTTGGAACGGTAAGCAATAGCACCTCCGTTAAGGACAAAAGCGTAACCGGTAGTGGAGCGACGGTTGCGGAGATCATTGGCATGAGCAGCATCGACATACCTAGTGAGTTGAAGAGGGGAGGGAATAGAGGGAAAGGGAGGGAGAGAGGGATCAAGGGAAAGGTTGTGGGGGGTACCAGGTGGCAAAGAGGGATCATGAGTGCGTCGGGCGAAACGGATACCCCAGTGTTTAGTCCGACGGAGATAACTGTGACTCCTTTAAGACAGCTGTAGTGGTAGGCATGTGGTGCAGAGGCAAACTTTGACAGAGTCACAACAGCATAACCAATATCAGGGCGGCAAGTAATGTAGGCATAGAGAAGCTCACCAAGAAGGGTACGGTAAGAGAAACCCTGGGAGTCACAAAGGTCAGCATGTTCGGGAGAACCTTCGGAGGGGCCAGCAGGGGACTGATAGAGGCGATCCACAGCATCAACCGGGAGGGGTGCAGAACGATCATCAGAGGACTCATGCGGAGAGGGCGTATCCCAACCATGGCTACGAAGGAGGCGATCAATATACCCAGCGGAGGTCAGCTCGATGTAGTCAGCTGTTTGGTGAACATCAACACCATTGTAGTCACTGAGGAGCCCGAGATAGGTAAAGGGAGGTTGTGCTTCATTAGGCTGTTGGAGGGCCTTACCAATAAAGTCATATACAGCTTTAGCAGTAGATTCACGACGACAAGCCAGAGCAAAATCATCCACTTGGCGGAGGAGCAAGATAGGCTCACCCTCAAAGACACCGCTGTAGATGGTACGATCATGGGTAGTGGAGCGGAAGCTCAATTCAGGAAGGGAAAGGATCTTGTTGATGTAGGTTTCCCAGAGGCGACCAGATTCTGGATGTCCCTGGAGGGCGTGAAGGACAGGGAGGACCATGTTTCGATCAAGGGTGACACCAAAACGAGCTTTGTACCATTCAGTATATGCATCGTCAATCATGATGAAGGTAGGTGTCTCAGGAGGAGGAGAATGAGCAAAAGCATCAGTGGCATCACCACCATACACCCGCATATCATGGGCAGCGGCCAGAGCAAAAAACATTTGTTGGATCGGTTGTTCAACACAAGAAGAGTATGTGGAGGCAACTTGGTGAAGAAGAGGAGCAGCACGGAGGGAGCCATCACAACAGCTGCGGGAACGACGTTCACCAGAGCGCTTGATCTGGTATTGCCAATGTAAGCGAAGAATAATGGCACCAGGGGGCGGGGCACCAGGGGTACCAAGGGTCAAGTGTTTCTCCGGAGCAAAGGTTAGGGAGAGGGAGGGGGATTTTGAGTCAAAAGCCTTACGGAACTCAAGGAGGGCTTGTTCCTTTGTGAAGACCAGGACATCATTAATGGCAACCAGGTAAGCACCAGGGAGTGCATTTTTAGTGGCCTTGGAAGAAGAGCGAATCCGGGAGGCAGGACTACCAGGCCTAATTGTTGCAACAAAGACACGGTTGTTAAGTTCATCCGTGAGGAGGTCAAAGCCAAAAGTGGGGTTACGGTTGGAGGCCAGAAAAGTGAGGGATTCCAACGGGGTATGACTGAAAGGATTGACAAATGCAGTAAACTCGTCAACAGTAGCGTCATTCACCTCAGCAGGAAATGGTTAGCCAGATTGAACACGCTGTAGATGCTGCACATTGGGGGGAAGAGCGCCAAAGGGAAGGTCATGCAGGCCCTCATCAAAGCGAGCATGTTTGGCAATTTTCACTTGACCAGTATCAACATCATACCAAAGGATATTCTTCGTCGTATTCGGGAGAAATCCAAGGAAAATACCTTTGCATGCGTTAGGCAAGAGCTTAGAGCGGCGATGTACAAGATTGGAAGGATAATGGTGATATCTTGATGCATCATATTCCTGGTGTAATCGATCCTTCTGATTCCCTCACGAAACCGACTGGTTGGGTTCTACATTCCCGTCACTGCCGGCGTATTATGGGTCATTACTATTGTTGATCCTCTTTCCTGTTTCATTTTCATGTTTCTATTTGTTCCACATTACATTTACTACATTGCTGGTTTTTGGCACCATTTGTACATTTGATGATCTCCTCACAGGTGTTTCCATCAGGGGAGGGTGTTGTACAAATTGTGCCTAGGCTAGTACCTAAGACTGGTTCCATCTCCGACATGGTGCCTGTAGTCACTCTTTTCCTACTTAGTTGTCTATTACCCATAGCTACTTAGTCGAGAGCCAAGGTGTGGGAGGAGTGGAAAGTGTTGCAGGGAGGTGAAGGGAGAGAGCAACAAACCAAAAAACAAATCCAAAGAATAAAAGGCGAAGCCCAGGGGCGTCAAGAGGGACAGATGGCAGACTGAGGCGAAGGTCCAACTCGAGACATAGACAGTTACGGTCGGGACAGTCGGAAGTAGGGCACACGGTCAGATCACATACGTAGGGTTAGGGGTGTTCAATGCAAGGAAAGATGAAGGAGCAAGCCAAGGAGTAAAAGGGGGGCTCAATGCAATGCGTGAGGTAGAGCGAAGGATAGATATTGTAGTGAGCAATCCTATGATAAAAGCAGAGAATTGTCCAACCACCAAGAAAGGAAACGCAACAGTCAAGGAAAAGGCAAAGAAGAGCACCAAGTCGGATGTCGGATGGCGTTGTCGTCGTCAAGGCATTCGTCGCGGGCAGCGCGCGGGCAGACGTAGAAGGAGTACCAGAATCTGTGTAGGAAAAAAAATAAATTTGTGTTTCGTTGCGTTAGCAGCGACGACATCGGTCGATGATGTTGGTCTTTTCTGTCAATGGGACCGCAAGAGCAGACGAAATCTACACTCAAGGGTGAGTAGGAGATGGACTACAAGGAAGCAGACGAAATCTACACTTCACTAGGGTTCATAACCTGTCGACTCAGTAGCTATGTACGGGTAATAGACAGCTAACAGTAAGTAGGAAAAGAGTGACCACAGGGACCATGTCGGAGATGGAACCGGTCTTAGGTACTAACCTAGGCACAATTTGTACAACATTCTTAACTCTTCAATTACGGACCTCCTAAATTGACTCTTCAAGTGAACTCTTTTATTACACACCGCACAATCAAGCACACATGATTTACCCACAACCACGTAACGGCGAAAAAGATCACGCAGATTCCTTTGCTGGATCAGACAGCTGTTCCTTTGACAACGGTCAAATTTGTTTCCGCTACTTTTCCATCCGCCGTTTGAGTGTACGTTACTGTCTGTTCCTGGGGTGGTTCCGCTGGGAATATTTCCGGAGAAGGTAAAGTGATGGCTAGAACGCCTGCCAAGATCCAACAGATGACAGAGGTGATATTCAAAGCATACCCTGTAGCCCATTCACAGGTATCCGGAAAGGTATCGGCGAAGTCTCCAGCAACCACATCAAAATATTGCATTATGGGGTTGTTGTTGCAAATACTAGAGGATTGTACCATCAGCGTCAGTCCTTGAAAGGCGCCAGCGATGATCAATAAGTATCCCAAGCATTTCCACGCCGATGGAGAAACGGTTCGACACGGACCCAAACAAGCTGGCAACAAAAGCAATCCACCCAAAATTGGAGTCATGATGGAAAAGGCCCACACTGTTCGGGTCTTGGCATCCACTGAAAAATCAAATCCGTAGTTATCTTCCAAGCTGCTGTAGTATTGGCAAGTATTGTATACCCAGACATCACCATTGACTTCAAAGGAACCTTTGGTGCGAAAGTTCCATGGTGACACATACAACGAAGCATCGCCATTTCCTGATACCTGGGTGAACTTGACCGTTTCACAAAAAAAATTGGCGGCGGTTCCAAAAATAATGGCTACAGTAGCAAAAAAGCCAGGCAAGTAAAACATGGCACATCTGAAAAATAACGGAGGGACGAAAGAAAAGAGAATCGGATGTCCATCAGATGAAACACGAATGACCAAAAAGAGTATTAAAGGTGCGCTGACCAAGGATCTTACCGTCGGTTGCTCATTCGATCGTCCGACATCTTGATGGTAGTATTAGTTGTTGCTTGTTACCGTAGTCTTGCAAAAAGATTCCGTTCAGTGGGAGATGAGACACTACCTACTAGCTAGTAGCCTTTTGGGTATTGCTCGAAGAGATGGACTCGATGTTCACAGTCATTGAGGTGTCGTAAAAGGAAATCGGAAGAAGAACACACGATCAACGACTACCCTACGGTAGTATGTCGTACAGGTGCGGTAGCTACCGATATGATACCTGTACGGTACTAGCGGTAGATAGGTACCGACAGTGCCGGTACATACCGTAGTGCATATCATACCATTTGGTACCATTTGGTACCATCACCACTACTGTTAGTATGATACAGCGCACGAGAGAGAATGATGAGAACACGATGAGAACGGTTGTGTCAATCTATCATCATACTCCGAGTACTTCGTACGGAGTATTATTATATCCGTAGTCTGTCTGTAAAGAGGGGAATAGATCGATAACTCAACATCCCCGAAAAAAAAATAGATTGTGATGAGCTATCATACTACCGGTAGTATGATACGTAGTAGGTAGTAACAACAAAGCTATGAACCTGCTACGGTAGGTAGGTGCATGTCGTATAACATCGACTTTTCATGTCCACCGTTTTTTCTTCCTCGCGTACCACTCCCATCCCATACAACTGTTCTAAAAGGGAGCTCTCCCGTCCTGCCTCTAATAGTTGACGTTACACTGAATGATGTAAGAGACATTCACAGAACATCTTTGTAGCATCTAAATTATTTCATTGCATTAGGGGATGCTATCATCGCTCCCAACCTTAATACGCGGTAAAGATCTAACAGCTTCTGGCAGCTGAAAAGTGACACAATACATGTTTTTGTTGGGAGCGACGTCTCTCACATTGTGAATGGAAACTTTTGTGTCTCCAAACGGACATCCTAATGCCTTTTCTGCTCGTTCGTAGATGGACTGATGAGCTTCTTTCCGGTCTTTCGATGCAAAGCAGTGAACGTGAATGGTCGGTGTACTAGGCAATCCACTTCCGACAACTTTGTAGCCTCGGAAAGCATCCAAAAACTCGAGTGCCGATGCAGGCAGATTCATGATGAAGTGGTGAACGTTGATACCTTGATCTTGTAGTTGATGACAAAAGGCTCGAGCATCTATGTTGTAGGTGTGCAAGCGTGATGTGTGGCAGTTGTTCTTCTTTCCATTTGCAACCAGGTACTGATAAGAGGCAGGATTCAAATCATTTGCATGGACTATTGGACCATTTTTTTTTGCAGTTAATGGTATTGCAAATGGCCCGATGCCAGCCATCATATCTGCAACAACCACTACATTCGCTTTCGAGCATTGCTCTTTCTGAATCAGTTTTACAAGTCGTCGGTGTTCTCCGGCCAATCTAGAATTCCAATAGACCTTTTGGAAGTCTAGCTGATATATACACCCCTCTTCTTTAAGTTCGACCAGACTCCAGTCGGATCCTTGATATCCTGCAATCACCTCCATTGCAAATGTTCTAAACTGTGTATCAATGGATCCGACCTTGTTCACAATAGTACGAATGGCAGACTGGTGTTTGTCGAGCAAGATCTTCCCAATCAAGTATTTATAGCGAAGAAGTTGTGGTCGTAAGTTCAAATGTGCCAACTGTCCAATGACCTCAAAAGCAGAAGGGATTTCATCTATACCCTCCGGTTCCAGTAGTCTCTTGAGAAGCTCATCCGTCGTCCAATCCTCGTACGTGAACTTCATGGTATGCTCCACCAAACCCACTTGCTGGGTGGAGACAAGGGGTTCTAAAAGTGGATGAATGCTGTAATTTTCGAATGGAATCTTGACCTGTTCTGGATCCAATACAACTTTTCGACAGTTTTCTGGAGGTAATCGTCCACCGTCAACGAGGGGGAGAAATTGCTCATCACTCACCATTTGTTCATTTGCCGCTCGTACCTCAAACACAACTTTACATCGAGGGCGGCGAAGCATAATTCGTTGAAGGCGTTTCCTTAGTTCATTGGTCCTTTTGGCAGGAATTATCAAGGCTGGAAACTTTACAGATACATCAAAGACCGATAACGAGGGGAAAGCAGAGACTGGAAAGACATAATCTTCTGCGTCCGACGTAGGGATGGAGGGCAACAACGACCGCAACGGTGGGGGTTCGGAAACAATATCAAACAAAGACAGATATTTTTGTTCATTGTTTACTTGATTTCGATTTTTTGTTTCATTGGGATGCTGAGCGGGCACATTGTTTTGAGTCGACGGATTTTGAGCGGACACATTGCTTCGAGTTGATGAGACAACAACTGCAGCTGGAGACACAACTCCCTGGCGATATTCCTCCCCATCCACGACAAAAATCTTGATTGGGTTGAGTGTCGTCCCGTCGCCAAGATTCACGTCTAAGGTGGTGCGGTGTAAGAATCCAAAAATTGGGCCCAAGCTTGTTTCTTGTCTAGTACTGACTGGACCCAAGCCGGGGATGAAGAATCTCCAGTTAACGTTGCCAAGTATTCCATCTGGAATCAATTCTTCTTGTATCATAGAACGAACGTTGGCAAAGGTGCTTGTTTTGCGAGACGGAAGCCTGACAAAGCCTACGTTTTTTGTTCCACTAGGAGGTGGATTCACATCTTCTCTTGACGAAGAGTCGTTCTTACTCTTTTGTCCCACCGTTGTGCCGCCCGGTTTGTACAGCAGCTTGACAAAAAATTCTCCATCTTCCGAAGACTCTACAATCGCATTGATACGATGAGATTGTCTTTCACTGATAGATTCGAGAGCATCCGCCAAGTTCCGATTGCAAGGTCGAACAGATCCGTCATTTGTGTGGCTTCTCAACAGTGGAAATCCCTTTGGCGGCTTGAGAGCTCGCTTTTGTTTCTTGCGCTTTCTGTTTTTTTCGTTATCACTGCCCCCGGATGATTCACCATCTTCGTCATCAGTGGAAAAAACCTGGTTACGCCGTCGTTTCTTTCCTTTGAGGGTTGCAGGCGGTTTGGAGTTTTTCTTCTGTGGTGACGGCAAAATCTGTGGCAACTCGGTGTGGTTCCAATCCATTCTCATTTCAATCGGTTTGGCGAGCTCCAGTGTCGCCGCTTGCATGGCTTGTCGAAAGCTTTGTAGCCTAATTTTTCCAGCCGACTTGGCCGTTTTGCCCATGTGAAAGTCCTCCATCAACCCGTCCTCCCATTTCGTGAGTTTGGCCGTTGTCAAGACGGCGAACGGAGCCTCGTGACATTCGAAAAAGTACACCAAATGTCGCTTCCCCAGATGCTTGCTGGCTAGTTCGCGGGCACTGCCCACGGTAAAGCGTGGATCGTAAATAAAACCTGGCCACCATCCAAATCCCACGCCACCGTGGGCCCACACAACCTCTCCAAACCGCGATGTGAAATTGGGAGATAACGCACTGACGGCTCTATCCAGTCTGTCGTCCTCCAAATAACGCTCCGCGGCAATGGCCGATTTACAGCTAGAGCAATACCAATCACCAGTGGGAACTTGGCGGAGCGGCGGTTCGCAACAATATGTGTGATACTCGGCTTCGCAGAACTCGCAGAGCAACAAATTGGCGTGATCGTCATCCTCTCCACAACAGAGACAGCCCGTACCAAAAGAATCTTGCAATAGATGTCCATTGCTACCCTCTTCCTTTGGTTTGATCGACACTGCGGATTCAAGTTCCTTTTTGATGGCTTCGGGGATGTCGGCAGAGATATCTCCTGACTGTTGCAACTCGAGCAAGAGTTTGGCCCTCTCGTTCGGTGATAATTCAAGGGTTCCGTTTTTGCTAGCCATGATTAAAAATATAGCGACACGTTGTTTTTTCAAGGCTGCGCAATTGGACTGCAGCAGCACTCTCGTCAACTAAAAGGTGAAGTCCCACTTCCTTCAAAACCGAGTCATTAAAGAAGCTGCGATTGGGATCTCTCTGCAGCACGAAAAACACCCGACTGATACCGTTCCTCTTCCAAAAAAATGATGGTTTTCCGGAGAATTCTGTCCCACAACAAGAGGTGCTGCTGGTTTGCTCTACCAATCTGCTAAGACCTCAAAAGCGTCGCTGTGCGATACCACTGTCGGTTGTCGTACGTCGTAGTCGTCAACTGAAAAAACACAATCAAATCCAACCGAAGGTTTGTAGCAATCTCAAACACTACTATGTACTCCGAGTATGATAAACTAAAAGGAGTCGTCTGCCAGTGCTTCCTTCAAAATCGAATGGGGGGAAAGTTTTAAGGATGGGCTGGTGGAATCCCAAAATTAGTGGTACTGACGTAGCTTCTTTCTCGTGAAAACACCCTGGGACAAGTTCAGTAGTACCGCAGAAATGCAGGTATACCGGTACACTAAATGTATACCCAGTCGCCGCCTCGGCTTCCGCAACTCCTGTGGTGTGGGTGTGCAATACGTACTAGTCTAGTAGGTAGGAGGTCCTGGCGGACCACGCGCTAACCTGCGCTTGCTCGCGTTGTAAGGATGCATCCGGGTTAGTTACAACGAGTCAGCTGTTGTGTGGAAAAGTAAGAGACACACAACGGGGGATTGCCAGGAAAAGCTAGTTGACTAGTACGGGGAACTGCACACTTAAGGGTCCTAGTGGGACCCTAGCCTGTGCAGTTGCCAGTGCACACATCCTGCTTTTTTTGAAAATCTCATGGTGAATCACCACAGAGAAGCTCAACGGCAGCAAAAGTATGATGTTGTTGCAATGGCTGCTACCACCAGGTTAGGGTCTTGTTTGGTCTGTCCGTCTCCCGTCCTTCGCCACCAACTTATGCAGCGACCCAAGCAACCTAAGCAGCCATGGTACATCCCATACATTGGCTGCATCCTAGGGCTTGACGTAGAAGATCATCGTTCGATTCATTCTTTAGCCACTTTTGTGATTGTCGTCTTGCTCCTATTCAACCGGTAAAGCAGTAACCAGTGGTGACTTTCAAGCAGCGGCAACTCTCGAAGGTCTAAAATCGAGTATTTTGCATAAGTGTCATGTGGTCAAGGGCGTTGTTGAAGCGACAAGCAATAAGGAGAGTCGTCCGCACCTCGAAAGGATCCTTCCTCGCCGAATCTTTTGTTCAACCTTCCATTGCAGCAAACAGAACGCTCTATTCTACTTTAGTTGGTGCTGTCGCTGTAGCCACGGTGATGGTATTTTCTATCGATGAATTCGATCGATCCTCACCACTGACAGGTTCGTTCGCATTTCTGAATGGAGCAGTGACAGCCTGTGAAGATCCTTCCGACTCAACTCCGTTGGACAAAGAGATTCCCAAAGAAAAGGCGGCGCGACTCTTTCGCAAACGAACCACACTTCAAGTGGCAACCTCTAACGGAGAATCGACTCAATCAACTACCAAGAAAGGCCGTGGCATGCTCCAACGCTTTTCCACCCAACAAGAACTCGAGAAACTTCGCGCCATGGAAAAGGAAATGATGCAACGATGGGAAAGGGACGAAGAAGGGTGGCGACAGCTTCCTGCCCGGGCCTGGCCGGAATTTCAACCCAATCCCGAACAATTACAGGGAATTCTAGAGAATATTACCATTCACAATTGCGACCTGCATGGTACGGACCAGTGTGGGGATTTGAATTCCCCAACTGTTCCTGCCTATATTCGACAATGTACAAACTGGCTGTTTCAAATGGCCACTACCTTTGTCTTTTACAATGTCGATCCACAAGCTGGGTTGGAACAATTTGAACGACTGGCCAAACGGGGCCATGTCGATTCCATGGTGGCTTGTGGAATCATCTTGGTCGAAGGACTCGGAGTACCTCCCAAGGAAAAGGAAGGTCTGGTGTGGTTGGAAAAGGCCGCCGAAAAGGGTTCTGCACAAGGATACTACGAGCTGGGAACGGTATATTACACAGGTATTGATGGGGTTGTGGAAGAAGATGTCAATAAAGCGTTCATTTTATTCGAAAAAGCTGCCGAACAAGACCACACCGCTGCCATTTATATGGTTGCTGACTGCCTCGTGGAGGGCGAAGGAACAGAACGTAGTCTTGGTCGAGCTATACCACTGTTCTACAAGGCAGCAGAAAGAGGACATCGATTTTCACGGCAACGTATCCGAGAGTTACTGGCGAGAATAGATTATCCACTATAGCGAGATCACAAGCAATAGCTAACACGAGGTATAACTGTTGGATTTCTTTTCGATTGGACCCATACAGTCTTGCGGTAGTACTTTCAACAACAATCAAAACAAGCAAGACAATTTTGACTCTACCCATCTGCTGTAACATCCTTTCATTGAAAAAATAATTATTTACTGTAACTTTGTAGCAGTGTGCTACGATTGAAGAGATGATAATAACACGACTACTCTACTACCGGTAGCTGCCGTAGGTAGCAACAAAAATCATCATCATGGTTATCCATCGACATCCTCCTGGTACTTTGTTAGCTTCATTTCTTCACCCGCGACGAAATCCATCGAGCTTTTGTCGATCTCTCGTATCATAGCGTGCGGTCATTCCATCTCACCGAACTTTTCCCCTACAACATCATCATTGCTACGGTCTCTCCCGAAGCACTCTTGCCGTCTCCTTTGCTGCAAATACACATTATACCATGAGCAACAATCTCAATGGGGGAGGTCGGGGCCGCAATGCCTTGTCTTCGGTCGATTTCTATCGTCGCGTTCCAAAAGATTTGACCGAGGTACGTGCCGTTTCCTGAACTGGTCACTGGTCTGTCCGCCTTTACGTTCTTCGTACAAACTTCCCGTACAACACGACGAAGAGATTTGTTTTTGTTGGTATCCTTCGGCAGTCGGAAACAAACTCAACAATTGTTCATGGAGGACCATCTTCTCACTATTGCTCCCCGTTTTTCTTTTCTCTGTGATGCCTCACTCTATTTCTTCAGGCTACAACACTGGGAGCGGCCATGTCGATAGTGGCATTGAGTGTTATGGCAATTCTCTTTTTCAGCGAAACTGCCGCGTTCGCACGCACCCAAATAGTCACCTCCATCACGTTGGACGAAAACACACAACCTCAATTGCGTTTGAATTTTAATATAACCATGCTGGACGTACACTGTGACTATGTATCGGTAGATGTGTGGGATGCCTTGGGGACGAACCGTCAAAATGTGACAAAAAATGTTGAAAAATGGCAACTCTCCGAGAGCGGTGACGTACGTTTGTTCAGTGGACGCAATCGAGAGCAACGCGAAGTGAGGCACGAAGAACACGATCGGACATTAGAAGAGATGCATGCTGAAGCCGGTGTTCATGCCGTGGACTTGACCAAGGACAATTGGGACGAATGGATGAAGGAAAACGAGCTTGCTTTCGTGGATTTGTTTGCTCCCTGGTGTGTTTGGTGTCAACGACTCGCTCCCACATGGGAAAAGTTTGCTCAAGAAGTGAAAAAAGAGCAGATGCCAGTGGGTGTTGGAAAAGTGGATTGTATGGCAGAAGCGGATCTTTGTCGGACGCAAAAAGTCATGGCATTCCCCACCGTTCGTTGGTACCAAAATGGAGAAGCCGTCAGCCCTGACTATAAAATGGATCGTACCGTACAAGCGCTGTTGGGATTCGCCAAGCGCAAGCTGGAGATGGACCAAAAGTTTAAAGATTGGGACAAGAAGGCTGTCGAGACGGGCGAATCGGATGAAGAACGTGAGAGAAAACGAAAGTTGTTTTCGCAGAGTCGACCGGAACATCCGTCCTGTCAAGTCAGTGGTCACCTGATGGTCAATCGCGTACCAGGAAACTTCCACATCGAAGCAAAATCCAAGAATCACAATCTCAACTCTGCCATGACCAACTTAACGCATATTGTCAATCATTTGAGTTTTGGAGATCCAATGGATATGGAATCTCGACGGACGAAAAGGATACTGAAACAGGTTCCAGAGGAACATCAACAATTCAACCCCATGGATGGATCCCTATACTTGACAAAAGATTTTCATCAAGCCTACCATCACTACATCAAAGTCGTTTCGACGCACCTCAATGTCGGCTCCTCCGATGCCAATCAAATGGTGACGTACCAATTCCTAGAACAATCTCAAATCGTTTACTATGAAGTCAACAATGTACCAGAAGCTCGTTTTTCCTACGACCTTAGTCCCATGAGTGTTGTGGTGGAGAAGGAAAGCCGCAAATGGTACGATTACCTGACAAGTCTATGCGCTATTATTGGAGGAACGTTTACCACGCTAGGGTTGATTGATGCGGTCTTGTACAAAGTCTTGAAGCCAAAGAAGCTATAGCAATAGCAACAACTTTAATTCAGAACTTTTCTGCAGGGATCTAACGTTTGTAAACGTAGTGAAACTCTTTGTCTACTGGATGGACCACGGATCAACTACCATCAGTACTTTTACACGTACCAACTGAATTCCTTTTTAGTGTGACCGCCAAACTAGAAAACAAGTTGTATCCTGCGCGCGCCAGGCCTAAATGTCCATGGAACTTTCTTCCCTAACATGTAAATAGAAAAACCCACTCGCCAGAAGCCAGAAGAAATGCCGCCAAAGAACGTGGGCTTACGTATCATACTTGTAACGCACCTTGTTGCGTGTTTGTGCAGAGAGTCCGTTGTCTCCAGAAACGCGTACCTTACTACACTACCTGTAGTGACTACTCGTTCGAAAACAAGACAACAACCGGCCCTGGAAGGAATCACACTCTCTCTCTGGAAAAAGGTCGAGTCTCATCGGAGGACAGAGTCGTCCAAGTATTACATTGTTCACTGTTTCTTTGTATGACTTTCAAATTATTTTTGCAAAGGACACCAGGATATCATCGAAACGCTTGACAGTTTTGTTTTCATTGAATCAGCATGACGTTTTCTTCCTTTTCTCCTCGTTCGTTGACGGGTGTTGGAACTTCTGAATCGGCCTCTGCATCGGGATGTGCCATGAGCGAACGTGTCCGTCCTGAGATAAATAAAAGGACGACCTCTCATGCGAGCCATTCGGAAATGGATGGTTTGGCGGTCTTCACTTGGGGCCGTGGGGAAGACGGTCAACTAGGTCTTGGTGACACGTCCGATCAAGATGAACCTACCTATGTGGATTCTTTGCGTGGAGTCGGTGTGCGACAAATTGCTTGCGGATCAGGCCATACCGTAGTATTATCCACCGAAGGAGAAGTCTTCACATGGGGACGAGGTGATGATGGTCGTCTTGGCCATGGCGACAATGGATGGAAGTACGTTCCTCGTATTACCCAAGCTTTGGCCGGACAAGTGGTGGTCCAAGTGACGTGCGGCTCCTACCATACCGCAGCCGTGACCGGAAACGGTGACTTGTATACATGGTATGTTCAGGCTGTAATATGCTCTCTTTTCGAATTTCTTTCAATACAATGCACTAAAGAAAATTCTTTATTCCGCAATTCAGGGGCGGCGGTATGTATGGCAAGCTTGGGCATGGCAATGAAGCCGGACATTCCACTCCCAAACGAGTCGAGGCACTAGTCGGTCTAAATGTTAGTCAGATTGCTTGTGGCTCGCGACATACGGCCATAATCACATCGTCAGGTGCTATTTACACGTGGGGCGACAAAGAGAATGGTGTAGCGGGTCATGGCGATACAGAAGGGCACCAATACACGCCGAAGCTGTTGGAACGCCTTGCAGGAAAAAGAATAGTTCAGCTCAGTGCTTGCGGCTTTCACACGGGCTGTTTGACTGCTGAGGGTGAACTTTTCACTTGGGGCGAGGGCAAGTTTGGTCGTTTAGGTCACGGAGCCGAACGCAATTGTCACTCTCCTCGACTTGTAGAGACGCTCATTGGGAAAAAACCGCGGCAAGTCTCTTGCGGTGGATTTCACACTGCAGTGGTCACAGAAGATGGCCATTTGTATACTTTTGGTGGTGGTGAGCATGGACAGCTTGGGCACAATGACCGCGTAAACAAAGTCAAGCCAACAATGGTTCAAGCCCTAGAAGATGTGTTTGTGTCGCAAATTACATGCGGATGGTCTCACTCAGTGGCGCTGACCAGTAAAGGACGGATCTACACTTGGGGAAACGGCGACCACGGGAAACTAGGTCATGGATCCGGACGAAAAGTCAGTGTCCCTACCATGGTAGAGAAACTCAAAGAATACCGTGTAGTCCGTGTTGCTTCCTACAATGAGCATACAGCCGCCCTAGTGGAGCCCTTCGACCACACCCAGGGTCTAGCGGGAGGTGCTGGCGCAGTTCCTGTGACAACTTCGTACAGCTCACAAATGCGGGCACTAGTCAACGATGAAGAATTTTCCGACGTGACCTTTTTAGTTGAAGACACGCCCGTCTATGCCCATCGTGCTATTCTTGCACAACGATGCGACCATTTCGCAGCCATGTTTCGTTCTGGTATGAGAGAAAGCGTTGAACTGATGGTTCCCATTCCGGACATTTCGCGCAAAGTATTTCTGGTGTTACTCGAATACATTTACACCGACTCAGTGAAGATTGATGTGGAACATGCCATAGAGCTATACATTGCTGCTGATATCTATCAGCTTGAACGATTAAGAGACATGTGCTGTACAGTTGTTCGACGAAATCTTAATGCAGAGAATGCTGGGCCATTGTTGCAGATTGCAGAGGAAAACCATTGTCTAATTCTTCGAGACGTCTGTATGAGTTATATTGTCGAAAATTTTGATATCGTCAGCAAAACAGACGGCATCAAGCAGGTCAGCCATGAATTGCTCCTGGAAATTCTAGGGAAGCGATGACAGCCCTCTATGTATAGTACTATCAGCTTACGTCGTAATGACCATCAACGCGTAGTTTGAAAATGCAAAAGTTAAAGTAGCTTGTTATGAATATGCTTTTGTGAAAAATAACGATACTGCTGCTGAACTCCAGCAAGATCAAGCAACATTTACAACACTGTGACGAGAGGTAAAACATCTCAAGATAAATTAAAACTCAGCTTGTCGGCGCTTGTCAAACAAAATACGGTCGAAACAATCAAGCGATCGATCGCGTGGACCTTTCTTTCCTTTTGTCTTGTTTTTGGAGGACCGCTTCGCACACTTCAAATCTTTGAGCATCTGCTCAAGTTCAAATACGACTGGATCCCCAACTGAACTCTCGTTTTTGGACTTGACTTGTTCCAAAAAGGAGCTTACCACTTTTTCTGCAGCACTGGCATTCTTGAGCTTACCATAGATCAAGACTTGCTTCTTCAGCGTATCGCAACATTCAATAGTGAACGAACCATAGTGGGATACTTGTGCATTCAACATTTCTCTGTAGCAAGCCAGAGCTTGATTGTACGACTTACTCTTGGAAAATGAATATCCAAGGTTGTCCAACGATGCAATGACTCGAGGATGATCGTGTCCTGTAATACCCCGTTGCAAATCCAAAGCTTCTCGAAAGGATTCAATCGCACCCGAGAAGTTCTTGCGCTTGTTTTGGATTGTACCGATATTGCACAGCGTTTCCGTCATTTGGGCCGTGCATGCATCGCGATCTGCATCCAACTGAAAAACGGCACGATATATTTCGAGAGCATCCTCAAAAGTAGCTTGTGCCGAGAACATCTCATCGGCCTCAAAATAAAGGCAGGCAATATGGCAAAGAATTTGGGCTACAGCTCGATGGTTCCGTCCAAGGGCATGGCGAGTGATCTGGAGAGCCTCCCGCAACGCCTGGAGTCCTTCGTCAAACTTCATTAGGGCTGTTTTGGCCGAGCCCAATTTTGCTAGCGTGGCCTTTGGCGTGAAAGGGATACATACTGGTGTGAGAAGAATCATTCCAGCACCACATGATGCTCTATCGCTGCATCAGGATCACTAACTTACCGCTAAATCCAAATGTTGTGCTCCGAGGACATTCCGACGAATCACAGTGGCTCGCAGCAGTACGTCTTCGGCAATCTCGTGGTCACCCATTCTCAATCGCACCACCCCCACATTGTGCAAGGCGGCGCCAACACTGCTGTGCTGTTCACTTCCAAATCGTTCGATTTGAGCGTTTAAAATGGCCGAGAACATGTTCAAAGCTTGTTCATAGTCGCCGTCGTTCAATCGAGCCTTGGCTGCCTCGTGCAATTCACGACCGGTGATTCGTCCATTTTCTGCCGGCACCAACGTATCACTGGCATTGCCCACCGAGGCAACGTCCGCTACTTGTACCCGCTGGCGATGGCGTTGCAGAATCTTGGGCAGGGCCAAACACGATTTCGATCCTGTGCCAACAGAAGAAGAGGATGTTGCCGCCATGGAACTGTCACAACTTCCTAGTGAGTCCCAGCTACGATTCCTTCGGTGATGCGTACGTCGATGGACATTGTGACCTTGTTCTACGACACCTGTAAAAGGATCCTGACCTTTGGTAATGACGGATGTAGGACTGGTGTCGGAGGAAGCTTCAGTGCAGCTCTTCGTGTTGAACGAAATCAGTGAAAAGTCTTCGGCATTGGACAAGTCGTCCGAATCTGTATCTACAGTGACAGAACCAGCGTTAGCGGGAGCATCTGGCAACTGGTCAGCTTCATTGTCATCCGAATCTGAGGCTGCAGTATCATAGCTCTTGCGGCTGTTGCGACTGCTCGATCTCCGACGACTACGAGAACTTGATCTCGACCGTCCCCTCCGACTTCCTCCTTTGTTTCTTCCTCTTGAAGAAGCGCCAGATCCTCGACTGCGGTTCGAGGAAGACGATCCTGTGGAGCCTACGGTGAGTAATATTCTATTGTTCATTGAAGCCGGCGACTTGGGCGGCAAGTGACTGGTCGCAAATACATTTGAGGACGTGCTGTCTGTGAATCCCTGTTGCGACCTCATGGAGACTGTTGTTGCTGTCGAAGCGTCGGAGGGAGATCTAGCCATGACGAGGGGTGCTGTGGAGGAGACGACAGCGGCGTTGTTTCTGCTGGATGTTCCGAACGAAGATGATGATAAAGTATTACTCGTTGTTATTGTTGTTGTTGCAGAGGGGTAACTGATCCCTCCCTTTGGATGCCTTTGAGGAGGAAGTCTTCCGCTGCCAGCCAAAGCAGAGCCGACAGATAGTCTGGATTTCCTGTCGCCCATTAAAGGCGCTGCTGAAGCGGTAGAGTTCATAGTACCTGTACGCTGAAATCCTATTTTTGAAGCACAGTTCCGATTGGAACAGTAGAAGGATATTGCCCGTTCCAAGGGTCTTGGTTTACAGCAAGCTGGCGTTTCACTTCTGTTGCCTCTTGATGACGTTCTTCTAATAAACCACAAACGCTTCTCTACTGCCGTAGCTAGAGACAGCTATCTAGCAGTAAATAGAAAGGACGACTCTCGCTTGACGATGTTGGTTGACAAAAATTGTTAAGAAACGCTCTTTATTTAGAGGCTTCACCCGAAGGTTTCCTTTTTTGGAAATTTGCATGTGTTCCGCTTCACAGAGCAAACCCAGCATGAGATGCCGAGACGCGAGGCATTAGATAAAATAGATAGAAAAAGGTAAAGAGAGAGGAGATGATTGATTGGGATCCGTATTATTTCAAATGTTTCATCCTTTATCATGTACTCCGTAATACAACCATCAATAGTAGTGGCACTCCGCCTCGTAATTTGTTGACGGACCGGCCAAAACCGTATGTACCTTCCAACGGCGTTGTGAATCTATGTACTCCGTACGCCTTGCATGTGTGACGGCAGTACGGTACATCAATGGTCGGGTTGTCGGGTATCGCACTATTACCGTACCTAATAATAAAACAGTAAAAAATTGTCAAAATTGGATTTGCGATGAAAATAAATCAAACAATAGAACTATTGCTCATGTGGATCATTGTTCGAAATATCAAAAATATAGATATAAATATTATACGGTACCTAATATTCTTTTACCAATAATTTTATTTTTTTCATAGAGCCTTGCCGAAAAATGACTCGTGCACCCTTAAATAGCTGTCCAACTGTTCAACGCCTGTCGAGCGTTTGTGGAAACATAACGGAAGTTGTTGTTACGATGGTATGTAAATTCGATGTTGGTTCGGTACGTACTCAGAGTATCAAGATACGGAGTACTTCAAAAGATTTGATGGAGACGCAGTCGAAGCGGTCGAATCAACATTGAACTGCGTATGGATAGAGTGGTTAAGTCGTTAACTGTTAGGTATCATAATACCAGGCATATACCGTCCTCATCAGCGTTCTATGGAGGAACCGGTACCGGTAGGTACTACCGGTAGGTACGGTACAATAAAATGTACTGGTAGGTATCGTACTGCAGAGAAATACGGTACACCGGTAACGGGCATCCATTCAAAAACCAACATCATGCTCATCATGCCGTAGTCGTATCATACGTAGTAGACTACGGTACTAAAACGGAAAACGGTAGTATCACATTTCTGTCCTACGTCGTACAGATTACAAAAAGTACCGTACCAGGTACCGTACCCTCTCTACCGGTGGTACAGTTACCTACCGGTAGTCTACAACAGGTACTCAGAGTACCGGTACGATCGTAAGATACCGAAGTGACAAGACAGGCATTCACAACTACCGGTACTACGACGTACTATTTATTCTCATCAAAATCTCTCCATCATTTGCAAGTCCTGCCGTCGCAACCTGCCTCACGCTCCATCCTAACAAGAAGCTCACAGCGCCGTGCAAAAAGAACTTCTGAGTCTGCGCATTGTCAAGGAACGGCCAATATCACATCCAACGACCTAATACCAGAAAGGCTCTTAACTTCACCATCCGTCCCATAGGTTGCACCGTTGTGGCACACTCGCGTCTGTCTTCCTGTTTCAGGATAACACACCATTACCTCACTTGATCAGAAACATAAGGAAGCTTCATTCTTCGCTGGAAATCCGAACAGTAGAGCCGTTGCGTCATGTGTGAGTCTAGTCTCACCATCCGCCGCAGGAATGCAGTAGATCGCCTACTGAAAGATCTACAAGATTCTACAATTGAAGATTTGGATTTATTTCCCAAGTATCCCTTTTACTTGAAGATAGAACCTGACAAGCGGGAATTGTTGTTCGCTGCGCTCGCTTCTAATCGATCAATCAAGAGAATCGAGGTTCATTTTGGAATTCATGATTTCAAGGCAGAAGATATTTCCAGTTTTCTAATGGCGTTGCGCGATGGTGACGGAAAGTTCCCATTGGAAAGCATCGTACTACTTTCTACTAAATATGGGTTGAGTCATATCGAGGTTTGTGAAGCATTGAAGCCATACAAAAAGAGCTTGCGAAAATTTGACATTCATTGTACCAGGTTTAATCTCGAAGATGCAGCCTTGCCATTTTCTAAAACTTTCATCTCACATGACGCGTTTCCTGCGCTGGAACATTTCTCATTGAAAGGTGGGTTCACTGCCAACGTAAGGCCACGGGGACAGGCGACATCTTCCATCTTCAATGCTCTGACGACCAACACGGTGCTCAGAGAAGTTAACCTTATCCCGTTTGACCCTGCACCTTTGAGTGACTCTCTCATTCGATTCCTGCTGCACCAAAAATCGTCGGTGGTAAATCTTAGCATGGTTTATCCCTCATTTGATGATGTGCCGTCACAGTTGATCCGGGAATTCCAGCAGGCGTTGGCAGCCAACACGACCTTGGAAAGTCTGACTTTAGGAGAGGGATTCTCAGACGACATATCTTGTTCTCGAGTATTAACTGGCCTTGCAAACAATGTGAAGTTAAATAAATTCCATGCACCGGCAATCCTGCCAAATTCAGTGGAAGATATTCGATGCTTGAACGACTTGCTTGCCCGAAATCAAACCTTACAGATGCTTCGCTTTGTGTCGTTCAAAAATCTTCTAGAACCAAATCTTCAACTACCATCGGTTTTCGAGGCGGTGGCCACCAATAGAGGTCTAAAGGAATTGCATCTTGGCTTGTCTCGTGACAACCAAGATCCGTTTTTAGAAGTCGAAGCTAGAAAAGCACTGACATTGCAGTTTTGTGAAATGATTGCGAATAACCAGCACCTTGAGAAACTGTTTGTAAGAACTTCCGACAATTCATTCATCTCCTTTCAGGAAAACGATTCTATAATTCAACTGTTTCGGTCTCTTGGACGAAGCAAAATGTTACACACTTTCAGTTTGTCATACGAGATGCGAATTCAAGGAGACGATCGCGACGTTGTGGATAGCTTAATTCAGTCCTTTCATCAAAACATCTCCCTGCGAGTCCTGGATCTAGCTGTAATTGGGCTGTCCACCGTAGGGCTTTTGAAGTTGATGAGCTATCTCCGAAACGACAACCGAACGCTGGAGCAATTTACTCTGACCATTGAATTCAAAGAAAAAGGTGCAATATCAGATGATCTTTTGTGGACGGAGTTCGTCCGAACAATGGAAACGAATCCACGTCTTGTTTTGTCTGATGGTTGGTCGGACTATAGTTCTGCCAGCAGCGCTCCTCATTTCGAAATTTGCAAGAAAGGTTTGTATTTTGCGGACCTCAACAAATACGGTCGCCGATACATAATGGGGCGAAGCCGAAAAATCCCGAAATCATTGTGGCCCAGAGTCTTGGCACGTGTGTCCAAAACATCTTCCGATGTTTATCGCGGACAAACTGAAGTTTGTCAAGAGGCTGATCGTCTTCAATACTTTCTGCGATATGCCATTGTCAATGACCGAATTTTAGATTGATGGATCGAACTGGGAATTATGCCAGCAGTATCCACTCGTATTACATTGAGGACTGACGCTATATCACCCAGTACTTCTCACGTCGTAAAGCTATTATTTTAGCAATTGAGGTTTTATGGAAAGATTCTGCGGCTAGCTAGTCGGACACTTATTCGGAAAAGAATCATAGACAAAAGAAAATTTGATAAGTCTCATGAATCAGCGAAAGATGGAGAAATCTTGCGAAGAAAGATTTGATGAAGCGATCCACTGGGTTCAATTACTCAGAGTACGAACTACCGTGGGATGATACCGCGACCACTCGACCATGCCAAGGAGCGTAATGAGGTGATTTGAGAAGTATCATTTTTGGTGGATAGAAAACTGGAGTGTGGAGGATGCAAGCTCGTAATTAGATTTTTAAGGATTCAATTTTTCTTCTGTACTGCACGGAGTACTATTTAACTAATTTCCCCAACTCAAAATGTGATCATTGGTCGGCAGTAATAGAAACGATTAGCCTCTTACAAACGAAGATTCACGCTCCTTTCGAGCATCCCAATCTTCTCTATACCCGATCTCTCCTCCTTTGGTCATGACTTTTGACATAAAAATCATTTTCCTCCAAAACAGACGCCTCCACCACTTCAATATATTTCGATCATTCTACAGGAGTGTCGACCATGAGATCTTCGGATCGCACTACAGGTTGGACAGCGGTGACATGTTTATACGATTTCTTTCCCCGTAGTTTGAAGAACGAGCGGATGTTCTATGGATCGGGCTTCTGCTCCGCTTCGAGGGTTGATCATTCGAGTACATTCAAATCCCTCCCAGGAGACTATTGCACGATCACACGACAAACAAAAATTGGAATTCCAAAATAACGACCCAGCTATTTTGTGAAATGGGAAAGAACAAGTTGATCAATAAAGTAAAAGAATTGATGTTGGAAAAGTCAACGAAATGTGCAGGCTCCTGATGCTACCACGTGATGAAAATAACGAGTTGTAGCTTCCTTCAGTAAGAATAGTAGGATCTTGGATGTTTGACATCGCTTTCGAACTGCTATCATAATCGTACTCCGAGTAGAAGGTACTACTACCGGTATACTGGTATTATTAGAATACTACGAAGTAGATGGGGACAACAAGGTCTTGTTTGCTATGGTGGTACGAGCCTTCATCATTGCTTTACACAAACAAAAATATAAATAAATGTAAATGTACTACACTATTATGTACTACGTAGTAATAAAGAATAAAATATAAAATGGTAATAGTGTAGAATAATAATCGATCTATTGATCAATCATCATTCGTTCTGTTCTTCCGTCCTTCATTGGGACAAGGTTGTCAAGAGTCAAGAAGAAGCATCTGTCCTTGGACAACAAGTTTTGAAACAAGTGGGAGCGGTGCTTTGAAGTTTTGAAAGTTTGAAAAGCCACCAAACAATCATTCGAAGAGGAAATTCATAATAATTATTTAGAGAACAACAGTTGAGATTTAACGTAAAAATGTTTGAAACACTCATTTTTTAATCCGGATGTTTTTTCCCGCCTTAACAAGAGATCTTTCCGTCATTTTTCTGCTTCTGCTGTCTACGTAAAAATACGGTAGCTAGCTACCGTAGAGTTGTTCATCGCGATGCTTGTATGAATACGTCGTATTCTACTACGTACCATCTTCCACAGAACCATCGCAACAAAAAAGGTGACTTGACTGCAGAATTTTCTTCGTATTCCAGTCCCTGACACAATCTCGCACCAAAGTCTAAAGATAAGAATCCCTGCGTGTACCACCCAGAAATAGAGACAGAGGTACGACTCTACTAGTAGAGATCAAACATGAGGCAACCAAACTCAACCGCTGCAGCTCGTTTCAATGCACGGCTCAAACGATCGAAGCAAAAACTTCGGTCGGGCTTTTCCCACAGAGGTAATCAACCGACCGAATTGCCATCAATGACCGGTGAAAGGGTGGGATATGAAAGCAAGCAACAGCATCTACAACAGGAATCAACTAATGCCAGTAAGTCCGTTGATCAGTATGCCGTGTTGGGTCGTATCGTAGAGAGTGAAGAAGAGGATTGTGACAGCCCCAAAAATAACGACGATGCCTGCCAGGCCGGACGAGTCCCCGAGACAGCAGACGGATCGCCGTTTTCGGCATCTCCCATGGCTGTTGTTTTCACTGACGGGGAGAATCCTTTCCGAAGTAACAACAACACGGAAAGTTCAAGTCCTACTCATGTGCAAGACTTTGCGGATTGTTACCAACCAAAGTTGTCGTCCGAAGCCATCCAAGGAAGATGCGAAATGGATTTGCAACCAAGGAACCTGTGTGCCTCGGGGTTGCTGAATGACAAACGCCAAATTCCCTCCGCTCCGTCCTTTGAGCAACGAACGCTAATGCCCAATCATGACGACGACGAAAATTTTGTGGATGCTTTGCAAGATCAGGACCAAACGCAGGATTTACTGGATGGAGGCGACAGCGAACAGTTTTCGAATGCCAGACAAGATTTGCCAGAATGCACCATGATGGAGACAAACATCGTAACGAAAGAGGCCGCGGACGACGATCGTTCCAACAGCGTCTCGGCATTCCGAACCAAAACATCGATCAATACAATCACATCGAGTCAAGACGAAAGCGAGGAAACAGCGTACGAGTGGTCATCGATCAAATCAAAGATTCTGCATAGCTTCCGGTCCAATACTGCTTATATTCATGAACAATTCATCGCATGTCAACAGCCTTGCGATGTGGGCGACAGCACTGTAACACTGTTTGGCACCAAAGAGGAAGGTATAGACGACATTGCCTCTAGCTTTCAATCGTTGCGACGATCCTTTTCCCTGGAAATGCCCACGAATCCATTCTGGGACGGCGAATTCCCTGACAAGCCACAGGCAAACAACGGTCGTGCACAAATGAAAACGAATCGACAAGTGCCAACCCAGGGGCAAAGCGATGTCCTCGCCATGCAAGACGACTCCACAGCCAAGGTGGTCCTCTACATTGATCACTATGGACCATCGACTTTCTTCCGACTAATGAAGGAACTCAAGAATAATGATAGAGTCAAGGAGCTTCACATTTTTCGATCCTGGGACAACGAAATCAAGCGAACACGCAACAAGGCCGATATCTGTATTCTGTTTGACGCTATACGAACACTTCCAAAGCTGGGTCATCTCGCGCTTTCAAACTTTCTTCCCCATGAACTTGATACTGTAACCGAAGCTCAGTGGCATAACACCCACTTGTGCTCACTTCGTATCCACGTCTGCAAAGGAGCTCTGTCGAAGGGTCTGTTGAAAACGCTATCAGGAATCCCACAGCTGTGCAACCTGGCCTTGGAAGTCTGCCAGAGCTCTCCCTTCCATTACATCCTCGAGAACAAACGTTTGAAGACACTTTCTCTCGAGGGAACCGACTACATTTGGAAGCACGAACACATAATGGAGTTGGTGTATGTTCTTCGCAAAACGTTCACCTTGAAACGATTATTGCTGGAACCTCCGATGAATGCCAAGACCTTCAAGTTCCTAGCTTATGGGTTGATTGCAAATACCGGGGTTGAAGACTTGAAAGTCCATGTCCTCCCTGGCCACTCTCCTGTCGAGACTAACGAAGCCCTTCAAGAATTTTCTCGCACCTTGGTGGTGAACACCACTCTGAAGAGTGCCTGGAATACCAATTATGATGCCCTGAAAGTCAACGAACAAGTATCCAAGAAACTTCTCGATGCGTTTGCCAAAAACGATGCGATTCAGAAATTCCTCATGTTTGATGAAGAACCAGCATTTCACTGTGCGAAGGAAACATTGCTCAAGGACAATCGCCGCAACAGTGTTCCTATTTTGCCAGATCTTTACATACCCGGATGTGCTACTGTGAAGTCACTGCAACAAGTTGTCACTGCCAAGGACCCTCACAACGACAATATGTCACTTGTGGACAGCGTGGCTATGGACTATGCTGATATAGGATCCAGCATTTCACGGTTGGGCGATGTTATGGTGGAATTCGGCAAGAATATGTTTGGCTTATTTCTGGATACTGCGGCGGTCATCGGCCAAGCCGCGGTCTCGAAAGCACCACCGAGTTGTGACGTCGATGTTTTAGCCGACAGGCTCACCGCAAATTGAGTCGACATCACTTCTGGTCGATGTAAGAACATTTTCTGCTTTCCCAAACAATTCCCGATGGGAGTGTTGAAACTCTCCTAGAAATCGCAGCAAATCCTTTCCAAATATGTTGTATTTTTCCTTCAATCGAGCTTCTTTCTGTTTCTGAAAGACAATACAGGAATAGTACTGTAGTAGTGTATTTTATTTTTCATTTATTTGAATTCATGTAAAACAAATACAATATTTATATTATATTTAACACCGGTAGTCAGACAAGTACGAACGTAAAACAAATATAATACTTCGTAATACTATTAATTAACAACTTAACGACGGTTAAGTCGTAAACAAAAAATAAATACTGTGTTACGAAAGTCTGCCATCAGCCATCTTTTTTCAAGCCCAATTCTCACAAAAAAGCATCGCATCTATGCATTTTTTTAAACGGAACTATCGTCCTTTGTTCAAAACACCAATCATATTGCGGGATGAAGCGGAAGGAGGGATTCAAATGCACAACAGTTTAATTGTCCTTGTCGGACGCTTCGATTTTTTGGTGCGAACACCCCTTTAGAACTACTACAGAGTATTGGTGCGCAATATTTTTGAGGTTGTCGAGGCGATTCTGTTGACAACCTCCCGCGCGAATTTTAGTAAAAGTAAACTCAAAATTAGGCGGGGATCGATGTCTCGGTGTCTCGGTGTATCTTCGAATCTTTTCAAACTCGTCATTATTTTATTATGATTCTCTTAGTTCACAACTTTGTCCGTAGAACTGCTGATGCAGCGTGATTGCTTCATCTTCCCCTTTCTACGCCGATTGTTTATAGTTCGTTCATGAGGGCGCCGATAGGGAGGAAATCCAAGCAGAGTTCAGTTTTTCCTCTTCAACACCTTGGTTGTTGTCCACCATACCGCAAATCATTTTGTTGACCTGCATCAAGCATGACCATGAATTGCCCTGGGATATTGGTATGTTTGTGTTGGATGTTGATGGCTGAGTCGAATGCGACGTATTATTTCCCTCACGTTATGTTCGACTTCAATTTCTTTATTGTCAGTTTGAGGAGCCTGACGTTCCGAACACATGTATTTGTGAGGAGGGAGCATTTTTTGTAGATCGAAAACCCTTGCGTCTGGCGCTGGAAGTGGACCGCGATTGTGCCGCCGATGTGAGCAACTTGACGGAAGATAGCATTATAATGAGCAGTTATCTCAATGACAGTAGCTTGACAACACCGTCATTTCATCACAACGAGGATGCCGACGACAATGATGACAGAGACAACAACAGCAAGAATATCTTTGTAGCCAAAGGAAGAGCAGGTGTCAAATCCAAGTGGCTATCGACTGTGTTGAAACGACGAAAAGCGAGACGAGAGGGATGCAAACTTTTACAAACGCTCGAAGGTGCGACCGGGACCGTCAGTACACCTGAAACTTTGGGCACAGTTGATGAAACTTGTTCGGTTAGTAGTACTAGCAGCAACAATGTTGATCCGAACTGTACATCTTTGTCCGACGGTGTTAAAAGTCCGAACGAAAACGACAATGTTCGCAAACGATCGAAAAAAGCAAAGAAGTCCTTGACACTTGACGTAGACGAATATGATGACCATCGCTTTGAAAATGTGGTACAAGACCTCAGGGGTCAGACCGACTTGACAAAGTTAGAAGTCTATCGCAATAATCCCGGCAGAGGAGAAACAAGCTCAAGATCCATTGCTGATTTGGGAAAACTCTTTTCAGAAGTTGGCGGCTTGTCGCAGCTCGAAGAGTTAGTTCTATGGAACTTCACTTCCGACTGTTCCTGGATGCTGACTTGCTTTTTGAAGGACCGTCCACCTGCACTACGATCCTTTCGGCTCCATCATGCACGCGGATCTTTGAGTAAAGAGTTGCTAGAGACGTTGGTGCAAGTACCAACCCTTACCGATATCGTCTTGGAGATGGAGCACGACTTCCCATTCGATATTCTTTTCTATTCATCTTCGCTACGGACACTAAAAATCAACGGAAATTATGATATTGGATGGAAAAGCTTTTCCCGAGCTATGCGAATTTTGGGTCGGACCAATAGGACATTGCAAATGTTGGATTTAAAACCCAGCATTGCAACCGCTCATGTTCGAGGCTTGGCCGAGGCTATCCAACGGAATCCAACGTTGGAGAAATTGTATTTTTCCTTTTGTTCCGATTATGTGGATGACTCGGGCGGGGCACTGGTAGATTTTGCCAAAGCCCTTACGCAGAATCATAGCTTGAAAGAAGTAGTGAATCGAAACCATCGGTCCGTTCAAGTGTCGACCGACAATAGCATGTTTGCCCATGCATTTTTGGAGTCCAACAAGACGCTGGAACGCTTTGAATTCTACAACAAACAGGCCTGTGTCGATAGAAGTGGCCGTGAAGCATGCATTCATGATTCCGTCGCCGATGCAACTCGTGTCAGCATCGACAATATCATGTCTTTATTTGCATTGTGTGGAACAAATCACTGCGCATGATCCATTAGTTAAGTATGTCAAGATTCTTCTAGCGTTGGCACAGCAAATACATAGTCAGCTTACAGCTAAAAATAGACGTGAAACTTATTGCTACACGTACTCCGATTACCTTCGTACAACTGACTTCCTACCGTTTTTTTCCTTCCCACGGAATTGTGTCGCATACGACAGTAGCAGTATTTACGCATTCATCGTAAGTGGAGGAGTTCTGATGATAAGCCAGCGCGCGCGTATACTGTTTCCAAGTTTTCAAACATCGAACGTAATAACCTATCGGCAAGGGATCCCGATCGGGAAAATCCACCGAAATATCCTCTTGTAGATAGTAGATACCGCACCATAACAGCATTTGCCATTCACATCTCTATCGACATTTATCATCTAGTTTCCAATGGATCGCCAATGTCTACCAAAGAGAGCACTATTTTGTACCACAAGATGCCTCGACGGAGGCATTCTGCATCGTTCGTCGTCGAAGCATCTGCACCCTGCCAATCCAACCACCAGTCCGAGAACAGACTGGAAAATATATTCCGAAAAATCTCCATTGACTGTGACACAAATGTTGTTCTCGAACAAGACCATGCAACGTACAATAAGCCACCAAGGAATTCCATTTCTCCAGCGTCTGTAGCTTCTTCAAACCAACCACTTCTACCCACACGTCTAACCACCCCAAATTCGCAGTCAGTCAAAGATGCATCCATCAATCCCACATCTCCTCAACCAGAAACAACTGCTTCGACAATGACAGCTTCGACAACTTCTTCCGGTAGACGGAACCGTCAAACTGGTACGGCTCTTTTGTCTTCCAGGCGCTCCAAAATCCTTGCCAAAATGGCCAAACGCACTACAAGACTACGGGACGATAAAAGTGGAGTAAATGTAGATAGTCCTGTCTCACTACAATCTGATTCTTCTACCAGAGATACTCCAAGAGCTAACGGAGTCTTTTTCACAACCCAGTTCAATGCATGTGATTCTAAAGATGAATTGAACAAGATGACTACATCGGATACTGTTAATATGTGCTCAACAGAATTAACTGCTGTTTCATCCACACTTGAAGGAGAAGAGATACCGGACGCACAAACTGCAGAAGAGCTAGTGTTCTACGTAGACGAATATCCCCACGACAAGTTCTTGCTGTTACTGGATTTGTTGCGAAGCAACAAGGTCATTCAAAAACTGGACATTGTACGGAACGGCCTTCACGAAGGAGAACAAACTCGTCGGAGTTCCGATCTGGATCATCTCTTTCACGTTCTCCACATACTGTCAGGCTCCTTGATGGAGTTGAACTTACAAAATCTCCGGATCCAAGATCTTGCCAGTGTCTCATTGGGGTTGTACGACCATCATTCGATCGAGCATTTGCAACTAACAATGGAGTCAGGAACCCTTGATGAAGACACTGTCAAGGCCATATCCTCCATGCCACGCCTGCTTTCACTTGAGTTGGAGGTCCGCGAGAGCTTTCCTGTATGGTGTCTGTTAGAATCGAAATCGTTGACCATTCTTTCCGTGGTCTCCAATCACTTCGTCCTTGACAGTTCAGACGTCCTTGCCATGGCAGATATATTAGAGTCCAATACGACCCTACAAGTTCTCGTTTTAGAACCCCGCATGCCTCCCTGGTGTTTAGTGACACTCATCACATCGCTTCGGTGTTGTTCTGACAGTAGCCTGGAGACGTTTCAGTTTTCGTGTCGGACAAAGGATGAAAAGGATGGTGATGCCTGTATGGTGGAATTGATCAAGTTGATTCTGAGACGTCAATCGAAACTACGTGTCATTTGGAACCACTGGTTCGAATCGTTTTTGGTCAGCGAGGAAGTCAAGGACAGGGTAATGTCAGCCTTGTATGTTTGCAATAAACTTCAGCAGTTTCATGTGTTCATGGAGAGCAAAGAATATGGGGCAATCAAGTGTCATGTGTTGGAACGCAACATGATCGAATGGAAGAAATCATTAGGGAACCTGTCGACGGAATATTATGAACGATGAAATGATACGGTTGGATCTGGAACAACCTCGCCTTGAGGGTGATTCGGCACTGTACGCCGAAATGTCATAGTCATTGAAATTATTGACAGAAAGACAGGATGGTTGAACAAAACTATAAGATCCTATTAGGTCTGATTATGAAAGGTTGGCCGTTGACAGAAGAGCGAAAAAGAGGCCGAGTTCCACTTCTTCCTTTTTCTGTACGTTATCCCAGTATTGAAAAATAGTACAAAAACGATATAAGTGACGTGAAAGATGTATGTGGGACACCCAATTTGTCCATTTGTCAAGATGTTGTTGTTGTTTTTCTTCTTGTTGCCACAACGATTGGTGACAATGCCCCTATTGGTCTGTAGGATGTCCGTCCCCGACCGTCGTATGATCTTCCAATTCCAGAAGTGTCATTACCTCAAAGATATTCTTCATGAGGGTCGTGCTACTGTCATTACTGCTGAAGTTGGGAGACCGTCTACGACCCTGGCATGACACCGAATTCGAATCTTCAAAGAGAAAATCTGGAAACGTGTCTCTGGAATTCTTCCTTCGTGGGACAGTAGGAACATAGTCGATCTTGGTAGGGGAAGATTTCGGTAGCATCCTATTGGAAAGGGATTCTTCAGAGGACCAGCGGCAAGGACGCCGCAGTGCCCGGACGTTCGTCGTGGCGGACGACTCTTCCTCCCGCGCTTCTTGTTTAGAAAGAACTTGGGAAGCATTGACCAGTTCATCTTCCTGCTTCTTCTCTTCCATGTGGACAGAGGAACAATGGCCAACGTCTAAAGCGTTGTTGGTCAATACTTTTTGCTGTTGTGGAGGTAAACTGTTCTCGGTTTGAGAATCGCTTCGTACTAAGTGAAGTTGGAAAGGATGCGCCCGGGCATTGTCTGGTATCAGTGTCACGGTGGTTGTGGAAGAAGATTCTTGCTCATCACCCGATTCTTGGTGATGCCGTTCCTCCAACAGTTTCGATAGAAAGGAAGTCAAGCCACAGCTTTTAGCACCGCCTGTTTCTTTTTGTTTCCCGGTTGTGTTATCCACGATGACCCCCATTACAGATTGTTCGTTGAAGCTCATTCTTGTATCAGTTCCATTGGACACTTTGGTCACAGTAGTTTGAGGTGATGTTGCCGCAGGAGTGTCTTGTGGAGTTGATGGAACGTGTTGTGGACGAATCTTTCTGTGACAGGCACTGGGGAGATGACTTTCCATTGCGGAAACGAAGCTACTAGAGGGGTACCCCACTAGCTAGGAACGATCTTTTCGGTGCGTGTAAGAAAGCGTGAATGATTCGTCTCCGACCAACCCTTGCATGTGACTAACTGTAAACAATGGAACCGTTCAGTTACAATCTTCTTTTTTCTTGATGATGATGGGTCACAACTCGGAGTACAAGGACGAAAATATATTGGAGACAAGATAGTTTGCGGCTGCAGATGACCAAGATCGACACTTTGCACAACACACTCTACCCTCAACCGGAAACTGAATGGGCCTCACTGTTTTTAGAACAAGATGTGTCGGAAAAGGTCACGAGGTGGATATCCGTCGCCAAAAATTGAATCGCACGGCTGTAACTTCGATACCAAAAGGGAGCGCCAAGAGAAACGTCATCCCCTCACACCAAAACTTGAGCAGCAGTTCTGCAGAACAGAGAGCTATAATAATACAGAAGAAATCAGCAAATTCGATACTACCAGTACTCTAGCTACTAGCTACCGGTAGCTAGTAGTGTAGTGTGTACCCAGCCAGTTTGGTGCAATTCGATGCTCCAACGGTTCTGTTTGTCCGGTATCGATCGATCTGTTTCTTGGACTCTCGTCGTCATTTTCTGTTTTGACCTGTCGTTGAAAGTCTCATTTCAAAGCCCGAAAAGTAGTGCCGGCGCGGATGGTGGTGTTCATACATATAAGGAGTACGTATCCCATCTGAGACACTATATATATATAAAATAAGGGAATTGCTATGATACATTCATCCATCCTCATCATCGTCATCTTTCAAACGACGTACTTCCTGACACTGTACGCACGTCCGACTTTCACTTAATATCTAGTAGAGAAAGTTTCTTATGATTTGATTTTTATCTCTCTTTACAGTTAATGCAACATGTACGTACATCGACAACATCACGAACTGTTAAATACTTTATCTCAGCGTGAGGCTTTGAGAACGATGAAGACTCTCATCACCCTCTCTTTTAAGAACACGACTGCATCGTACGTAGTATTGGTACCGGTAGCACGGTACGGTACGGTAGTTTTTTCATGACCAGGATTAGGTACCGGTAACGACTGCATCGTACGTAGTATTGGTATACGGGTTACGGGTACTCGTAGCTACAGTGTAGTGCAGCAGTTCGACCCGAGTGTCGTGTTATTCTACTGTCGTCGCCATAAAAACCACGACACCAAACATGAAAACACACTACTCCAGACTTTCGGCCACATTGATTCAGTTGTATCTGTGTTAAGACCTACAATTCTTTGACCTCCGCATCATCGCAAACAGGATCCACAGTCTCTATCTATTTGATTCTTCGACTTTCTGTGACTCTCCTTGTTCAAGATCATCAGTAGTTACAGCGGTAAAAACAGCTTTGATACCGACCCCTACGGAAGAGAAGTCCGTCATCTACACTCAACGATTCACGTATCAGAATCTTATCACACAGTATCATCGAACTGATTCCACTATGTCACAATCCAGTTCACCGATATTAGCTTCTGATGACGTTGTCACTAAGGCGGCAGCTGTATCGTTGATCGAGGAACCCACGGGTGGGAAGTCCACCAATTCACCATCTTTCCGAGATACTACCCAACCTCCACGACGATGGGATAACAACGGCAATCGCGGTTATCGCGTTGATTCTTTGCCAAAACCACGGCGCTTCTCAGGTACAACAGCATGGAACATATGAAACGATGTAACGGTCCGGACGAGCCACAAATCTGTTCTTCAACAGCTGCGTTGCAGGCCTCGCAAGAAACCAAAATCCGGTGGCGTTTCATATGTACGATTGATCATGTTGTCTTGAAGAAATCTCACATTCTGTGTATTTCATTTGTTTGCGTGCTACTGATAATAGATCAAGCACATTCACAGTACAATCATCATCATGCGGAACAGCAGCAAGAACATTTCCATGGAAACAGTTCCTTGCAAAGTGTTGGTTCGTCATCCCGCAGGAGTCATCGCTCGAATCAAAGTCAAGGCTCTCGAAGCAGAGGCCGTAGCCGTTCCCGCGACTACTACAAAGGCGACGGTAACGATGACAGGGCCGGCCGTCCAAGATGGAAGAACCACGAGAAAAACTCGTATCATCAGCGAAATGGAGAGGGTATTCGACGTGGTTCTCCTCCTCGTGGTGATAGTTACAATCCCAAATTTCAAGGCCGGCGGAACGGAGATAATGCCCAAGATTATCATCATTATGGTTCAGAAGGCTTTGACGGAGAGTCCTATCATTCGGAGAGATGGAGAGATGACTCCTCTTTTGCATCGCATCCAAGAGGCCGAAGACGAGGCCAATCCCAATCGGTAGACGAAACGTTGTCTCTTCCATCTCACGGAAGATCGTTTCCTACGGGAGGCGAAGACGGAACTGTATCACCTGAGCAAAGTTCGCCATTCCAATCGGTAACAGAGGAATGGCCGCCCTGTTTTGACACAGATGGCTCTGCATTTGTCTTTGACACTCGCTCAGGCATGTTCTACGAGTCGCTATCCGACTTTTTTTACGACCCAAAAAGCAAACTCTATTACGGCAATCGCAAGGGCTCCTACTTCCGTTACGACAGTACCAAAGATCCTCCGTTCGATGAAGTTCAAAAGGTCGCTGATTCATCTGCTTCGGCGATTGAAGATGCATGTAGTTCTCTCATGGACCAAGTACCCCTACAGTCTGCGAAAATGCAAGGTAGCGAATCTTCAAAGCCAAAGATCGCCATTAAGTTGAAGACGAAGAAGATCAAGTCATCCTCTGCGAACACACCAGCTGCATCTGCGACTGGTGTAACTGCGCCATCGGCTGTAACCAAAAGTCAGAAGGAAAAGATTGCAAACATTGAAAAATGGACGGAAAAGCAAGCTGAACTCAAGCAGGAAATAAGCGGAGATTCATCTTCTGAAGCACCAAATCCGTCGACGAATGCTGCAGATGTTCGAATGACTGCCAAGGGAGAACCGATTTGTGTCGTCTGCAGGAGAAAATTTCCGAGCATTGAAAAGCTACGGCTTCACGAAAGGGCCTCAGATCTCCATAAGCAGAACTTGCAAAAAAGGAAGGAGTCGGAAGCTGTCGCCGGAGACAAGCGGAAATTTTCAGGTGTTCCGAATGAGACTGCACCCCCATATCAAGATCGTGCGGAAAAGCGACGTCTGGTTCATGGCTCAAACGTTGCCGAAATGCACCCACATCGACTTGTTGTCGATAATTTGCAGCATTACGGTCCCGCTTCAAAAGGCGAGGCTCTTGACGAGTCGCACGTCGGACACAAGATGTTGCAAAAGCTGGGATGGAAAGGGCATGGAAATGAAGGACAGATGAAGAACGGAAGAACAGCTACCACCAATGTTGCTTCGGATCAACTTCGAAAGGATTGGGATCGAATCGAAACCCTCGCTGGCAATCCGTCGCATCCCGGTAGTGATCCTTAGCGGTAATGCCTATACCTAGGAGAAAGACATCGTAGGGCGGTATTCAAACCTGGTGCATCATTCCTGTTGGATACTAATTTTCAAAGTTCACACCTGGTTCATCACTACAGAAGCTTTTGGATGACAATGCATACCTTTATTCTAACACATCTACTTTTGGATTATTTACTTCTAAATACGACGTAATCCAAAAGTTTAATAAAATAGTACGACGCAGTACTTCAGAAATAATGCATACGGTATAATAATCTTACATCGTATAAAATGTTCAATGTTTTGGTACGAATCACAGTCAATAGCTACGGTAGATAGCTACCGGTTTGCTACCGTAGTAGCTAGCTAGGACCTCTTGATCCTTGATGATGTGACTGTGATGACATTTCATGGAAGAATAGACGTCAGTACGCGAATGAAAAAACAGTCGTTGATTGATGATGACAGTCTTTCGTGTTCCGACCAGAAGCCGTTGGATACCGTTTTTGGAAACCTCGTGACTCGTGACTGCTGTGCTGCTGTGTCGAGCGGGAACATACCCGAAAGAACTTTGCAAGAACATCCTCATCAAAGCGAAAAAATTACGCAAATATTATTGAAATTGAAAATACCACGTGTACTGCCGAATGCATGCCAAGGTTCTAATCACGAAAATCAACGTGGTTGTCACAAACCCTAACATGACTACCGAAGTGCAGCCGCAACCACAACCCCAGCGCAGCGTTCAAACACAGCCGATAGAACACTCTGCAGTGTCTCCGTTGTTGCCAAGAATGGCTAACATAGCAGCAGGGCGTCGCCAACAGCGACAGCAACGCAGAATGGGCCCCAATCTCCATCATACTACATCCACTGTTCCTTCCGCATTCCTTCCGCCACCTTCATCCATTATGCCTCCAATAACTTTCAATGCAACCTCCCCCACACCACTCCGCCGCTACATTCCAGCCCTAGCCTCTTGTGCTTCTACTCCGATTTGGGCAAAACTTTGCATTCCGATTCTGGCAGTGTTCTGCCATACGATGTTTTATTATGGACAGACGGAACCCATGTGGAAGCTTCATGCCAACGCCACAATTGACGTTTGGGCCAACGCTACTTCCTACACGGCCCGCCGCTTTTTTCAAGGCACTGGTGTTCCCTACGAGAACGAATTTCACATAGCTCAAGAAGAGGACGTCCAAACCTTCACCTACTATTTTGCCATTCACGAACTTTGGACGGCCAAGGATTTGCCAGGTTTGGTCATTCCTCGCTTGGCCGCCATTCTGTTGATAGTTTTTAGTGGTATATGGCCGCATCTAAAATTGATCATGTTGAATTTGACGTGGTTTTTTGGCAGGCACCCCGTTCGACGCACTCGGACCCTCCAATGGTTGAGTGGACTGGGCAAATGGTCGTTAGCCGACGTGTTGGTAGTCTGTGTCATGGTGGGCGTCCTGCATTTGGATTGGATCGTTGAGCCAGATGCCATCAAACAGGGACTGATGACAGACTTGCCCAGTTTGATGGAAATTGTTGAGACTTTGTACACTCCGCAAGAGTTATGTGATAAGTTGCTAAAGATGAACTGTTCCTCGCAACGACGAATCGATATGAAGGCCAAATGCAAGACTTGCAGTGTTACCATCGGAGAGGCCTACGCTCATCCTGGTTGGGCCGGTTCCATGGGAAAAACCATTTTGGAAGGCGTTGACACTAGTGGTGGCGGTTCGGCGACGTTGCGAGTAGTCGGAATGCGTGGAATTTATGCGTTTTGTGGGGCCGTCATTTTGTCGATTCTGTTGAGTTTGATTGTCGACATATTCGACGTTCGAGCCAAGCGAGTGGCACAACAAAGCGAAGAGGAACTTGTAGTTGAGAGGCTCGGCCTTCAAGACGGAGAACGAGCGGTCCGTCGCTTGATCCCGGAAACTGCCGCAGCACCTCGACGTACCAGAAGAAATACTGCCAGCAGTGACGAAGGTTTGGAGGAACCTTTGCTGATAAGTGATGCCTCGGCCATTTCGGCCACCAACTCGCTGGAAATAGAGGTGGGAGGAGATGACGGAATATCATCAATATTGAGTCAGCCCATTGCCAGCTTGTTTTCGTTTCAGTTTCTCGTCTTTTCCGGAGTCACTGCTTTTGTGGTATTCCTTGCGGTTGACTTGTTCACTATGGAACGCTTGGTCTATGGTGCGGGTCCAAAACTATTGAGTGACATTTTGGGTGTCAACTTTGAGAAGTTATATTCTATGAGATCACTTATGTGGACCACAGGCGCCGCTGGTGGCTGGGACACCATGTTAATGGGGACGTTTGGTCTCTTTTGCGTGTTCGGACCGTTTGTGCGAGGTGTCCTATTGGCATTCATGGTATTGCTGGACCAATTCAAAATCCCATTGTCTGGTCTGGCTACTGCAGTCAGCTTTTTGGGATCCTTTTGCTCTTGGGAAGTGTTTGCCATTGCCATTGTCATGGTACAAATGCTCATGCCGACCATCACCAATACCATTGTTCAGAATCCCCTGTGTGGTCAAATTTCTGACGACGGGACCTGTTTCATGGTCGAGTTCAACATCATTCCTTACACATTTTGTGCTTTGGTATTGGGTGGATTCCTTCTGGTTGGATTGTCTTGGACGGCCACCAGTCGTGCCATGAAACATGATGAAACAACTGAAACCAATGCCAGTCGCCGAAACGTCCGACCAGGACGGTCGATCATGTCCCGAGTGATGACACCCAATCACGACTATCAGCGCTTATTGTCCCAAGTCCAAGAAGGACAATTCGACAACACACAAGAAGACGGCCTGGAAGAGTTGGTTTTTGAAACCAATCAGGTATAGCAGTTTGGGAAATGACTCGTGGCTAAAATAAGTGGAACAATTTGTGTTATAGCAGGTATACTACCTCTACAATATCTTCTTCTTTTTATTATAAGTGTAAATGTAAATGAATGTATCGGATTCTTCTACTACAGTATTACTCCGAGTAGAGCTACCGTAGCATGACATCCATAATCTATTGTACGAGTACCCCATGCTTTTGGTACCGTTAACTTCACAACAACGGCACATTCGCCCTGGGCGGTAAAACGGTTGAGAATCGGATACAACAACTATGCCTTGCGCGCGCAAGTCCGACACATCGAATTTCAAATTACGCGGGTACTCACAGTTTGAATCTGGGACATACAAATCCGGTGCGCACCGCGTCCGAGTATGGAACGATTTTTTTTCTCTGTTGGAGGTGTGTGTCAAACGTTTCTCTGGTGGAAGGGTAAACAGCGGCATGTCCCAGTTGCAAGAATACAAGAATCAGAGAATGGAATAAAGTGTCGAAGTGGTAAACAAGACGAGACACAACTGCCTCTATCTTTTTTGGCGCGTTGTGTTGTGAAGACATTGCGAGTCTTCGAGGTAGGTAGTGAAATCACACCATTGTTTGCTTCCGACAAAAACAAACAATAGTAAACGTAATAATATGATCACCATGAGTTCTACCGGAGAAGACGACAAAAGTGTGATGTCTGATTCTTCAAACCAGACTTCTAGCACTAGCAGTACAGCTGCTGTTGCAACACCCAATCGCAAGTACCGAATGAACAGCGCTACTACCAACGACGAGTCCAACGAATGTATCGTCAAGACTGTCCCAGGCACTTTGAGCTCATCCGGTGCATCTGTGGCGTCTAGTCTCTTAAGTGCCGCTGGTGGCAACCTTTTAGAGCAGAAGAAGCTACGCAAGCGCATGGCATTGATGAAATTGGAGCAGAAACAGAACCACTGCGGTGGTTTCTCATCGATAACCAAGGCCCCTGCAGGACGTTCCTTTCATCAAGCCCAGGATGATAAGGAACTCTTGATCCAAGCCAAACGGGCCAATCCCAATAGTAGCTTTCACCTAGAAAGCAGCGAAGAACAACATGATTCCGTTTCCAAGGGCCGTGTTTCTGAATTGCGAAGACGACGCTTGTATGAAATGCATCACAACCGTCCATACTCATCTCACTCCAAGCCCAAGAAAAAGTTCAAGTTTTGGGAGCAAGAGAAGCCATCACCTTTGCAATTTGGATCCCAACATGTCGTCACGGCATCCAAGTCCCCTGCAGTCCTCATGAAGTCGCCTCACAGTAACTTCACAAAACCACGACGTGTATCGTCATTTTCAGACTACCAAGACTTATCGACCCCCGAAGCCCGTCGTCACTATCGAGAGGTGACCTTTCAAGACGATAACAATGTAATGATGGAACATTCGTTTCGTGGTCTAAGCAGCAGTAGCTTTGATTTCGATTCCAGCTGGATTCATCCCTCAAGCGGAGGCAAGTTGTACACGACAGTGAACGACCTTATTGGTGGTGATGACGACGACGACGAAGAGCCATCAGATATCCCCCTGCTTACATCTCCACGCCGTGCATTGTGGAATGAGCAAGCATCGGCCCTTCAAGCGCAAATGAAAAATCTCGTCTTACAACCGAAGAACGACGAAGATAAGGATGAGATTATGGACGGCCTCGTTTATGATAGCGACGAAATAATGACTCCTGTGAAAGATCGGCAGTACATGTCCCTGCCATTGACGGCCACCAAAGCAGAAAATACCTTCCCGACGACGACAAATCTGGCCGCTTTGGTATCACCCGATGCGTCTTCTCTAATTTCGCCACTCAACGCTGCCGTTTCCTTTGAAACGCCTGAAAAAGTGACAGTTCCTATCACAGTATCGACGTCTGAGATTGAAGCCTTCGCCGGCTGCAACGGAAGACCTAATTTTCAAGATGTGGATGAAACCGTGTTCCCGCCCAATGCGCCCAAGAAGGAACGTATTCACAAAACTCCAACCATCTGTGCGAAAGGAGCACCGGCCACGGTTGACGCAACCACCGTTGTCAGTCCTACAGATGTCATCCCTGTGGATGAAAGGGACGAAGCAATGGGAATACAACCCATGGCCGCCATCAAGCTCAGTGTGAGCCCTGTTACTGGAGCGATTCAATGGCAATCCCTTCGGCGAGATAACAACGGAGAATTTTCCGTTGCAAATGGTACCAACTCTACAAGAATCGCCAGCATGGGGGAGGTGACCACCACAATCCAAGCATTGGCCCAACAAAATTTGGATCCTATGGGCGAAAATGGTAACCTGAGTATGTTGAAGCTATTTGTGGATATGTACCAACAGTCAACCTATGAAGAGATAGTTCAACACATCCCGGAGATCAAAGATCAAGGCACGCTGGTCATTTGCCGTGGTTTTGACTTTTCTGCATCTACATACAATAGCAACGCAGAAATCAAATCCTTGCTGGCCGCTTTGAAGAACGTCGAAAAGTTGGACTCGATTATGCTATTGAACTTCCGCCCGAAATCAATGGTCGATCTGGCCAAGATTTTGAATCAACATCCATTCATGTTCCGTCTACATTTGCACTTGGCGGAAGGTACACTGAATGGAGAGCTCCTCGGAGTATTGACTACTGCTCCTCGTTTGACACACGTGCAGCTGGATCTTCAAGAATCATGTGCGATTGGCACGTTGATGAACTCAAAGTCTATTCAAAGTTTGAGAATTACGAGCAAGAAGACGGAATTGGCAAAGAGTCACGTGCGAACATTGATATATGGCTTAGGCTCAAATCATACATTGGCGACTCTCGATTTGGCCCCGGAGATGTCTATTGAACATTTTCGGTCACTGTGTTCTGCCCTCAAAGAAAATCGTCGTCTGGAATGTCTTCGGGTCAGCTTGGCACTGGCATCCGAAGAGGACAGTCAAGTTGCTGCTATCGAACTTGCGAGTCTGTTGAAGGTCAATCGCTCGCTAGTCACCGTTTGGAACCATTTGTCTGAAGGCTCATTGCCACCAAATCATGTTGGAAAGCGAGTTCTGCAAGAAGCTTTTCGTAAAAATAGTATCATCAAAGAGGTCAAACTCTATCAAGAGGACCCTGATGAATCAGTCGTCAGCATGGAAAAGCACGAAGAGCATATTTTAGGAATTCAACCGCGACAACGCCATGTGGTCTTCAGTAATGTTGATGAACCGTCGGCAATCGAAGAAATGCTGAGCGAAGGCGATTCTTATTCTCGCGAAGGCGACTGGTTAGTGGACCCTAAATTTTGTGATGACATGTTTAACTCCATCTCGAATGCATGCAGTGATTGCATGATTCCAGACATTGGCGACATTCTCTGTGGTTACACTGGAGCTTCTTCCAGCAAAAAGAAAAAAGGAGGGTCTTCCGTGAGTGTCCTCTAGAAATAGACACAGTCTATCTTAACAACATCGGCTTCCTGGACTATCCATTCATAATTTTATTCCAGAAATTGCATTATCAGAGATAATTTGAATCCTTACTGTCATGTTTAGAATATGATGTTGGAACGAGAGTAACTTTTCCGATAGTAGACCATGAGTATTTTTTTCGTGAAATTGTAGGAATCATTCTGTTTGAGTACTAATCGACTTCGATATTTTTTGTTTCGCAAAATACACCGGAGAATCATTTTAACGCTGTTGTGGATCTATTTCTACCTTTTACAAATCGCAGATCGGAATATTGGAGTAGTACCGGCAAAGAGGGGTCTCCAAGAGAATCTTCGTCCTCTCTGTATCGATATACCGAGGTGTGGCAAAATCAACAGTCGGCACAGTGCTATTAACGTGGCCTTTTTCATGCTCGGGTTTCTTGTCAGTAAAGGATGACGACTTTTTCGAGATTGACTGCTTCAAGGGTTTTTTCGAAAATGAGCTTGACAATAACGTAGAGCGACTCGCACCACCCGTAAAAGGGTATTTTGCCACACTGGCACTTCCTATTTCGGGTTTCTTTTTCACTTTCCTTCTCATAATGGGAGCTACATCCCTAGAATTTGGGCGCAGTTTCTGTCGCACTAGCTTGAATGCTAAAGCAGCCTTTTGTCGCGTTTCAAAGACTCCAATATATCTCGATTTCCCAGCGTAGTACACTTGTGCTTGCCATTTGCCGCTGGGTCTCTGGGTGATTCCTTTGAGAATTTCGTCATCGATAATAACATCGGAGGAATCTTCTTCGGTGACCTGCGTCACGGCATAATCTCGTATAGAAAGCCACCTCTCATCCGCACTGTGCATAGGATTCGCTTTGGTCCATTTTTGTTCATTTCCAATGGGGACGATTTGGCCAGGAGTTGGCGGCTGTTGCTGGGGCGGTTGCAACAGCGGCGGCTGCTGCCCCGACTGCGGGGGTGATGGCTGTTGCTGGGTCGGGGATATGGAAGGTTGCGGCATTGGTAAAATTTTGGGAGGAGGTGGGTTGGCCCTTTTTTTTGCAAGAAGAGTTTGTGCTTCCTTGTGACAGTCATGACATTGCCAGTATCCGTCAGCAAGAACAGGTCCTTCCGTCATCTCCAATACTTTTCCACACTTGCTGCATAGTACAGTGTCGTCTTCTACTTCCTTGAGAGGACTCATTGGCGTAGCCTCAGGTTGAGTTTCACTCAATTCCTCAGGAGTTGTATCGCTGTGTTTGCTTTCAACGTCTGTGCTCCCTAGCAAAGCCAATCTCGCAGCTTCCAGGGCTTGCTGGTATTGCTCCTGTCGAGCTTTACTCGCATTTCGGATGTTTTTCCCTGTGTCGTACTCCTTTTGGACACCCTCCTCCCACGAAACAATCCAAGTCTTGGGGACTGCAGCAAAAGCCTCGGGATTCTCGAAGTAAAACATCAAATAGCGCTTCCCCAAGTTTCTTTTGCATAGTTCGACCACGTCCTTGTTTTGCAGAAAGGTCCGCGGGTCAAAGATCATGGCAGGCCACCACATGGCCCTCTCGCCGCTTTTGGAAAAGCACACTTCTCCAAACCGGGACCTCATTTCTTCTGGAATGGTCTTGATCATCTTGGTCAGTTCCTTTCGATCTCTTTCCATCCTATCGGCACAATTTTCTAATACGGGCCACAATCAAACAGCAACGTAAGAAGAAGTAGATTAACAGAAAATGGTAGACGGAATAACATCAAGAAATCACACATACCGCAAAACCAGTCTTCATCGGGCACTGCATCCAACGGTGGGTCCAAGCAGTAAGTATGACTTTCCGTATCACATCCTTCACAAAGGAGCAAATTGGAATGGTCATTGTCACGGCCGCACACTTTACATCCAACCCCATCCGCAGGCAAAGCCCGGGCAGAAGATGGAGCGGGTGCAGCTGGTGGTGGTGGAGGCAACTGAACTGATGCGGCCGTTTTGGAAGTAGCGGTAGTTGCGGACGACTTTTTGGACTTTTTCTCCTTTTTGGATGGGGGTGGCGCTGTACTGGCCAGCGAAGAATCGTCTCCGTCTCGACTTCGCTTGTGGCTGGACGATTTGGACGCCAAGGAGTTACCGGCAGAGTGGTGGTCGTTGCTGGTGTTACTTGACGATGAATGATCCCGCAGTGTTCTAAGCCTGCTTTTCTTTCTTTCAATGGAACTTTCTATGGTTTCCATGGCATACAAATTCGGTTCTTCTCGTGGTGACAGGTATTCTGGCATGTCTTTGAGAAACTCCTCTTTGGAGATATTCTGTAGCTTGGCCTTGGCTTTTCGGCCATGTGCGAAGTTGACATGATACCAACAGGAACGATCTTTGCCGCGGCTAAGTTTGACGAAGCCCCACTGCTCGAGTAGGCAACGAAAACTCTCATACTTTTCCTTGAACCAACGAGGCAAGATTCGTTCAAAGGCTTCTCGATCGTGGACTTTGAAAGAGAGGCCATGAGGCTGCCAAGACACAATGTGACGCAGTTCATCGTCAAAAGTACAATCTTCCAACATGGAATAGAGCATGATGGGAAATTCGAAGCGGGCACTGGGTGGTTCTGGAGCCATGGCGGAAACTACGAACTAGAAGGATGAGCGACTCCAAACCTTTTCCATCAATTGCAAGCTAGTGTACCCCGTGGAGGATGGGAGATATTGAAGCGACAAAAACAATCAGCCTTCAGTAAATAGTTGACCGTAGTTTGTTTTCACGTCCAAGAAACTGTTATTTTAGCAGTGCGGGAGGCATGATGTGATCTTCGCGTCGATGGATCAATTACGAAACGTCGCGGGTTTTATTGATCGCTCTTCGGGTTGGTCGCGCCAATGCTTTGGTACAGAAATAGTCTTCGTTGGGATGGCACATGCTGAATGCACTCCGTTTCCTTCTACTCTAGTCTAGCGTATGCTGATTGTATTGTGTCTATCTTTGCTACGGTAGCCGGAGCTAGTTGCAGAGCATTGAAGGAGTCATTCCATAGCTGAAAAAGATGTATAGTGCAGCTGTTTTAGTTCTACACAGTCTTTCAGCATTCCAAGAAAGGCATGACGGCAAAAAGAAGAAACATGATGAAAATGCATCAAACAAGACCTTACTCCCTCCATGGTCATCACATCCACTTCCTGCTGCGTCATGTTGAGTTGGTAGAATGTTCCTTCCTTTCGTGGGGATAAGAGCTCCACGACTTTCCCCCTTGCATTCTCATGTATACTGTCGTAGAGACAAGACGTTCGTGTGTATCGAACAAGGGGTATCCATTTCTCGGAGACAGAGTTCGGGAGGAACTTGAGATCTTCCGACATTCAACTAGGAAGGAGAGTTTTTCTAATGAAAATCTCTACAAAGTATAGATATGCATTTTGCTGTTGTGAGAATGATCTTGACATCGATCGACGGATTCTTGAAAGTTTGATTACGGTTGGCTGAGACGTCTTGAAAGGCGACAATTTCTCTAAGGTGGAACACCGTCGGTCTGGAGATGCCCGTGGAAACATGGAATGTAATTATGTAGTTATATAAAGATACAATTGAGTTTTTGAATCCATACCGACATACCAGTACTCAAAATGGACCAAGAGGGGAAATGCTCATTGGTTGTTGATCTGGCAAAATACAGTCGGAGCCTTGGTTATGAATCCACGAACTTGATAGACACCTTTCCACATGATACTAAAATCGACAAAGAAGACATATATGAGGTTAAGAATTAGGCGAAACGCTCACTCGTACTGTGACGATGAACGTCCTGGCTTACTTCTTGGGGCGATCTAATTTTCGTCGCCATCAAGATTGTCCCATTCGGTTCCTTTTGGAATCACTTCTTCGTCTTGGTGGAGTACTTCTTCGCCGTCATGGTAAACATCTTCGTCATCAGGATGGATTTCATCCTTTCCATTTTCCTGGTATTCTCCCACCTCGTCATCTTGGTATTCTTCCTCTACGTAATCATCTTCTTCATCCCCTTTGTCTTCCTCGTACTCGCTTTCGAAATGGAATCCTGATATTGCTTTCATCACTTCCACTTCGCATTGATCCAAACGTTCAGATTCGGCTATCTCTTGTTGCTGGACGACAGCATAGACTTTTTCAGTCTCGATGAGGGTTTGTGCGTACCCTTCGATTGCCTCCAATAACTTGTTGGTCAAGGAACGCATTTCCTGGTGCATTTCGTCCACACTTACGCGGACTTGCTGAACTACGCCAGGGTCGACAAGCAGCTCTCCGCTCTCGTCAGTGGATCGTTCGATATCGTATCCATCATCGTACTCATGAATGATTTGTTGGTAGCCAAGGATTTGCTTGTGTTCCTCGTGGTTTTCGTTGTAATCTCCTTCTTCTTCTCCTCCTTCGATTCCATTCTCACTCTCAGCATAAAGGGCTTGTTCGGCCACCAAAGAACTATCGTAGGGATGCCCATCGCCGTACTCTTGATCTTGAGCGTATTCTTCTTCCGAGTATTCTTGATTGTTGAACGAAGCGCTTGCACCATCTTGAGTGCCATTGACTTTCGTGCCGAACGAAGGACCACCATCCATGTCAGAAGGACCATCGGCGGGATGATAGGAGTACTCTAAAGTATCGTAGGCATCCTCATACGCTTCCATGTCATTACCGTGATACCCATGGGAGTAACCATCATCACCAGCTGTGATATACCCATTTGTAGTTTCTGATTCCTCCTCGGCGGTACCACCCACATGAGACTGGTGGTTGGAGGTAGCAACGAGGATTTCCTCATTCCATTCGGTCGGCACATCCTCCATGCTGTGCGTGACGTAGTTTCCGTCCTTGTTTCCCACTTGAGAAGTACTCATGGTGAATGGTGACACTTACAAGATAAAGGAAAGAGCGAGAGAAAGCAAAATGTAGTAAGGGAAATAGAATGAGCTACCATCACAAAGCATGACCGATAGCGAGACGATGAAAGCTTCCAATGGAGCGTCATTGTTTTATTTGCCTCGCGCGCACAGGCATCATTTCCAGATAATTTCCTGTTACTCATGTATCCCTGGATTTCTCTTGCTACTAAAGTAGCCGTACCGTGTTAAGCGTACTTCGGAAGCTTCCTAACTGTAAGTAGTACAATAAAATAACAATATAAGATAGTGTCATCTTTTTCTGAAAGTCTATTTTTAGTAAACCTAACACAAGAGGCAAGGGCTCATGTATCCCCTGGATTTCTCTTGCTACTAAAGTAGCCGTACCGTGTTAAGCGTACTTCGGAAGCTTCCTAACTGTAAGTAGTACAATAAAATAACAATATAAGATAGTGTCATCTTTTTCTGAAAGTCTATTTTTAGTAAACCTAACACAAGAGGCAAGGGAGCACTAGACAATGCATCTGCACAGGAATCCATATGAGAGGATCCTAGGTTAAACAGAGACGACGATCCTTGCATCAGGACTTTTGAATAGTTAGTTCGACCTTCATCGCAGTTGCCGTTCTGCATTCAGGTCCCTTCCAAGCTTTTCGTTCCCAATTCCGTGAGCACCTACCAGCTTTTCTATATTTTCTGTGTACATCTTGGCAGACTCTCTCCGCGACTCGGCCATCTCAAGCTGCTTTGCTCTCAATACGTTAATGGTGGCATGCGGCGTCCGACGCTGCCATGCTCCTCCTGCGGCGATCTGCTCCGAGGTCAGGTCGGAAAGCGTGATTGTTTTCGCCGTTTTGGCAGCCGTTTCCTTATATTCGTTGTACCATTTTTCCAACCGCGGCACAGAATGCATGTGACCAAAGCCTGGCCAGGATTTGCCGTCTGGTGTTGCATATCGAGGATGGAAACAAACGACGCCAATTTCTGATTCGGCTTGAGCAGCCACGACACTCGCCTCCAACATGGCAAAGATGGGGCCTGCCCAAAAATCGAAATCGTCGTCAAAAACTGGAGAGGCCAGTAAGATACTGCTGACCCCACTTCTACCGCTGGGTCCTGCTTTGATCATTTGGTGAATAGCTCTCCATGTTTCGGCAAATAATCCAATGGGGTTAGATTGAAAGCTCGCGTGGTACGCAATGGATCCAACGGGAACTCCTAGATCGGCCAAGCCCTGTCCACTCATTCGGTCACTCTTAGTAAAGGGACAAATCCCTTGTTCTACCAAAATGCGTTGTACCCACTTGCGAGTACGTCGGTTGACGATATTTGCATCGCCTTCTCTCTTTTGAAACTCTTTGGTCATACCCTGATCTGGTGGAAAGGTTCGTTCCAGATGCACAGCAGGAACGTCCAAGTTCTTCATCTCCACAACGGTTGCTCGCAAGGGGGTAATTCGTTGCTGGTGATCATGAGTGGTGGATGATTCCTTCGGTAAATTATACATCCATTCGACAATCTCCACAAAATTTCGTACCAACAAGGGTGATGCATCCGGTAAGGCAATTATGATTGGATCTAATGTACCGTCTTTGCTGTCCGTTATCATCGTGGCTGCTTGTTCCCATAAATAGGCAAACGCGGTAATACCATCCATCTCGGGTTGTATCACGACCTCGACATTGTTTGTGCTCGTGTCGTTGCTGTATTTCTTCAGTAGCTGTTGTTCCAGATGGGCGTTTTGCAAGGAACTTTGTAATGCACGGAACGGAGACGACAGTTTGAAAAAAAAGGATTCAGAATTTGTGTGACCTTTCTTCCGTCTGGACGTTGTCAAGTCTATCCGGTATCGAGGATACGTTTTGGAAAAGGGACACGATGAAATGAAACTTGATGATGTTGTCGACTCGGTCGTCTCTTGGATGAATACTTCGTCTTCGTTATTGTTGACGTCGCCATGGGTCTCAGATGATATTGTTGAAAGGTTCAGACGGAACAATGATCTGGTCTGACCGGTGAAAGGTTGTCGATTGTCAGATGGGGTAGATGGCGGATATGCGACATGAGTGGGTGTGTTGATGACGGCGCTCGGAACGAAACTCCGGGACAAGTGAGGAAGAAACAGCAACCTCCAAAGACATCCTGATCTCAAAATGGTGAACAAGAGTGACGGAAGGGACCCATATGCTATCATGGTTCAAGTTGTGATGGAAAACCTTGTCAAGGTACGCTTTTGTCAAGTGCGACGCACTCTAAAATCATGGTGGACTGTGGTTGACTGATGAGTTGTGAGACTTTGAACTTTGAACTTGCGATGCTATGATCTCTTTGTGTGTGTACTACTAGAGTAGCTATGATAGTACTCTCTTTTCCAGCAGGTTGTACACTACCGGTATGGGCCTACCGTACGTGACAGGTACCTAGTACGGTATAAGGGGTACGGTAGGTGGTACCGGTAGTTTTACAGGTATGATACGCGTTTAACTGTTTACGTCGAACTGTTTATAATACGCACAGCACACAGCACAAGCGAGGATGATGTTCGACTCACTCGACCGATTTCGGATCAAACAGGTGTGAGTTGGTGCGCGCGCGCGCCAAGCCGTTTCTTGGCCGATTTTGAACTTCCTTCATCAATCAATTTTGAAGTACGTGTACGTCGTAGTTTGGTCTTGATGCTCCAGACTCCCGACTCCCGACACACTCTACATAGCTAGCCGTAAAACCAATCGTCAATGCAACAGATATCGTGGATTGCCTCATAATATTCTGACAAAACCGTGACAATGTCCTCGATTATCGCCAAATCATCCAAGACCCTTTTTCACCCGCTGCAAAATATGCGGTTGCATCGCCACACATATGTTCATTTGGAACACTTTTGTTACATTTGCTTTTGTTGCTACTTCTTTCTCACCTTTCATCATGATCGAACAAATCTTTAACAGTTCAACCGCTAACAGTGATATCTCTGCTGTTTCTGCCAACAATGGACGAAAGAACGACGGCATTTCGAGCATTTCTCTTGGAAATACGGTCACAAGAAACAAGATCGAACCGGCCGCCGAAATGAACAGAGACGGAACAATTGCACAGCCCCTGCCAGCGACAACACCGTTCTTGATATTTCTTCTATTCGCTCCATTGGATCGTTCGATATGGATGAATTTCACCAGAACGACGGTGAAATCGCCGCCGTTCGTCTTCACTTCTACACGGGCAACGAAATAGTTTTCCACGGTGAGAGCAAATCGGGCTTCAACTCTTCTTTGACCATGTCGAAGACAACACCCGCTCAGTCCCTTACAGCACGAATTTCGCTTATCAGAGACGAAGTGGAAGAAGATGCTCGTTCCACCGATGAATCCCCTCGGATTCCATCACCATCTTCCGGTGCCAACACCGCTTCTCCTCGTCACGATGCCGCCACGATGCGGCCATGGGCGCCCGAAGAAGACGCTCTTCTGCACAAAGTCATCATTTCCCGTAAGCAGGATTCTACTGGCCAGGCCCTTTTTTGGGTTTTGCTTTCTCGTGACATTTTCAAGGGAACACGATCGCCTACAGAATGCCGAATGCGATTCCTTGATTTCCTCACGGCATTCCAAGTCACCCCAACCATCCCTTCTCTCAGCTCTCCTCCCCCTTCCGAGAAGGCCAAGGTCATGTACCGCACCTTGTCTCTTCCTGCCATTACACCATGCCAGTCAATCAAGCAACACACATCTCTGAAAGTGGTGTCCGAAAATCATCCTTGGACCCCAGAAGAGGATCTTGTCATTGCTGATAACTTTCGTAACCTTAGCGAGAAATGGCCCGATGTTTGCCAGTGGCTGTCGCATCGAACAGAGGAGTCAATCAAGATGCGGGTACAACAAATGTATGCCGCTGCTGGACAAGCCAAGCGTCGACGTGCCCTGGAAAAGCAAAGACGAGAAGAGGCAGAGCGACGTCGCAGTGAGCAGGAGGAGGCAGAGCGAGCTCGTCATTCGTTTCAAGAAAGCGGATTTGCAACGGAAAATCCGTCCTTTGCTAAGGAGAACTGGTTGAACTGGGACGATTCGACACCGGCTGCAATCACACGAGAACACGTAAACTACCTTCAACGAGGGGAAGAAATGGAACGAGAATTCTTTTCTGACGACCGATGGATGAAGTGGTAAACGTCAGAGGTCACAGCTGCCACTACAAAATAACTGCCACTTTAGGAACATACAGAAATCATCGACTGGTTTCATTTTGTTACATGCAAACATTCATAAAAACAATAGATAGATCAACTTATTGATATGATATCTTGTTCTCCTCTATTCTATAAATGGTAACCCTTTTTTTACGTACTTTTGTGTCACCCATCGTGAAAGCTTTAGTTCACTTGATTCATCTGGCCTCCCGTCATCATCATTCAAGAGGTTAGTAACAGCAAGCTGAAGACCTGTTCATTCCGCTGGTGTCTAATACTTAGTAACATGCTGAATCAACTGATGGCAATCAACAGTCAACAAACCATCCTACCGTCGCCACAATTCATTGGCTCTCAACCCGTCATCCAGTTTTTGAGTCCTTCTTGATTTCGCCGTTGAATTGCTTCATCATGTTCACCGATCATACGTCGTATGTTTCTGCCGCCAATGACATGTTGGCTGGAGATTTCCAAAAGTGTTAGCATGAAACTCGAAACTTCGCCAGTACGAAAGCCAATGAGAGACACAACTTTCAAGGTAGGGAAATGGATTAATCAAATTCTTCGCGTTTTCCCGGATACAATAGTACTACTGCCAAAGACCACACGTTCCTGCATTTTTTGGTTCATTATTTGCCACAAAAATGGACGATTCGCATCGGAACCCAGAAGAGAATCGTGTGAACCTTCTAGCAGGAATACATGGGTTGCCGTCGTTGTCCTTTGCCATGCAGCAGGCTCGTTTGTTGGTCATGCGAGAACAGGAACTGAGTTGCGGAAGTGTAATCATTCCTTCATCGAGAATCGCTCTACACAGTCCATCGTTCAGCTGGGGAAGTCGTTTGATGTTTTGACTCGCATGCTTCCTGACCCAACTCGCGGCTTCACATCTCGATCCTGATGGGAAGATCTGACCAGGAGGAGCTGGAATACAAAGCTGGTCCTTGTAATTGGACGAAGAATCTCGCGAAGAACAACAGACTCGGGCATCTTCTACGCTTCGGCAAGGAGTTCCTTCTGGAAGTGGAGATCGTGGTCGCGTAGACGCCGTAAAATTGTAGGCAACATCCATATTTCCGTGTGTCAGGGAAATCAAGCTGTTCGATGCATCTGTTGTCTCTTGCTCTTTTTGTTGCTCCTCTGTATTTGGTTGCGTAAATTGCACCCTTGAAGGGCAACTGAAACTCGCGGGTGGATTGTCGGATATCTGGCACACTAGCTTCCGAATCCAATCATAGCCCTCCGAGACTCGAGCGTAGACACCTGGTTGTTGTCCACAGCTCCAACCCCAGCTGGTGACTCCCACTTGAATATCGTCAGAAGGATCATCTTCTGAACCTTTGATTATCAACGGTCCACCAGAATCTCCTACAATGTCAATCGAAAGAGCTTGAGAAATTCTTTCAGACTGTTTCAAGCAATTGCTTTCTTTCACCCTCTTACCTTGACAACCATCCTGGCGATTGTCTGTCGCGCAAAGAGTTTCTGGAGGTAGCAAGCTCAATGGATAAATTGATGAGTTTGCGCAGTTGTCATTGGAGAGATAGTTCAATGTGACGTCAAAAAGGCGATCAGGTGCCACATAAATGTTTGGATTGGCATTGATGTCCCCAAATCCCATCAGATGAAGCTCTTGACCATCAGCAGGGCTGTCGTTACTCATTTCCAATGATACAACTGATTTTGTTGACATTCCATCTAGCTTCAGGAGCATGAAGTCATGCGATACACCGTTGAACCTCATACCATCGTGATATCCGCAACAGAGTTGGCCGATGTAATCGGGATGTCTGAAATGATTAGTAACATTAAAAAGCTCTACCCCATCTTGTCTCCCGCCGTTTCGGTAGTCGTGACGCCCAACGTGTACTTTCCCGTATTCCTTTGGTGAAAGCAACTTGCACTGCGGTCGTGATTAACTTAGGGATTGAGATGGTCACTCTAAACTTAATCCTTTTTATTACATGACTGAGTGAGAACTTACATGTCCTGCTGTCAACACAACATCGGGGGCTATTAGTGATCCGCCACAGGCAATACCTTCCAAATGTGCAAAATAAGGAAACTCATTCGGCGTTGCGATCTTCCCTCCTATGATTAATTTTCTTTCAGCAGGAGAAATTGCAGACGTTGCCATATCCTGGTTAGGTTCTACGTGTCCGCGCAACGCGTTACTAGCTGCACCTGCATTGTCTGTCCCAAACAGTAGGAAACAAGTCCATGCAAAAACTAATCGCTTTTTAGAGGCTCTCATCCTCTCAATGTTCCTGTCGTTTTGCAGTAAGAACAAACGAGAGAAGATGGCGTACATCGAAACGAGTTGTGAAACATATTATGTTGCCAGGATTTCGGCTACTATGTAGTAAAGGTGGATCTGACTTCAGGTCATATCTAAGGAGAATCTTGAAACAAGACATCAACTAAGTGTGAAGGGATTGAAACTATGGAATTTTCGTCGAACGAGTCGCGATTAGATCCCAAAAACGTTTTTGTTGCAGTCGAACAGGTCGAAGATATTTCCGACCTTTGTCCTGGCTTTTCTTGGGCCATGACAGGCGTCAAGACACTGTATCATACGACTTCGTAACTTTCTACGTCGTAATCGAAATAGTACCGGGTATGAGGAGAGAAAAAAAGAAATAAGGCCTAATGCTCGTTTTGGCAGCACGAGTTGTGAGACGACACAGCGTCGCAGTTGCTTTCTTGCTTATTGAAATTATTCTGAAGCTGCATTCTAACCAGAGAATACTCACGAACTAACTGTAAAGGTATGTCGTATTTCGTACACACACAAGAAATTGGAAGACCATGCTGAGTATCAGAATGAAATTGGAATCAGACTAGAAGGGTCAACACGCCTGATTGCAGACACGGTCCGTAGACTGAGAAACAGCTCATTGTACCAATACAACTGTCGATACAAGCATAATTACTGTTTGCGTAACACCGCCAAGTAGCCTTCGCGGATTTCTTGTTCAGTCTTGGCATCAGCAGGGGGCACAGTCATTGTCATGTCAGCATCATCACACAACCATTCTTTCAGTTCCCCCGCCGTTGGCAATCCTCTAGGTATTAACATTGGATTTGATTTGTGTTGCTGTGCTACATGTGAGGCACCTTGTGGGTGCACAATAATCAAGACTCCGTTCGGTTCCAATAAGTCACAGGCCTTGTGTAGCGAAGCTCTCGTGTCGGGCAAGTCGTGCAGTGAGGAACACATTATGACTGCATTGTATTTTTTGTCGTTTGAGAGTTGCAAGAAATCGGCCACCTCCGTTTGAATCTCCGGATGGAACGCTTGTGCGTGACGAATCATTTCCGACGATAAGTCCATACCGTGAATTTGGGCTGCGTCCAAACCAGCCTTTTTGAGGTACGGTACCAAGACGCCATAACCGCATCCCACATCCAAAACAGTTCCATTGCCTCCGGCCGCTTGGGCAGCATAGTCACACGCACGTTGGACACGATTTTGAACGTCTCGGGGCATGGTACCAGTCAAGGACTTGGCCGCTTTGGCATCGGCCGACGCATTCCACGTGATTTGTTGCATAGTCATTTGTAAGTCATGTACCGTCAAGGAGTGCTCTTGGAGTATCTCCTGTAGTTTTTTTTGTACCCGCTGCGCTTGGTTGATTAGCTGCGGAGGAAGCTGGGATTGTGCCAAGACATCCATTCCAGCGATTCGACGATTCCACTCGACGTCCTGGCGATAGAGTTGTATAGCGAGTTGGATGTGTTGCGGTAGTTCTTGCATGGCTCGATCGATCATGATTTGTGTTCCCCGGGCGATATCTTGAGGAGTATTCCCACCGTATTTTCGTTCGACTTGATTCAATAGAGCTTGTTTGGAAGGTTTACTTGTGGCGGTGGCCTTTTTTGTATTCTTCTTCCTGCTATTGTTGGTAGATGAAAAGCCGCCGCCGCCACCACCACCAAATCCTTTGGCGGCTGCCAAGATTGTGTTGGACATATAGCAGCGACGACGTTGGTTGGAAAGACATCTTGCAAGTGGGGGAAGTAAGGCATTGATGGGGACAAGTAGTTTCGTAGAAGAAAGACAGAAAAAAAACGTCGTTGTCAACAGCATCCCCAACACTCTCGGCAAAACGATACGACGAAGACGTTCCCTTCGTTCGCTCTCGTATTCTCTTCGACCACATCTTCTCTGTATCGTTATCATTCTCTTTGACTTAAGACTGTTGCTGCTCCTGTGTACTTCTAAGAGGTAACGGATACGATATCTTGCAGGTCGGTCGAAACAACGATGCTCGACCATTTGTTTTTTTGTCGGATGTACATAGGTACAGTAGTCGTAGTCAAAAGAGACGTACTTCATTTCATTTTTCACAGTCAGTCCGCCCAGACGCTGATGCCTCGATTAGCTCGACTAAAATACAAGCACGATTAGGTATTTGTGATACCGTACTGTCGTACTATGTAACATACTACGGTAGCGTTCGATACCGGTAAAGAAGCACCGAACTACGGAGTACGAAACTACTGTCACAAATGTACAACGATACCAGTTTCGTTGTTCCTTGGTACGAAGTACAGAGTATTTCGTATGGTATCATACATACCTGGAAGTTATTTTGGAAGCAGCTGTGGCTGGATATCTGTTGGTCTTGCTGGGTGAAGTACTAGCTAGCTAGCATTTAGAAGTTTGTGTTGGAAAAATCGAAGAGTTACGGAAACAGAGGGAGCGACAGACACCACCAACCATTGTAAAAGGACGCAAAAGAAAGACCGTCGGTCGATAATCGAGCAGCAACAAACAGACTGCCAAATGAAGATCACATCTCAAAACACCTAACTCCGAAGATTTTGAAAACAAACAACAAATACTCCACTTCTATTCCACAATGATCACTGAAAATAGGTCACTTCCTACAGTCGCCAAGGTCAATTCCTGTCGCCAATACAGCATCGCCATGGTGTGCGATTTTTTCTATCCCCGTTTGGGCGGCGTAGAAATGCATATTTGGAGTCTCTCCCAACACTTGATTCGGATGGGCCACAAGGTGATTGTGATAACACATGCCTATGACAACCGTAAAGGCGTTCGATACATGTCCGGTCCCCTCAAAGTGTATTACTGTCCCTTCATTCCCATGACGGATCAAGATATTTTGCCAACGCTGACCGCTACCTTTCCGTTGTGGCGTCAAATTATGGTCCGGGAAAAAGTTGAGATTGTACATGTCCATCAAGCAACCAGTGTCATGTCTAATGAGAGTGTGGTCTATGCAGCCGCCTTGGGACTGCCCAGTGTCTATACGGACCACTCCCTTTTTCAATTCGATGACTTGGCGGGAGTCATTCTCAACCGAGTTTTGGAAACAACATTGTCAACATTGAATGCAGCCATTTGTGTGTCACATGCCTGTCGAGACAATCTGATCCTTCGAGCAAAAGTGGATCCATCCATTGTACGGGTGGTGCCGAATGCGGTGGATCCATCTAAATTCACACCGCCAGCAAAGCAACCCAGCAAGGATCGCATCCAAGTTGTGGTGGTGTCGCGACTTGTCTATCGAAAGGGTGTAGATTTGTTGGTAGGAATCATCCCAAAAATCTGTCATGCCTACCAGCACGTGGACTTTATTGTGGGTGGGGATGGCAACAAGTTGTTGAATTTGCAAGAAATGGTGGAACGGGAACGATTGCAACACCGAGTCGTCTTTTTGGGAGCAGTGCCTCATTCCAACGTGGCCAGTGTCCTGCGAGAGGGACACATCTTTCTGAATTGCTCTCTGACGGAGAGTTTTTGTATTGCCATTTTGGAAGCCGCCAGCTGTGGGTTGTTGGTGGTGTCGACCAATGTGGGAGGAGTACCGGAAGTGTTGGAGCCGGACATGATTGTCTTGTGTGATCCTACTGTCAACGATTTGACAGATGGTCTCAAACAGGCAATTGAACGACAAGAAGGAAACAATCCAGTGGATTCGCACGATGCCCACCAACGTATTGAACGCATGTATAGTTGGCATCGTGTGGCCCTGCAAACGATACAAACATACAATGAAATCATCGAACAGCCACCCAAAACATTTTGGCAACGATTCTCGTGCTATGATCGGTTGGGAGGACTGTCGGGCTTTGTTGCATGCGTTTTGGCCCTGTATATTGAACTATGGGTTCGATATGTCATGTGGATGCAGCCTATCGACACCATTGATGTTGTACCAGATCTGGTGCCGCGGCTATCAAAACACAACGCCTGACGCTCTACTAAGTCGTAAAAAGAAGGATCGTTAGAAGAATAGAACTGGATTAATTATATCTCCGTTGATCTGTGAAGGGATGCCGTAATCTTCTTGTCGTCCTTTTCAGACACGGAGGGTTGTTTTTCACCTTGTGGAGGTAAAGGGAGATTGTGTTGCCGTCGCGTCCTCGGGGGTGTGCTTTCGATGAGTTGAACCTCTTGTCCGATGCTGTTTCTATATGCTGTCAATACCATTTTTGTCGTCGGCTGTTGGAGGAAACGATGGAGGAAAAGACAGCTCGCGACCTAGTCAGAAGTCTATACGCACATTAAATGTTTCAGGATCACTCTAGCTGTCATCAACTTAAAAGTGGACGAAATACCGTCGATTCCCACCAATCCAAATGTCACCGATACCACAAGACAAATTAACGGAAACCCGTTACCACCGAACACCGATGGAACGACCACCAAAAATTCAAAGGTGACAGCCAAAAAGGAGAAGTCGACGGGTCAGTGGAATCAGGTTTAAACTTATGTGCGGACATTTGAGAAAGGAGGAAGAATTCTAAAATTTCTTGAAAGTGCACTGGATCGTCTTATTGGTAAATGCAGAGAGAGAAATCCATGAATCCATTCATCGAATTTGGATACGACATCGAAAAACATCTCTAGAGTATCTGGGCACCATTTTGTAGACAAAATGCCAAAGTACTAAAGATGATCCATTATGGCATTTCACAGAAGATAACTAGAGCTGGAAACATTCCGTCAATGTTAGAACGACGGGATAATAAAATCTATTTTAAGGCTATCCAAACTACTAGCTACAGCCTAGTGCCGTCTCTAAGTAGTTGGATCACCTGCCGGGCCCCGAGGGGCGAGGCAATGCAGGGAGTACCAGGAAGATACTCCAGGGAGATAGTTATGGTATAAAACCTCCTACGGGAGGAGGAAAATTCATCTGGTGGAGTAGAGGATCAGATGAGAAGGTGTAATACCGATGTTTTTGTGTTTGTGTGGCCGGTTACGGGGGTGGGGGTGGTTGTGATAACACGGTGCCAGGAGCTGCTTTCTCCGTCGGATGAAGTGGTTCTTTGGAAGGGTGGAGACGCTGGGACCTATAATGGCATGTCCTATTTTGGCTTTGATCTTCCTTTGTTATGTGTGCATCAGACATGTTGTCATATTGACAAAGGATGACAGTGGGCTCGGTACGTCTTTGCTTTCGCATAGAAGAGGGGACGTCAATGTTAGAACGACGCTTCTACAGTGTTCCATTCTATTTATTTGCATTTCAAAGCATTGTTGTGTCACAGCTCATCTTGCCATAAAATCTTTTGAAGAAGGTGCTTCACTCGAACAAACCATGGGTGGATGTGTTTGCCGCTTGAGGACAATACTTTGTTCTGTTCAATTTTCTGAATTTGATTTTGTTTGATGGAAAACAGTAAGCATTGTTGTGTCACAGCTCATCTTGCCATAAAATCTTTTGAAGAAGGTGCTTCACTCGAACAAACCATGGGTGGATGTGTTTGCCGCTTGAGGACAATACTTTGTTCTGTTCAATTTTCTGAATTTGATTTTGTTTGATGGAAAACAGTAAGCATTTATTTCGCCTGGCCTTTCCAGAATGCATCATGTCTGGATTCACTGGTCATTATTTTTTATTTGATCATCTCTCGCCATGAAAATACTTCCTTTAGTCATTCTATCCATGTAGTGCTCCTCACCTACGGCAACGTCATGGAATTTTCGTCAATGTAGCGACACTGAACTGGCAACGCACGTTGCCGAATCGAAGCTGACTTGGTCGGTCCTGCGAGTGTTTGCATGGAAGGGGTTTCACTCAGGGGATCTTCGCATTAATGTGAGCGACAATCGCATGCCGTAGTTCATTCATAATGCGCGGTAGACTGGTCTATTTTTGGAGCAAAAGAAGAAGTGTTACGGTAGTAGGTCTACTACCGTAGTATTACTGGAAATCGGCTTCTACCGTAGCTACCGGTAGAGATCTGTACCTCTACATCAAATTTCTACGTTCTACTTTCTTCACAATGCCCTTCAATGACCTCCGGATTCCGGAGATAACAACGGGCAGCAAAAGCCCCTCACTGTCCAGAAGCTGACAGGGCAGCACGATAGCCCACAAGTCTTTAATGTACCATAGCCACTTAGGTACCTGGAGTGCCGGTACGACTAATAGTAGTACAGGTACGTAAGCAACTCTACGACAAGCCAGAAGCGTGCAGGCAAGGGAAGTGCATGATATCATTGCCTGCAGGCTCGGGTCTTGTCCGCCGTTGGACTAGTGTTTGGAGTCGGGATTCGAGCGGTAGACGGACGGAGGACAGACACAAGACCAGAGTTGCAGGCATCACACACCATATCCAAGCACACAATTCCTGCAACACTGCAATCCCCTTCGCTATGAGATAGCAATGGAGATTCCGTGTTTTTTCAAAGCAGGATACGGCAACAATGAGAGTCAATTGGCGTGCTAGCCCTATGCTACACAGTGCCGGTGTTCCACGTCCGCCGCACAGTCAACCTCTTATTGTCTTCACTATCGACTGGTGTGTTAATTGCCCGCTACACTGTGCTTGTGCGTCGCATCTGCCGCACAACCAATGGTATTGCGTTTTTTTACTTTCGATTGTTTTGTTTGCTGTCTGCTACACAGTGCTGGTGCGTCACGTCCGCCGCACACCCAATGATATTGCGTTTTTTTACTTTCAATTTGTGTGTTTGCTGTTTGCTACACCGTGCTGGTGCGTCACGTCCGCCGCACAACCGATGGTATTGTGTTTTTGCTGACGGTGTTCCCGTCCCTCAATGGTTCTGCCCCAACCTATGAGGATATTGGCCTTCCATGGCCCTGCTATCGCCTTTCATGGCATTTCCCTCAAAATCGGTTCTGCCCAAACCTGCGAGGATATTGGCCTTTCATGGCCCTGCTATCGCCTTTCATGGCCATTCCCTCAAAATCGGTTTTGCCCCAACCTGCGAGGATATTGGCCTTTCATGGCCCTACTATCGCCTTTCATGGCATTTCCCTCAAAATCGGTTCTGCCCAAACCTGCGAGGATGTCGGCCTTTCATGGCCCTGCTATCGCCTTTCACGGCACTCCCCTCAAAATCGGTTCTGCCCCAACCTGCGAGGATATTGGCTTTTTTCGGCCCTGCTATCGCCTCTTCATGGCATTTCCCTCAAAATCGGTTCTGCCCAAACTTGCGAGGATATTGGCCTTTCATGGCCCTGCTATCGCCTCTTCATGGCATTTCCCTCAAAATTGGTTTTGCCCAAACCTGCGAGGATATTGGCCTAATTGGGCCCTGCTATCGCCTTTCATGTCACTTTGGTTGTGACGACCCCTTTTATTTTGACGGTGCCCACGTCCCTCACAGTCGGTTCTGCCCCGTCCCTCAATGGTTTTGCCTAAACCGGCGAGGATGCTGGCCCTTTCAGGCCATCTATCCACCTTTCATGCGATCCCGACACCGGCACCATTGGCTTGTTTCTTGTCTGTTGCCCTTTTTCCAGTGGTACCTCGGACCCTATCCTGGCAACGTTCCTCACGCCAGGTCGACATGTCCACCTGCTTAGGGGCTTCGGCCTTATTCCCGCCTTCCATGCCACCACAAAAATTTCATCCTTCCACTTATTATTTACGACGCATTACGAGTAGTTTCTTTTGATTCCCACCTTCATCTCTCGCCCGGTCGGCTCGCACCCACTATGGCCGTTGGTCAATTCCAAACCCGCGCCAATCCCTGCCCTTCCGTGCCACGACAAAATAATTATTACATCCTGGCTGCGATCCGTTCTTCTGATTCCCACCTGCCCGGGTAGTGCGCGCCTACGATGACCATTGGGTCCCGCTATACCCATTCCCTTTTCAAAATCGCTGTTGCAACGGAACCATCTCGACCATGACCTTGCCATTTCCGTTCAACTCAAACTACACTACCGGTAGTTTCGTCTGCCACAAGACCATTGAACTTACACCCTCTCTCCCCGGTTCCCTCCTATTTCCAATGACCAATGCCAACACCTGTGCCCCAACACGGCTATGCCTCCTTTGACCGCCTCCGTTGGCAAACTTCTGAGGACCCTCGCAGACACCGCGCCCTTTCCCACTTTCCTCCTGCCGCACAACAAATCGGTTGCTTTGTGGATTGAAGTGCTACCATTGCCCGTCCCACTTTCTTCCCGCCGCACAATAAATCAGTTGCTTTGTGGATTGAAGTGCCACCATCGTCCGTCCCAGGGCCCTCGTGGACACAGCGCCCTTTCCCAATTTCTGCCCGCCGCACAACAACTCCGTTGCTTTGTGGATCGAAGTGCTACAATTGTCCGCTACACGGCGTCGACTGTCCGCTGCACGATCGATCAGTTTCTTTGTGGTATTTCTGCCCTCCGCACAACAACTCAATTGCTTTTTGGATCGCAGTGCTAAAATTGTCTGCTACACGGCGTTACCTGTCCGCCGCGCAATCAATTAGTTCTCTCGTGAAATTGACGTGTTCACTATCCGCTGCATGGTGGTGCTGGCTATCCACCTTACATTCGATCAGTTCATTTTGTGGCTTGATGAGTTAGCTGTCCGCTGCATGGTGATAGTTTTTCTTGTGTGGCTGTTGCCGTGCTGACACGCTGACAGATTGATGCGTTTCTTTGTCCACTACACAATCCATTACGCCTATTTGTTGTTGTTTCGGTTGTCTTCCGTCCCATTCCATCATCTGGATTCATGGTCCCACTTCAGGAAACCCCATAGTCCGCCATCCCTTGCACCCCTAATAACCCTACACTCCCAACACCATCCACTTGCGTTCCACCGTGCGCTGGACAAATTATTATTTTCTTCCGTTACCAATTGCACACATTGCATGCTACTCCTTTTTGCGCTGCCACGCAGGCCAGCCCCACGAAAGTTCCATCCACTCCACTTTTGAGTCCTGTCGCACCGAAGCATCTATCTTTCTCGTCGTAGGACATCTCCTATCGGAAGCCGACACACAACCTATCTTGCACTGTTTGCGACTGTTACAAAGGAAAACCCATCATACCTAGTGATCTTTGGGTTATCATTCATACCACAATAGAATTGCCATCACTCGCTTGGATTTCTTCCATGGGAATAACTCATCTCGATTGAGATCCACTTCAACATGCTTCAATTTACCGAGATACGTCTCGGGTCCATTTTACACTTACACCTCAGTAACACAATGTGGACGTTAGTTTACGTAACTTTCCCCGTGTTCCAAGGTCTCCTTGGGACCACATCTCAAACTAGCACCCACTTTTTCAATCATGGTAACCAACAAACCATCAATGAAGTTCTTCGCAGAGCCAACAATTTCCTCTTCTTCCTTGCGTTTCTATCCCCGGACCCGATCAAAACATTACTCTATGTGGGTGTCCGCAACTACCTTCAGGCACTTTATTTGTCCTCCGGCAAGTATTGGTTAGCGATATACAAGCCACAATTTCCCCACCTTTCCCACACCCTCCTCGTGGAGGTGTAAGAAATCCTGTTCCCGTTTGCCTCTATTGCTATGGACGCCCCTCCCGTCACAGCCCACCCTCAAGAATCTAGATGTGAACACATCCCCTGTCGTCGAGGCCCTAGAAGGCGCCACCACCAATGTGAACGATCATAAGGCTCTCCTCTTGCTCATCATCCAATCGAACGAGGGCGCCCGATACAGCTCTCCCCGCCCTACTTGGCCGTAGTTCACACAGCCTTTGGCGCGCCGTCCGCAATTATGCCACCCAGACGACTGGCATCATTGACGTCCCCACGGCATCTGGTTTTCCGAGTCGACCCACCCTCCTAGCTGTTGACGACCGTCAGAAACAGCTGGGAATGTTCCTCTGCGACCAAAGTCGGCTCCCTCATTGCGAAACTTTGTTTTCGTTGACTGGTGACGAGAAAGCACCACTCTGTTTCGGTTGGACATTCGTCGGCCATTCCTATCGTTCCCTAACAATTTGGAAAGGATGCAAATTCGTCCATGCCAGCACGATCCAGGTAAATCCTGTGACGCTCTGCCAACGGATCATCGACTGGGTGTCCATCACCTCGAATGTTTCCTTCGCATCCGACAAAGGCTCATCTCCCAAAAGGAACGGCCTCCGGGTAACCTATTTGTCTCTGATAGTCGATCCCTCCCCACGGGGCGACATACACTATGATTGCCTTCCTTTGCGCTTTAAGTGCTGAGATGTCATGCCCCACACTTTCACAGTGTGTGTCCCTTCGTCCCCTTTCACCTCACCGGACATATCCGCAGTCGCCATCTTGTCTAGCAGATCCGTCCCAGGGCCTGCGCTGCCTCCTTCTCTTCCCGGTCAGGATTTCTTCCCTATCGGAACCGTCTATACTGCCTATGCATTCCAAGTTGCTCCCCTTGCCCAACGATCCTCATCTACTCCCGCCTGGATCTTCCATCCAATGACCGTGACCGTCTGGTCATGCCTTCAGACCCTGCTGTCCAAGACGCATTTAATTGTAAACGACTACATCCATTTCCATCTCTCCTGAATTTGTGTTCCGCCACGTTATCCCGCACCTGTCCCCTCCATATCCCTTGACGAGACCTCGACTGGTTTACTCCTCGCCACTTGCCCGCTTCACTGCCTGCACTGGGAGCTAGTCAACGAATTCCGCCCATTTGACCCTTATTTGGCCCGAAGGTACAGTCCGTACATTGGTTTCAGGGATGAGACCGAGATTAATACTTCCAGAGGGTATCATGTTTCTGCAGCCCTTATACACGTGCCACACACAGAAACGTACCCAGGATCATTTCCACCATCCGGGACAGTCTCACCCCACAGACACTCAGGGATTTGGAGTGTATCTTCACTGTCGGTTCCCCCAACTGTGCCAGGCCGCCTCCACCGAAGCAAACTTCCTTCTTTCATGCGATTCGGCAACCATGCGTCCGCTCGGGATAGCCCCGACCAACCATTGCAAGTCTTTGTGACAGATGCTAAAAGGGGATTTGCCCAAGTGGTCGACGACCGCCTGCTCCCTTTCATCCGCGACACACATCTCACTCCAATTGGTATCGTGGACCTGGTGCACCCGACCTATAATTCCTCGGTTCGTTTCGAGACATTTTGACTTGGATTTGGAACTTATTACGCATTTCCTATCCCAATGAGCCCATCCTTATCGACGACAACGATACCTGCGGTGCTTTCCGCCTAGTTTACTTCAACCCTGAAGTTGTGTCAACACAAGGATACCGCTTTGCCCCTAACCTTGGATTCGCTACCGGCCAAACATTTGGCGACAATGTATCTGCTGCCGAATTTTCATCGCTATCGCCCGCCAGCAAGATGGCTCTTCCCTTTGGAAACATTCCCCGACGGTCAGGCTGCCTCTTACGTCCACCGCATGAAGTATCCCACTCTTCCGAACAATATTCCCACGTTTGCGGCTTGATCGTCAGCATCCCGGCGTGTTCCCCCCAATGGTGATTGCAGGGAACCACCTTACTCACTCCAAGTTGATGACTGCATGTTCGCTGATATCCGTCACTACTTCCCGCTGACATCCGCTGCGAGCATTGTTGCCTTAAGGGGTCTTTGGATACACCCATCCTTGCCAGGAACATGTCCTCTCAATGGACACACTCGATCTGGAATATACCAAATCCCGCCTCGTCGTTGGTCATCTCCCCAATTCCCGCCGCATAGTTGTAGAGTTGTCCCCTCGTTGTCCGTCTACACCCATCGCATTTTGAGTCAAAAGAAGTGGCTTCAAACCACGTATGGCAGCCTTGGTGGAGATCGCCACCTTTGTCGGTATGATTGACAGTGCTGCGTAGTTTCCTTGGGCACCGGTCCAAGTCCTTGTGTTATCTGGTCTCTTCCGCGGCTGCATTTGACAGTAATACCGTCGTGCTCTCAAGTCCCGCGCGCTCGTCACCCAGCTGCAGAACTTCCAACGCCAACTTCCATGTTCCATATCCGACCGTTTTGAACAACACTGGTGTCGAAAAGTTGTTGATTTTATCTGGCGCAACCGGCAGCTTGTCAAAATTAGCCGTGCTTGCATCAACGCCCTGAATATTGTCTGCGACTACTTTGTCGCCGCGCATCCATTAGAACAGCTCATTGGCCACATTGTGTCTCGCAACCCCGCTTTACAATCTACCACCGACACCTCCGCACAAGCCGTTGGTGTGGCGCTCCCATCCCTGGCTCTCTGATGTTTCTTTCCTGCCACTTCACCCACTTGGAAATTGTTACAACCACCAAAGAACGGTCAAGCTCAGCTGCATATCAACGCTCTCGATTTCATCTGTATCATACTGGGATTTATTATGATAGAAGCATACATTCGGTTTTCTCCCTACCCATGCACTCCATCACTAATTTCATTGTTTGAGTGCGATAATACGGCACCGGTCAATTGGCCTCGGACAATGTCGACGGGATCTGCGGCCCGACGCCTGCTCCCCCAACTCTTCGTCGAATAACACCTCATGTCCCCCCTTGGGCCAGCAGTCCAACACACTGCTGGCCTTGACAACCCTTTAGTGGACCTTATCTCACGTCCATGTGCTCTCTATTCGCCTCTACTCGCTCATGTTACTGAACGCTGTTTCCTTACACATTTACGCCAGAACCCCCCTCTGTGGAACGAACTCGCGTGCTGGACTATATTCCTCCCAGGTCACAGCTGCTCTTGCTTTTACGCTCGATGCTTTGTCCTTAGGTGTCTGGGCGCGACCAACACAACCAAAGTCTTGCGGCACTTTCCAAGCATGCGAGTCCATTTTGTCTGGTTCCATCAGAACATGAACCCACCAAATCAGTGCTCCCTGGAGTTATTCTGCCTTTGGAACCTCTGAATTATATTTTCGCGTGTTATGCTGCTCACCTTGGCTCCGGTCACACCCTTAGCCGCCGTGCAATTTGGAGCGACACCATCCGTAATTTTCTCCTTGCTGCCGCTACTTTCGTCCAGCTGTTCCACCTACATAACCTTGACCCCGCAAGGAGAAGGGCACACAATCACTCTGCCCAGCCATCGATAAAGTCTTGCAAGAACCGACACCCTGGGAGGATATCCCCGATCGTCGCGAACCGTACACAGTAGCCATGCAACTCCTTCTTTGTTCCGCAACTCCTTCTTTGTTCCAAAGTTTCTGCTTCCGAGCCTTATTCCAAACTCTCTGCTCTCCGCGACTGGTTCTCTGTCATGGTCCACACGGGTGGTCGCCATTGCGAATGGGCCCAGCCATACCACATCTCTGACTCACAACATACTCTGGAGCTGAATGTCCGCGGTACTCCTGCGGTCTTTTGCCTCGACGACATTACCTTATTCCGTCCTGGAAAACGTTTGCCTACCTTGGACATGGCCCTAGCCCAGCCTCACCTACCCACGATGGTCACGGCCTGTTACCGTGTCCAGCAGAACGGTGCACATGAAGACCCTACTTTTCACACAAAACACCCATGATCCGAACCTCAGCCCTGTTTGTCATGGGTTATCTATAGTCCAACAATTTATTCACCTTACCGGTCGTGACAATTATAGCATTAGCTATATACAAAGACACGACCTCGCACCGCGTACACATGACCTTGCACCGCGTCCATTATATCCCTTCTACTGACATCGAACGACAGATACGACTATTGCCCAGTGAACTTTACGGCTTGGACCCATTACGTTGGCCCCTTTTCCGCCCTCCCTTCGGGTTGGTGATGTTGCGTCCTCCAGGCCCTTGCGTTCGAGGAACACGAAATCGAGAAACTCCTTGTTGGAAATCCAAGACGTGGCAATTGTACACACGTAACCTGTGTGTCATCTCCCAGAAGCACAACAAGGCTTTTTTGATGCTTCTACAATGCCTCAATTCTGAATTTCTTTTCCCTTTTTTCCTTTTTTTTTTTTTTTTTTTTTTTTTTCTTTTTTCCGGTTTCTCTGCGCCTCCCAGTAACATGGCGCCTTTGGACTCGTCTGCTCTGCGACTCGTTGTGAGGCGCATCTTGTGGCAGGCCTTGTGCTCTTGTGTGAACTGTAGCTCTGGCAACTCATGTTAGTTCGCCATAGCTACATTTCGTTCCCTTGTCTCTAGACACTACGTTTACGCCACCACATATGTAGCAACCTAGCACCTCTATGGTGGCATACGTACGTACCTAGAGAGCTATCGAGCACATGACGTCACTGGGATTGCAGAGAAGCTGAGGCGGCGTCGGGGAATATACACAGTATATTCTCTACGACAAGCCAGAAGCGTGCAGGCAAGGGAAGTGCATGATATCATTGCCTGCAGGCTCGGGTCTTGTCCGCCGTTGGACTAGTGTTTGGAGTCGGGATTCGAGCGGTAGACGGACGGAGGACAGACACAAGACCAGAGTTGCAGGCATCACACACCATATCCAAGCACACAATTCCTGCAACACTGCAATCCCCTTCGCTATGAGATAGCAATGGAGATTCCGTGTTTTTTCAAAAAAGCAGGCCTTGTGCTCTTGTGTGAACTGTAGCTCTGGCAACTCATGTTAGTTCGCCATAGCTACATTTCGTTCCCTTGTCTCTAGACACTACGTTTACGCCACCACATATGTAGCAACCTAGCACCTCTATGGTGGCATACGTACGTACCTAGAGAGCTATCGAGCACATGACGTCACTGGGATTGCAGAGAAGCTGAGGCGGCGTCGGGGAATATACACAGTATATTCTTCACTCTGAACGCCAGCTTTCAGTCCGTGAGAAAAGTTCTGTTGACATTTTACCTTTGAACAAAATCCTCATTTCTTCTTTTCTTTGTTTCGTACATCAGAAATCCATGAGCACAACATGTTTCTCACAGTGTCTCTTCTGTAGACAAACATCTTTCATAGTCCGGTGTATGAAGTCGTCACCAACGGCTTTACTACGATTGATGAGAGAGAGGTCTCGTGAGCAAAGTTCATTAATTCTTGCCAATCGCTGATGAGAAACATAAAATATTTGCGTCATACTGATGTTGACAAAAATCGATTATAATTCCTCACAATTTTGAACCTAACTATTGATGCATCTGTTTTATGTGACAATGTGGAGCGACGCGTCGACTTCTCCTGTGTGGTTCTATTCTTCTCCTTTAATTGCATAAATATGTCACTTGCAGTTCCTTCACATCGTATATATGGACACTGGGTATATTTCGAACGTCGGAACTTTCCGTTGTTTCATGCATGTGTCATTGTTTTGTTTTTCACACAGAGTCATAAAAAAATTACTGCTTCGGATACGACTCCGAGTAGCAGTATTGCTTGGTGAAGACAAAAAATAAAGAAGATCGACAGCCCTCTGTATTTTATGCACTAAAACAAGGAACGGGCACGATGAACAAGTCCAACGATAACATTGGTCATCCCTGGCCCCTAGTAATCCCAGCCTCAATCCAGATATCTCATCAGAAGTCAACTGAAGCAATATATCCACCTGTTCTGCTCTCCAAACCTACCTCTTCCATGCAGAATCTCATAGACATTATGGACCAAGCGTTGAAGATTGTTGAAGACGATAAATCGACAAATCCCCGCCAATGTTCTTCCTGTCGTCCATGCTCCAAATGACGTGATTGCAATACTTCAAATTGATGAATACATGACAATGATGGTCCAATCAAACAAAGCAATGGACTGTCGTCCTTATTCCTTCCATGTACGATACTCTTCACTTGTTTTCGATCCGAAATCTGAACACTTCAGATTTCTTCCTTTTTCCCGAACATTACTTCTTCATCTCGACATCATAGAACCATTCGCAGACTCCCACAAGTATTCACTTAATGTTGCCAGAAGTTCACCGTCTATACATTGAATAAACCCACAATCTGTGCCGTCATTATTTTACGGTGCAAACCAGATATGATTTTTTTTATCATGAACGTAACTATTCATTTCTTTTATCAAATGCTTAGCCATTAGTAAAAACAGAGCAGCGCATGATCATACCAGAATCTTTTTCATCTCATCAGTCTCTCCTCTGACAATTTAGCCCTCCATACTACGTAGTAGCAAGTGATCATGGTGGATCAAGCTGTTAGAGTTTTGGGGAGCAGGAAGCGTGTGAATGTGTGGGAGATTTGAAGATCGGCTCATAAAACGATTGGAAGAATTACGCGACGATCCCCCGCATAAGAAGCCTTCCCAGAAGGTAATAGTAGCAGACATAACGGATGCAATGGAAAGAACATCATTGAGCATTGAACAGCGGGGGAGAAGCATCAACAACCCTCACGTCCGTAGATTCGTTTCCATGTTTCCAGCTTCGATGAAGCAGCACGCGTCTTTTCTCACATTAAAAAATGTCTTATCAGTACCGTTTACTCCGTACAATCACTACGTGAACGTATTGTCATATGGAGAAATAAAAATCTTTGAAAGTAGTGGAAATAGAGTGATCATTTAGTTGGAAGGAGAAACACTTGGATAATAAAGTTTCACCCTGTTTGTCTGGATCAAATAGCACTCATACCCAGTAAAATAAAAATCATTGATGTCATCGTTACATTCCTAAATCACCGAAACATTTCTTGTTCTTTGAGATGGTGGACCTTTTGAATTTAGCACGATGTAGATTTCGATTTTTGGTTCTTCTTAATTCTTGAGATCCTCGAAGTACTTTTTATTGCAATCGGAACAACGAGGGGCACTATTGAATGTGAAAAATCCACCTCTTCCTTCGTTTCTCGGCATCGACCTATTGTTTCGATCTTGGAACGCAGGGTGTGCTTTTAGGAATTGCAGCAACGACGAAATTGCTGCTGTAACCTCATGATGCATTTCCTGAAGCAAGATCTGAATTGTGAATTGGATTGTCGACTTGTATGCGGCTGCCTTGCCGGGTCAAAGCTAACCTCTGTTCGCAACGTATGTCATTCCATTTTCCGGTTGAAGTTGCGGTTGCGGCATACTACTGAGACTGCTGCATTTCCTTGACCATGTTTTCGTAAACCACAAGACTATTTTGAAGTCAACTATCGTGCAGCAGTCGTAATGCGTTGTTGTCCGTCGTTCTATTGTCGGATGGAATGGCGTGCGTGGCCGGTTTAACACCGTCAAACCCTTCAAAGAGGAATATTTGGCCTCGCTAGCTTAGATTCAATATACACACGTGGAGCCACGAGTATTGAAGAAGCGACAACATTGTCGGAAAGGAACTTTCCTTGGTCCTTCTTCAGCCACTGACGGAGTGACGCGCGAGAATCTTTACAGGTCGAAACTCAACAAATAATGTTTTGCGAGTGCTCTCTCGTCGTCCACGGGCAACAGCGACGGATACAGTTTGACGTGTGATGCGACCTGAGGGACTGGTTCACATTAATGTGCGATAGGAGTTATTTACCACAATCGGTTTAAAATCACTCCCACAAATGACGACGCTCTCACTTGAAAGATTTCTCGAGGACTCGCTGAAGTGCACGATGAGGCGATGAGGAGTTGTTGGGGGTGCTTTTGGCGCCATCTTCGTCGATTCCACCGTCGCCATCGGCTCGTATCGGGGATAGTAGGCGGCAGCGACTGACCCGACTCGTTGCTCGCGAGCTCGGAAGATCAAGTTGTTTGTCGTGACGTGAGGCCTGACTATGAGAGAAATCACTTTGCGAGAGTATCCTTCACTACCTTACAGTTAGTATGTATCATACCACGTATCATAGTAGTCAGGAGTCAGGAGTCAGGAGTCAGGCGTTCACAGTCAATTTAGTTGTGCCGGTAAATTCCACTAATTCGTTTTTTGCGTGCGCCAGCCAAACTTGAAATCGCACTTCGAACGAAAGCAACGGTCACACCGTTGCAGGCAAGAAACTTCCTCACATTCTTATCACCTCCCGACCATTTTCAATTTTCTTACACACCTTAAAAAAAATTGTTGGATATTTTCTTTCAAACTACGACTTACACTGCAACTCAACATGAAGCTCGCTGTTGCATCGGTCATCTTGGCCCAAACTGCTCAAGCAACGCAAGGCAAGGATGTAACATCTCGTGCACCTCTAATTGAACGATTGAGACGGTTAGATGAATTCTCGTCATCCGACCAGCCGAAGAAAATGGACTTGAAGGATTTGCGAATAAAAAGGGAAATTTTCACCCATGACAATGGTCTTTCTACATCGTTCAGAAGAGACAGCATCTTCACCGGTATTCTAAAGAATTTGGAACGTCTCCAAAGAAATGTCGAATGCAACCCATCCTTGAAAGATGACGCAGATGTTGGAGTTTTGTCTTGCGGTGTTGGAAGGTATTGCGCAGAGTCTGCCGATTCCATGATGGGCGGATTTTGTCTGACTGATGATAAGTTTGGTGGAAGTCGACGTGGTCTTCAAGGGAACACTATCATCAGTGAATTGCAGTATGCCTGCGACTACGGATACCTGATTAATTACGACTGTACATGCAACCTTGATGCTGATGCCTATTCTGGATCGACCACTTGTACCTCCCCTTCTGTTTGTTCCGCTTCTATCAGTGCGTGCAACGTCAATACTACCGGATGCCGATCAGACTCCTACACCGTCATCGTTCAGGGTATGGGAAGCTGGGATGCGGAGGTTTGCGTTGAATACACTGCTCCATACAATCAAAAAATTTGCTATTCCTTGATGATGGTGGACTACGGCCAAAATGTCAGTCCAGACTGTACCATCAACTTTGAAGGAAATGCTTGCTCTTCCTGTCAAGCTTATGCAAAGTTCGATTCGACTGGACAAAACAACGAAACGTACCCGGCGGAGATTTGCTACGTATTTGATTGTACCAACACGGCTTCTGGTATGACGGGTAACACTTGTGAACTCCCTGTATCTACCATGACATTGTATTTGGATACATTTGGATGCCCTGCCTGCGATTTATGCGGGAGCAATGGTACCATGATGTCTCCTGCGACCAGTGTTCAAGTTCTTAATAATACCTACCAGTGTGGATACATTCACGAGGTCTCCGCCATGGGTTTCTTTACTGAGGCTTCGTGCCTTTACTTTTCGTCTGTTGTCCAGGGACCATGCCAATGTGAAAATAGAGCAGAGATCCCCGAAGAACCCGTTGATATCTATTTCAACGAAACAGACTTTCCAACAGAGGAATTTACCATGGAGCCTTCTAATGACACAGCCGTTCCATTGCCCACAGAAGTCTGTGAAGTCTGTCCCAATGGCGCCATTGTGAATCCGGATGGCCTGTTGTCTGTTCCAGGACAGACAAGTCAAATTTCATGTAATGAGCTTGCAAGGGCTGGTAGCGACGGAAGCATTCCTGTTGATGTCTGTCCTGCCGTCCAAGACTTGGCCGCTGTCCCTTGTTGCGGGAAAGAGGAAGCCACACTGGAGCCCGAAGCGGGGGACTTTTTGGGAGAACCCTGTAACCCTTGTGGACCGGACCGTGAAATGACCAAAGTGGATGGTATCGTGAGCATTCCCATGCAAGGCATGTTTTCATGTCAAGAGCTATCCATAATGGGGCGAGTAGCAGAAGAAGATGAAGACTGGTGTGTTTTGATTCGGCCGTTTGTGCAGACACCCTGTGGATGCCAGTCTACTGTTCCAACTTCTTCGCCAACTGCTGGATCGCCCATGGTGGAAATTGATGTGGCAAACTTAGTAGACTCTGCTAGTTCGTCCCTATCTGGTTGGATACTGGTGGCTGCGGGAGTCAGCAGTGTTCTACTATCATTCCTTTTGTAAAGCTCATTCTTCACAGCAAGGAATATTCAAATAGTACGATGATTCAATCACTATGTTTTATAATCATTGTGTGTATGTTTCGCACAAAAATCAATCATCTATAACAATCCAAATTGCAACATCATATTACGGTATACTGCTACTCCGTACCTTGTTCAATCTATCGATTCCGAGTAGCTTGCGACTCCGTCCCGTAGGATCAATTTACTAAAATACAAAATACTACTCACAGTCAGGAGTACGACTACGTTCCTGCAGAGTACAATCATTGCGTAGGTAGGTAGTGTTAGGTCCCATGAACACGACGTCAGACGGATTGTTGTTGAAGGCTGGCCACAAATTCAGATGTGACTGTGTGTGGAAGAATGAATGAATGAATCACTGTCAACTGCATCGATAATCGATAATTTTGAGACAGGAAAACATAATCGAAGTGAAGCTTCTCTACCAGCTCCTTTATCCATCGACAGCTTCAGGGTCTCAAGTCGATGCACCGATCAGAAAGAACTCTTTTTAGATACGTTGTTTTCTCTACATTGCTGTCATCTTCGATTGGTTTTTTTACATCGGAAACACACGAACGTTGTCCAGTATCTCGTTTTCGAAATATCGCTCGTCATTCTTCTTCATCACTTTCTCTTCAATCTACCATGGCACCGGTTGCAGGAGGAATTTTAAATCGGCTCTCTCCTGCCGAAGTTTCCTTGGAAATCAAAGATCCTGTGGATCCCAAGGCTTTGGAGCAAGCAAAGGGTATTTTGCATGAGCTTTTGCAAACCAGTGGTACCAAGTCGGTCAATGAGGAAAAGCTCGTCGAAGTCGCTAAGAGATTAGGAGACGTCGATCCGGAAACAACAGCCTCCGTCGCAGATTTGCTCGTATCGAAGGAGGCTTGTAAAAAGGCTTTTGACGAACTCTCTGATACTGATCGGGCTGCTTTGGTGAATATTCATGGTCGCATCCGGGCCTTTGCCGACATGCAACGAAAGTCCGTTGTCGACATGGAAATGGATATTCCGGGAGGAAAAGCTGGGCACACTGTCAGTCCCTGTAAAGGTACGAGGCCGCACACACGGAGTCGTTGTAACGGGGGTATCTTGCCACATTTGTATTCAGGATATCATCGTGGTTGTGTCATTTGTGTTCCCACTCATTCGCTCTTTTTTTTATGATTCGTTTCGTTATCTTTCGAACACAGCTGCTGGTTGTTATGCACCTGGGGGGAGGTATCCATTGCCCTCCAGCGTTCTCATGACAGCAGTGACTGCTCGGGCGGCAGGATGTCCGACAGTAGTGCTTGCAAGTCCGAAACCTGCTCCTATCACAATGGCAGCAGCTCACATTGCCGGTGTTGATGCGTTTCTACGTGTCGGCGGAGCCCAAGCAGTGGCTACCATGGCGTATGGACTCGATACTAAAACGGAAAATGGGGAAAGTGTTACCGTACCAGCTTGTGATGTTATCTGTGGTCCAGGCAATCAATGGGTGACCGCCGCCAAATCCATTGTCAATGGAAAGTGCGGGATTGACATGCTTGCGGGACCCTCGGAAGTGTTGGTGATTTGTGACGAGACAGCCGATGCCAAGATTGTCGCTGCCGACTTGATTGCACAAGCCGAGCATGATGTAGTGGCACGAGCTATTCTATTGAGTACGAGTGCAGAGATCATTGATCAAGTTGACAAGGAGGTCTTGTCCCAGGTCAATTCGCTGCCCGAACCAAACCGATCGACTGCAATGGAAGCACTGAAGCAATCTTTTGCTGTATTGTGTGAGTCGATCGACCAATGCATTTCTATTTCAGACGATATTGCTCCAGAACATCTGGAGATTCAAACCAAGGATTCGGAAGCCGTTGCCAAAGCTTGTGGCAACTACGGGGGCCTCTTTATCGGAACTCATGCTGCCGAAGTGCTTGGAGATTATGGGGCAGGTCCTAACCACACCTTGCCCACAGGTGGTACCGGTCGTTACACTGGAGGCCTGAGTGTTTTCAACTTTTTACGAATCCGAACTTGGATGAGAGTTGACGATCCTGCCGAGTCTCAAGGCATGGTAACAGACAGTGTGACCATGGCGCGATTGGAAGGACTGGAAGGCCACGCCAGAGCCGCAGAAGCACGAAAACAATAGCTAGGAATAAGTGCAACACTATTTAAAGAAAACGTGATGGAACAATGTAATATTGTGGTATGTTTTGAAAATCAAAGCATCTGCACTGGACGGCAAGATGTGTTACATTGATAGAAAATGGCCCCATCGAGTACTAGGTGGGTAGCGTTTGAGCTAAGTACACCAGGATGACAAGGAAAGCGCAAGCCTGGTCCCAACTTCCATGAGGAAACCTACACAAGAATATAGTGAGTATGACTTTCCTCTGTACGTCTTTACCAGTAATCGTCGTAGTATCCACGACCACCGTATCCTCCGTAACCTCCCCGACGGCCATATCCTATTCGTAGCAGACATATGGAGAGCATTACAAAAAATAATGGTTAGAAGGAAAAGAGGAGAAAAGTGAGCCGTCCTCCATCGGCATATCTTACCACCGCTCCCACTGCTATACCCACCTCCATAGTAATCGTCGTATCCTCTTCCGTAACCACCGTATCCACCATAACCTCGGCCACCATAACTTCGGCCACCGTATCCGCCGTATCCATAGTCATCCCAATCGTCGTAGTATCCGCCGTATCCGTATCCCGCATAGGGCGCCACTCGGCCTCTTCCACGTGCTACGTTCGTCTGTTGGGAATATCCATTGTAACTCAAATTGACACCACCCGAGTAGCCATCGTTGTATCGTTGACGATAAGTATCGGTTCCATAGTTTAAATTACCGTAATCGTAATCCCAGCCTCGGCCGTATCCATACGACCCATAAATATTGAGTGAGGTGGAAGAGCCGCTTTGCGAACAATCGTTTGAAGAATGCCTATTAGAGGCAGACGAAGTGACCGAAAGTGGCGGTGGAAGCGTAAAGGAACGAACACTAACGCATAGTGCAGCCAAAATTAAAAGAGAGAGTCGTGCCGTATGCATGCTGTTGCTATTGGAGTACGAAAGGTAAAGCACAAATCCACGATGGTGATGGTGCAATGATCATGTATGACTTCGTGGATGCTGTGTATGGGATTGTCCATCTGCAATCATTCAATCGCATCCCAACACCCAACACACCCCAACATCCAATTCTGCCTCCCGCCTCTTTGCAAGGTTGGTGGCATACCGCGCGCAGAAAGGAACACGTCACCCGTCATGTGAAGGTATGAATACGTCTGTCTGCCAGTGGAGAAGAAAAAGCCAGTTCGCACTACACTTTTAAAGGACTGAAAGATGACCATCTACCGTCTACCGTCGTATCCTCAAAATTCAAAAAAGTTCTACGCTCGAAGTTCTACTGGTCACACCTCTTCACACTACAATGTCGTACATGCCAATAGCCACGAAGCAGATCTCTCCTTACAGTTAACGGAATACGAATTATTATTACGGTAGTATTGTGCTGCAAAGCCCACTGACCAGCATAGTTATACCAACACAACTACAATTACATCACATGCCATCATGGCAGACAAGGCGGTTAGAGGCGGCCACAAGAATCCATTAGCGTTAGCACGAAGTCAAACGTCCAAACGAACATCGTCCGAAAAGAAAACCAACAATGGATCATCCAAGGCCGAGCAGTTGTGGCACAAGCGATCGGGAGGAGGGCTTAATCTGTTTGTGGAATATTATTGTGGTCAACCAGAGGGCGTCATAGTTACCAAAGATGGAATCAAAGAGGGGAACGACTCTCTCTCCGATGAAGTCCAGTCGACAACGATCACTACAACGTCACATGGGATGTCACGGGCAGCCCAACGAAGACGAAGGAAAAAGCGGAAACTGAATCACGCTGATCCTGAAGATGACGGTCATTTTCCGAATTCCAAACTAATGACTGACAGTGAGCCTGTTCCAACAATACAACCCATCACCTTTGAGCGATTTCGTCTCTACGATGACCAGCTCCTTCCGATATTCAAGGAGCATCTTCAACACAATCCACACCTGAAATCGAAAGAATCCTCGTACTATCAAGCATTCTTTGAAGTTCTTTCCACACCACTGCCAATTGCCTTTCGCTTGAGACGGAATCTGAGCAAGGTCGCTGAGTTGCAACGTCAAACAGAACTGCAAAGCTTTGCTGCCCATGTCCAACCGGCCTTGTACGATGCGACCATCTTTCATGCCCATCAGGGTCTCGACAAGGAATCCCTGGCTCGCACTTGTCCGAAATTGAAAAAGTTTCTGAACGAACACTCGTTGGACGGAAGTATCGCCCGCCAAGAACTGGGAAGTATGCTACCGGTGTGGCTTTTGGGGAGAATAGGGGTGGTTGAGGCTGCCTGTTCGAAGGAAGGATCGAAATGCCGGGTATTGGACATGTGTGCCTCGCCGGGTTCTAAGACTTTGCAGATTGCCGAACTGATTTCGCCTCATGGAGGTACTGTTCGTGCCAATGACGTGCACGAGGCCCGATTGCAAACGTTGAAAGATGCCTTGCAACGATCCGGAGTCCCATGTTTGGAACAGGTTCTGAAGTTTGCCAATTTCGACGCCACACGCTATCCTCTTCCCAAGAATGAAGGCAAGAAGTATTCCATCGTCCTCTGCGATGTACCTTGCAGTGGAGATGGAACCTCCCGGAAGGATCCCCACATTATTCCCAACTGGATGCCCAGCATTGGCAATAGATTGCACACCACACAGCTCAACATTTTACTTCGAGCATTACAGTGTGTACAATTGAACGGGGTGGTGAGTTATTCTACCTGCAGTTTGAATCCTGTGGAAGATGAGGCGGTGGTGTCAGCCGCTCTACGTCGCATCCAAGAAGTGGATCAAGCAATGGAGTTTGAATTATTGCAGATTTCAGAAATTGCTTTGGACGGACTGGTCTTGCGGCATGGAGTCAATAATTGGCGGGTTGCGGATTATCTGTATGAAGGGAATGATAATGATAGCATTGAGGAAGAAGGACACCGTCCCAAGCTCAAGTGGTACGAAACCTTTGAGGAAGCCAAGTCTAATGAAATGGCAGACGCTCAAGAATCATTGTGGCCGTCAACTAAAAATGGATACGAAAATCCCAACCACAATCTCTCTAGGTGCTGTCGACTGCTCCCACAAGACCACGATGCAGGTGGTTTTTTTGTGGCTTTGATCAAGCGATTACAGTAGACATGATTGGTTGTATATAGAGAAGTGCTTTAATTTTTTTTTGGATTTGATCAGCAGCATCCATTACCTTTTTAACCATTCATTTCTTGTAGTGATAGGCGCCCATTTCCTAATGCGCCAGCATTACCACCGTTTCGCGTTGATCCGAGGTTTCCCAGCTCTAACACGCGCTTGCCACCAGCTTGATCCCACGAATCGTCAATGACGGCTATGTCATCATCGCCTTCGTCGTCAGAAAAGTTGTCCGAAAAGGCATTGTCGTAACCGACATCGCCGTAGGTGGCGGCAATGGTACGATACTCCCCACGCGCATCATCACTTGCACCAGATCCACCGCAGCATGACCGGCAACAATATCGGTAGCAGATGCAAATGAATAGCAATGGCAAAAAGACTAGAATTCCGTATACGGCCGGGGAAGGAATCCCATTTTCACAAGAAAAGTACGCAATGGTCGATGGATTGTAAATGATGCATGGATCGAGCGGCTCCGTAGGGCTGTTGGTTGGGAAAGGCGTGGGAGAAACGGTTGGAGAGAGTGTTGGCGTTGCTGTGGGCGGTTCTGTGACGGGAGCCAGCGTTGGTGTTTCGGTGGGAGGATCGGTTGGCGGAGCGATCGGGGTTTGGGTGGGTTCCGGTGTGGCCTCCTCCACTGGAGGATCCGTGGGAGGTTCTTCTGGCTCTGGTGGATCACCTGTGTTCTCATTCACCTGCTCGTCGCCATTGTTACTATTGTTTTGGTCTTCTCCGTTCGTTTCGTCGGTTCCCCCCTCCTCTTGCTTTTGCTCCGGATTTTCGGGATTTTCTGCCTCTTGGTTTTCTTCTTCCATGTTTCCATCTTGTCCACTGTCACCGTTATATTCTACCTCCTCGGTACCTTCTTGCTGTGACTCTTCTTGTGGTAGTGGCGGCATGGTGTCGGGTGCAGGGTCGTGTTCCTCTGGTGTGTTATTGTCGTCCTGCTGGCCAGAACTTTCATTGGAACCCTCTTCGATGTTATCACTTCCATTGACCCCATCTTGGTTGTCAGCCTCTCCACTATTAGTGTCTTGTTGCTCTCCGGAAGGCTCTTGAACATCACCGTGTTCTCCTTCTGGATCCTGAACTTCGACTTGTTCTTGTGCTGGCTGGTCTCCCTCATTCTCGTTTTGATTATTCTCCTCATTATTATCATGATTGACTGTGACATCCTCGTTTCCATCTTCTTGTACAGGAGAATCATCTCCTCCTTGTTGTTCATCGTTGTTTTCTCCTTCTTCTTGCAATAGTCTCTCGGAACCAGCAGAGAAGGTGATGACGGAAAGCGATGACGGATGAACCTCGACTGCACCTCTTAGGGTGGCGCCATGATCTGCCGTGGAATCCTTCCATCCCAGAGATGGCTCATCTCCACCCAGAAACAAATCTGATCTTGTTTTGAACAATTTTGATTCCATCAATCTTGATTTGGTTGATGACTTCCGGAGAAGAAGACTCGTTCGTTGAGACTTTTCGTCGTCGTGCTCCGGCAGATTGGCACGAGATTCGAAATGACCGGCCATCTCGACAACAGTGGTCGTTGTAGTGACTGCACTTGTAATAGAACTTGTCATTCTGCGGGAGGCCAACTTTCTGTTTTCCCTTTGTAGGCACAGATGTTATTATATTGTATAATGTTACAATAAAACAAATAGCGACAACTACTAGCTCTAGCTAGGTAGGTAGATAGCTATTTTGCCAACGCAAGCAAGACCATCAGTCAGGCTTTGACTGACCGCATAAGAGGAATACGAGCACTGCTATGATACGTGGTACGGACTACCCTCGTACATACCCTCGTATTGTTACGTCGTACGTAATGACCGGTACGATAGTAACATTCGACATAATACCAGGACGTATGATACCGTTAGTACTGTTCTACTGGTATGTATCATACCCGGGGTACTACCAAGTCGAACAGTACTATGATACCTGTACTATGATCCGTCGAACACGTCTTTACTGTTTAACTGTTAGATCCGATGATCCGATCGTCGATACCCCATCCATACTTCATGACAATGATCCTCGCATCACGGGTTGTACATTCAGTATCTGTCCTTTCCGACTGGCTTTGGACATTCAAGAAGAATGTCCCTATTAGTAAGACGGTCTCGTCTTCTTTCCGTGCGACCGAGAAAACGAGTAGCACTTGCATTACCACTGTGTTTTCGATCATCGATCCTTGCGTTTCAGACCCGCAGATATCGCACCAACTGTAACAACAACGATTACCAGAGCAAGGACAACAGCTGGCCGTCGGCTCCGTATCGCATCATGTCTGCTACTAGCCAAAAAAACAGCGGTTCTAAGTATGTATTTGATCCTCCTCCTATCCCCTCACTTCCCGTGATTGACGACCTGTCCCCCTCTACTACACCCAAGAACCATCCACTTTTATTTCCGATTCATCGTGTCTATTGCGTTGGCAAGAACTATGCCGATCACGTCCAGGAAATGGGAGGAGACGTGAATCGCAGTCAACCCGTCTTTTTCACCAAACCCAGCGATGCCGTCATACTAGGCAGCAGCAGTAATGGAAGTGAGAAGAATGCTCCAACGCCCATTGCCTATCCGCCCCAAACGACAAATTTACATTACGAATGCGAGCTGGTCGTGGCCATTGGCAGGTCCATGGAACGTTCCACAAGGCGACCAATACCCACAGAGGATGCCCCCGATTACATCTTTGGGTTTGCCGTGGGCTTGGACTTGACGCGCCGTGACTTGCAATCCCAAGCTAAAGCCAATGGCTTGCCATGGGATACTGCCAAGTATTTCGATCAATCCGCTCCCATGGGGTCCATTCGTCGAGCAATGTCACTGTCCGATATGGAACAGTGTCGCATCGAACTAAAAGTCAATTCCGTCATCAAGCAATCAGCGCCACTTTCGGCAATGATCTGGAATGTTTCCGAAATCATTTCCGAGTTGAGTTCCTTCTTTCAATTGCAAGCGGGGGATCTCATCATGACGGGAACACCTGCCGGAGTCGGGCCGGTTACAGTGGGAGATCACGTTGTGGGTCGCGTGGTGAAGGAAGGTAACAGAAAATATGACGCCGTCGATGTGCTGGAACCCGTGGACGTCGTTTTGACAGATTCTTGAGACTATCTCGTGATGGCCGTAAATCGTAGCGAAAAAACCAACAAAATTTGTCTACCGGCGTCGTCCCAGAAGTAGATTATTCTTCAGTGCAACAGCAAAAGCTTTCTCGGGGCTCTTAGACTTGGATATTAATGGTGATGCACAAGATTCTCACTTTTTACCAATGTCCTCTTCAACAACGTCAAACGAATCTATGTGTATTGGATTGGATGTTGAAACGCGTCTTGCATCCGGGTAAACAAAATAAATCAAAAATTAGAATATGTAAAACTGCGCCAACGGTTGTAAATGGTAGCATCTACGCCTCTTTGGTCATGCCATAGGCCACTTTGAACTCTTCCCAAGTGATGTTCCCAGAAGCGTTCAAATCCATTGACTTCAGCAACGATCGAATGTCTCTTTCTGTGTAAGAGGAGTCAAAATCGATCATAACGCGACGAAGATCTTTCAAGTTCAGAAAACCCTTGTTCGGATCACCGCTCGCCTTGAGTATATCATCGAAAGAAGCTCGCAATTCCTGCTCCGTTTCCGGGAATCGTCGCATCGTGCAAGCACAAATGGCTTTTTTGAAATCCCGTCGCAGCAAAATATCGTAAAAACTCGCCTCAAGGGATGGTTTTTGCCGAAATAATGCACGCATATCCTTTCCCTTCAGAACACCCAATTTGCATTCATCTTCCTTGCACACCGCCGTCACGTTGTAGGGCTTCGTGTCATAGAACGCTGCGTGCTCTCCTGTCATCTCGCCTTTTGCTAAGGTGCGAACTTTGAAACCGTCACGAAAGATATCGACATCGCCTTCTTTGACTATGAATAAATCACTGCCTTTCGTTCCTTGTCGAAAGATGACGTCGTCTCTATGAACGGTCCTCTCCTTCATGCTTCTGTTCAATCCCAGCAACGCTCGTGAACGCTCTCGTTGTCGCAATCTATCTGTCTCAGCCAGCGTAAGAGCTACATCTTTATCGGCTTGCATATATTTCTCAAAGCACTCTCTGGATACCGCAAAGACGTGCACTGGTGTTTTGCATACTGCGGTATTGTTATACTTTCGTTCGCCGCCGTCTTTTGTAGGTTTTGCAATCTCTTCTCCAAAAAAATCCCCTGCGTGCCGCAGCCCAACGAATCCATCAGAACTCGTTACCTCCACTGATCCACTGTTCAAAAAGAACATAACGTCGCCTTTTTGTTGTTCGTGATAGAGGACATGGCCGGTGGAAAAGTACAAGTTGGAAATGGTGTCTGATAAGACGTCTGAAAGCTCTGAAAACGAGAGCTTTGCATCTGCACCGTACCATCGGGTATCACCGTGGATTTCTTTCGTTGATATGTAGCCCAGATTCTTTTGGTCCAACTGTTGCAATGCATCGGTAGAAGGATGAAAAGGTGAGTAACTATTCTACTTCTTAGAAACAATTTGAACATCATCCTTATAAACCAACCTGCCGAAACGCTGACTCAAGCAGGCATACATTGCTCCGAGCGTGGTTATCTCGAGAGGATTCAGCCACCGCAGACTGAACGAGCATGGTTTGGAAGACTTTACGGATGACGGCAGACTCGTGTCTTCGAAACGTCATTAGTTTTGTGTTGCTCTGTTGAATCTTTCGGCTTTGGGCTGTCTTGCCTTGCACCCACGGATGGTTCAACACTTGCTCGGCAGTCCACCTCTTTTTCGGATCCGTTGCCATAAGGCCAAGAATCAGCTCTTTGGCGTCCTCTGAAAGATAAAGGTATTCTGGTTCATCCAACGACGGCATTTCACCAGCGATGATTCGCCGATCTAATTCCGGTCCCGATGTATCATTCTCGAGGTCGAAGGGATGTGTCCCTGTCAACATCACAAAAACAATAACACCAAGAGACCACATGTCAAAACTGGGCAAGATGCACTGGTCATGTTCTGTCGGGCTCAAGATCTCCGGCGGACAATAGGCTGGAGTCGATGCCAGTGGCCTCCGAGGCAAAACAATGTCTGACGAGGCAGTTTTGTCGTTGAAAAAGAGTCTTGACCTCTTCTTCTTGGCGGTAGGCTCTAGTCCTTCCTCTTTTGAGTATGGAGAAGCGCATCCGAAATCCACGATTTGGACAACGGCATTATTGGTATCTTTGCTGGTGAGCATCAAATTCTCCGCTGTCGAATTCAATGAAAGGGAAAGATCGACCGTCAAGAGTGAGTACGACAGCACTTACAGAGCGCTCTTTTCGCCAGTCACGAACGACTCCTTACGTTTGAGATCCGATTGAACAATGCCCAAGTCATGCAGAAACGCCAAGGCAGATGCCACTTGCCGTACAAGTCTGGCTGCATCCGCTGCACGTAAAAATCCGGAAAGTAAGTGGTGTTAGAGAGTCATTTTCAACAATAGCATAAGGACACGATTACTGCCAAATCGAGTACAAATAAAGCTTTGGTAATCCTACCTTCGCTGTAGGCTCCCTTCTGGCACAAGTGATCAAACATTTCGGTTCCGGTGATCAAGTCCAAAACTAAGTAATAGTTGTCATCCAACTCTTCGGTACCATCTCTTCGTTCCATCTTGCCTCCCACATACGTCTCTTGTAAGGTGTTTATGTTGGGATGTCCTCCAGCCTTGGCAATGCGCGCCAATGCATCCATCTCACGTTGAAAGGTTGCGTACTCGGTACACTGTTTGGGAATTTGCTTAATGGCCACGTGCTTGCCCGTACTGCGATGAATTCCCTCAAAGACTCCACCAAAGGCTCCCACGCCCAAGGAATTCAGCCAATCAATTTCGTACTTGCTATCAACGGTCACGGACTTGGAAGAATCTGAAGAACTGGTTGGTTTGCGAGTAACAGAAATTGTGGTGTTTTCCGACAGCGTTAAATCTTGAGATTGTACTTGGCTGCAAGTCTTGTTTCCTTCCGCTGCAGCCGAGGCACTGAAACTCTCAATCAATGCCATGGTATTGTTCCGCTTGCGAGAGGATTTCTGTTGTTCCACCTCGGCCGAATCACGGCGATGCCCGGAAAAGGAGGGTAACGAAAGAAAGTCACACTTGGTGGCGATAGGGATGCTGTGTTCCTCTTCCACAAGGGATTCATTTGCGAAAAGAGCCGCTGCTACGAATGTCAAAGTGGCGGTTGCGGTTAGAGCCCAAGAGGACGAAGATGGTGATGCAGTCGAAGAGAGGTAACGCATGGAGGTACTCCGGTTCAGAGGGTAACATTGACACTGTTGCTCAAACACCCTATGGTGGTGGATTTTCGGGACTAGCTTGGAGCGTGCTACAACGGATGCAAACATCTTGATTCAAGATCTCAAACTCTGATCATATAGGTGTGATTTCGCCCTTGGTAGAAAAAGATGAATCGTTGAAACAAGTGATGTGAGCACTAGTGAAGATCGAGAGATTCGATTCATTGCATAAGTACAAGTGATTTGTAGATTGATGAAACGATGAAAGAGTTCTGCTGCCGTGTTTGAATCTACTAGACTACGTACTCCGTAGTAATATTGTTCTTACTCATAGTAGTCTAGCTAGTAAGTTAATTTGCTGGAATCATCAAAGAAGAAGACAAAGGCGTTAGTGGAGGAGATCTCCCAGGAGTTCGTAGTAATGGTTGTCGCAACTGCCATGCTCATGCGAGCTCGTTGCTTAGATTGACTGATTGACTATGAAGACGACTTCTACTACTACCTCTCTACTAGAAGTTCGACGAGCTCCTCCCGAAGTTTACTAAAACTTCCCAGTTAATGTGCGGCATTTTGTGATCGAAGTTCGGTCTGCCGGCGCACGCAAGGCTAAGCATGTTTGCACGAGAAAAAATGCGTACAACTAGCGTAGCTACAGTACCGTAGTAACTACCGTATCTCCGGTAGCCTACGGTACTACCGGTGGCTCTGGAGTCTACGACCGTAGTTTACCTATGATACCTAGACAAGTCTTGCAGTATTTTGTTGTTACGACGACATTACGACTACCGCTTAGACGACCGGTACAACCGGTTCTCGTGATACTCGAAGTGCGACTGATGATGATATTCCCGTCCTGCGGCGCATCAACGTGTACTGAATGGCTGTATAGCTCGGAGTGGAACCTACCGGTAAACGCTAGATATTTTCCTAAGCTATCCGTATTTGTCAATCATCCATGGGAAACCACCCCAGCAAACGTCCAACTGCGACCATACTTTCAATGCTATGTTTTTGCACGTTTTCAAACTCTTCTATTGCATCTGACTTGGCATGTTCCAACTCATCATTTGAAATATCCTCACGTTCATTCATGGCTTGCATAATTTGGTTGAGTGTGCGATCCAAGCCCATAGCCCTAGAAGAGGCATATTCTGGATGTGCTTGAAAGGTGATGGCGATTGGTTTCTTCTCGTCTTTCTTCGAAAAATAAATTGCCGCTTGAATGGGGACATCGTCGTTCCCTCCCAGCAAACGGCCTTGGGGTGGAAGTGACGCCACCATGTCACCATGAGTGTAGAAAAGATGCAAATCTTCCGAAGTTGGAAGCCACTTTTGCCCTTCGGGGGACAGCTTGGATACTTTTCGTCCTGCTTGTGGGCCGGCTGGACACTTGGTCGCGCATCCACCTTCGATTGAGTGAGCGTATAGCTGGTGACCAAAACAAACGCCCAAGGTGGGAATCTCCTTCGACACTACTTCTTCTTGCAGAATCTTGGAGAGAGTCAGGATCCAGGGATCGGTGTCGTAGGCAGAGTTGAAGGATCCTGGCAGAATGATGCCATCGTATTCTGTGTATGCTGTGCGGGGAGGGAATTGGCCACTGGAGACATGGTACACGTCCAATATCACCTGATGAGTTGTCGCTCCGATCTTTTCCAAAGCCAAAACAATCAAGTCCAAGAAGAGACTCGCCGTGTGTTTGTAGGGCCCATAGGGAGGCTGGGATTCACAACCTAGAAAGAGCAGCCTCAATTCTTGACCCACTTCGTCATCTTTTCCTCCAACAGTACGTTGCAGGGTGGATGCAGGTACAATGTCGGTACCAGCTGCGGTATTCACTTCCATATTGAATATTGATGAATGCTGGAGGTTAAGAAGGCTGATGACGGTAGGCCACAAATGCTTCAAAAAATCTCCTTCCACCCACAGCAACAACCGTAGGTGAGCAAAAGAGACAGCAAAGAACGATGAGAGATGAGTTGACTGCTACTACGTAGTACTCTAGTGACTTGCGTCTTGCGTCTCATTACCGTCACTACCATCTCATCATCAACATAGTTTCGTGTCGTTCTTGACGTGCTTGATGTGAGGGTATTGACGCAAGGAAAAAAACGTAGTGGTCGAATGAGTCGACAAGACTTGTAGATGAGTCGTGCCGGCGCGCGATCAAACTTTTTCGCTGCGCAGACTTCCTCCTGTCGACGTTCGAGAGTGAGGAGAAGTTGCTTGGCTGCGTAAAGTGAGGCTCCTCACATACTTAGTAATGGCCATAGCACAAAAACACTACTAGAGAGGGTTTATAGGAAGTTTTGGGTTCAGAAACGATCTAGAAATGACCCAACATTGACCTTGTCATGATATAATTGGTTTGTAACTTGAATGACTAGCTACTGGAAACCTAACATGAACATTGTTATGCATTTATTTTGGAATGCAGCCTTACAGTTAGCTGCAACTCAAATGTGGGGTTCTCTGTTATGTTCCTTGATGGCTCCAAAGCCACCTCAAAGAACACCTCAAACATGAAACAAATATGCATTTACTTCTTGAAGTCCAAAGTTCCAGCTCTACCATTGCTATATGAGAGCTTCCCTAAGTGAGCTTCATCAATCTCAGTCAATTTGAAGAGTGCCAAGACTCTAGCTCTGTCAGCCTTTCTTACCCGCAGTCCCGATCTTTGCTCAAGCTGCTGGAAGGTACCCCTTCTATTGGGGGCCTGATCATCCGAGACTGACTCGTGTGGAAAAAATTGGTACTGGAGTCTGTTCCTTGTCCCAACATCTTTCAGAAAGGATGCACGGCGGTGTTCCCCCCATCTCCTGTTGAAGCCTTGCTCTGCAAAGCCAGCTCTGATTCAAAGCTGCCGCAAGGTGTCAGCAGTGAGATACCACCCATCCATAGCACCAACATCTTCATCCATTTTTGGAAATACATTCAAATTTTGGTTCAGGAATGATTCCAGGGGCGTTGCATACTTTAGAGCCTGTGACTCTAGTCCAGCCAGACTATTAAGCAAGAGATCTCTTTCAGGAATTGGTGACGAAGGAGGTCTGTACCCAATGCTTCTGTAGATGGAAAGGACATCTTCCCCTCAGGAAATTGGGCAGTCTGGACTGTATCTTTCCCGCTATGAGAGTGGCAGACTCATCCAGCTTCTCTAAGTGTGACTGCCAGTACTCCAGTTTGCCGTTCTTCAAAATGGGGTGGACAATACTGGCTGCCTCCAAGTGTCCCCATCGCCACACCTATGACTAGTGCCCTTCCAAGTGTAGTAGGACGTAAAATTCATAGTTAAAAATTTGCCAAGCTGGACATGGGTGCATCTCCTTTCCCTTTACTGACTCAATTATTGAATGAGCCAAACCTTGCCCCTTCAGGAAGGTTGTCCGGCTTATTCTCCCATTTGCCAGGAATGAAGTTGAAGTCCAATACGGTTGCAATGTTAGCATAGAGGTTCCTCTCAGATCCTCTGGCCATCTTCCTTCTGACTCCCTGGGTTCTGGTAGCGGAAGTCTTGACTGTGGCAACCCCTGGAAGAGAAGAGGCTAGTGCATCATACTTTGATCTGGTGTGCTTGGAGAAGTATTTTGTATTGGAGAGTTGGGGGAGTAGCCCTCGCTCCTCCCTCTCTCTTGCAACAATTTGGTTCATACAGTTTTCTAGATCATCTCTACCCTCTTTCCTACATTAACTAGGACATTTCCATTCACGTCTGGGATGTTGTGAATTGAGATCAGGGGCCTCCTCCCCATTACAGCTCCATCGTCTCCTGTAGGTGCATCTCCTCTTCAGAGTTGACACTCCACAGACCAGCTTTCCAAGTAACTTGAGTACTGGTGCAACCTTTTTGGCAGAGAGCTGGTAGGGGGAGCTGGTGTGGACACATAGGGCTTGGACTAGTTCTCTCAAGTTGTAGATCGTTCCATTGGCAAGGGGGTCATGGCAACATACTCCCGCTCTGTCCCCTCCAGACTCTCAGCTGGGATTGGAGCAGGATTAGCAGCTGACTTTCTAGACTTCTTTGGTGGAGGAGCTAGAGCCAAGACTGCTGCTTGTCGAACATCCTCTGGTGCCTTCCTCTTTTCCACTGGGATGTTGACATAGCTTCTCTTGATTTCGACATTAGTCTCACTCCTTCTTCCAGACTGGAAGTTTTTGGCAGAGAAGGTTAACCCAAGTAACTTGAAGGAAACTTCCATCTTGGAATGAGCAGCAGTTAAAGCCCGGATGTGGTCCTGGTAGCTGATCTTCAGCTTCTTCCGTGCCCTGTCATCCTCTCCAAACAGGTTGTCTGTCATCTTGGTGGTCAGTGCAATCGTGCCCCAAAAGCCTTATGTCAATGTCAAACAGACTGTTGTTTGCTTGCAGTTGTTGGCTCAACTTTGTGGTGGCTGTGGGGAGGGGGGGCGTACCCCCTCTCCCTGGAGTAGGAGTGACAGCAGTGGACATGTGACAAAAAAAAGAGGCAACTTCAAATGCTGATACTTCAGGAATTGTTGGGAACTTTTCCTTCTGCAAGTTGTGAGAGATATCTCTTACTATTGTCTAAGGATCACTATGAGTGGGTAGGCCTGTGCTACTCTATTAGCTAAGGGGCAGCACCAAAGCTATAGGTAGCTTAAAAGTGTTTGTGATGGGAAGTTGTGATGTTGTGATCCATTTTGGGGACCTTTTGAATTTTAAAGTATAGCGTACATGGGTAAAAATGCACCCACCCTGCTCATCCAAAATGACTTCGCACCCTCGTCACTTTTTGCACCTCCTCACTATTTGCACGGCGTAGTTGGTGATTGACTTTGGGACAGTTTGTGTCAAAGCCTGGGGAACAAAGAATCCACAGACAATCTGTCAGTGAAATGGAAGAGATCATCCCAGCGGTGGTATCGCTGTCTTGTGCATGACATCATGCACAACCGGTGTCCAGCTGGAAAGATTGAGTTTCTCTTGTTTGGTCGGAGGGGCGCTGAGGGAGAGGAGAAAGAATGCCTATGCATGATTCCTGATGAATTGTGGTGAGCACTAGTATTTCTATGGAAAAAATAGCACCATAGCTTAAGCCAAGTGTCAAGTCCAAGGGTGCGGTACTATTTCATTGGAAATACTATTGGTGCTTGACATGGAAAGTTTCCTTTACATGTACAATCTGCCCTACAGGGTTGCAACAGGTAGAAGATTTTATCAACACACTTAACGTATATTAATTTGAATATTGCTGCCTTCCCAGCATTATTTTTGGCAGACCATGCCAAATCTGACAATCGCTGGTTTGGACTTTTCCTCATTTGTGAGGTTTTTCCCCTTTCCATTTCGGAGTGGTGGGCAACAGGGTACTGAGTTGGTGAAAAGCTGTTGCATGATTTGCCCCACCCCCTTGTGGACCAGGCCAGTGAGCTAACTTGCAGATGATATCTGTTAGTTAGTATATCCTTAAAATAGAATTTCTTATGGAAAGATCATGTTAATTGTGAGGAGAAGCAAGGAGGAAATTCGTTTGGAAATACAGCAGCGGGTCTTGTATGTTCTGGCTAGCAAGTTCGTAGAGGTTATAACGTAGCTTGTTGTTAATGGCAGCTGGGATTGATCTTCAAGTCGGCATCAAAAAACGACAAGAAAATGACAATGCCATCTTCAGGGTAATAGGAAATCTGGATATCACTTGTATCTTTTAGACTTTCCAGCGACACCAGTCGAACATCGAATTAAAAACAACGAAGGCTTTTTAGCTGCAATTTATAGTAGCATGGACATAAGCCGGGATCCGTTTTTGGCCCAAAATCCAACTGGTGGGGAAGGTCACAACATCGAACTGGTGCTGCACCAGCCCACAGCTGCCCATGTAGCAAACCTTAGTCTTGGCTTGTGGCAGTTTGCATCGATACCATCCCTGCCCTTTATAACGGTTGGTTGAACGATCTAACTCCTTGTATGACGATGATCTCTTGACGGTCTGAAATGCTACGACTGAAGCCTTTGCCCCTGAAGCATGCGATGTCTGCATCTACCACGCTTCTTCAATCCTTCACAACAATGTGCTACTGATCTGGCCATCCTGGGCCTGGGCAGCCAAGAGCGTCAATGTGAACGTAATCGACAACGAAAAAGCAAAACTTCATTCATCTCAAATGATGCAAAGTAATCCCACAAACCTAATGATATATTATTGTAGTGTTTTAGTGCTTCTAATTTAATCTTGAGTCTTGGTAGCTTGGCTTTTATTCAAATGAATGGGCGAAAGGTACATAGCGTGGATGTCGGGAGGATCCTATCCTCTAGCAGCTACGTTCGTCGTTCATGTCGTCTGCCTCGATTCCACTACTACGTCGGCCGGAGCCATGAGACTGCCTTGATTCCATGTGACGCCGTTGGTCACGTTCTTTCATCCAGTAACGCAAATGGTCAATAGTGGTTTTGGCAGCAACTGTATCAGGGTGGTCCTCACCTTTGCATCGACGGTAAATCGACAAAGCATGACGGTATTGGCGTTCTGCGTCAGCTAAATCGCCCAATTTGTAGTGCACGTTGCCAAGGGACTTGTACGCCGACGCAACCTCAGGATGGTCCGTTCCATGTATGGTACATTTGATGCTCAAGACGTCGCGAAAGATGTCATATGCATCCTCGTAGTCCCCTTTCTTTGTCAATATTGTTCCAATGCTCTTGAGAATCGGAGCGACATCAGGGTGGTGCATGCCGTATGCATCACGATTCAGTCGCAATGCTTCTCGATAAAACATCATGGCACTATCCAGATGACGGCGTTTGTAATGAATGCTTCCTACCATGACCAAGGTGCCGGCGACAGTTGGATTTCCTGGGCCTAAAGTCGAGTGATAGATTCTAATAGCTTCTTGGTAGCACGACATGGCTTCATCATAATCAGCACGCTTGTGATAGATCCCCCCGATGTAGTGCAATATTCCTGCTACCTCGGGATGGTTCGTTGTCCCGCGATTCCGAATAGTTAGGTTATATGCCTCGCGATAGTGGCTCATCGCAGCGTCCAGATCTCCTCGTTTCAGATGGATGCTAGCAATTCGTGTTAAGACACTTGCGGTGGTCTCGCAAACTACAGCTTCAGCCTCTGCTGCAAAAGAAATTTGTGGATTGCTGGCTTCGTCGGCACCCCCAGCTGATGCAGATCCGACAATAGCTGCCGAAGTGATTTCGATTGTACGCAAAAGAGCCATTGCTTCTTGGAAGAATTTCATAGCAGAATCTAAATCGCCCTTCTTCGCGTGAACCATACCAATTACTTTGAGTGTCGCCGTTACATCTCTAAGAGCTTCAGTTGTAGCAGGTGAGTACGACGAGTCTGATTCTGAGAGGGAAAGGTGATACAGCGATTTGTAGATTTGCAACGCTTGCATGTATTTGAGCAAGGCGGCATCAAGTTCCCCTGTTCGATTTTTGACGTTGCCCATGCATGAAATGGCGCTAGCAACATCCCGATTCAGCATGTTGGAGTCACCAATCAAGCCTGCGGCCATATTTGAGTGTCTGGCTGCACCGTCGATGTCATGATCCCTGTTGTTATTCACCGCCAAGTAGATTTTCATTGCCTTCTCGAACTGCTTCATAGCTTCATCATACTCTCCTCGTTCTGCCAGAACCATTCCAATGTTTTTCCTTGTTCCGGCAACAAACACGTGGTTTTCACCGAACGCCTTACGATATACCCGTTTCGCATCTTGATACATCCGCAACTCCTCTACACGATTTCCAAGTTTGTAATATACACTGCCCATGCAAATCAATGATGAGGCAATATTTGAAGCAATTTGTTGTTGTTGTTGCTGCTGCTGCTGCTTCAGCTCAATGCCATTGTTTGTTGACAACTGAGAATTCTGGATGTTTCCTTCAATGTCGGTACCAGGAAAAAAATTTGAGGAGGCAGACGGAGCAGTCTCGCTTGAACCGAAGGAGTTGTTCGATTCAATGGAAGAGCACAATCCCAGTCCGGATGATGCCCGACTTTCCTCGTGAGCCATTAATACATGTTTGTATATTTCCAAGGCAAGTTCCAAATCTGCAGCTTTTGTGCTCATTGCTTTAGCAGCACTTTCTGGGTTGCTATACAAAGACTCGGCAACTGCTGTTGCAGAAGAGGATGATGATATGGGGGTAAAACCATCGGTTTTGCTCATACTTGTTCTTCTGTTCTCTGAAAGCAGTTCCACTCGCAGAGCCAATGAATTAAACATTTCATTGTGCTTTTCAGCTCTAGATTCAGGTCCAGCGTAGGTATCAATGGCATTTTTGTACATATCCATTGCTTCCGAAGCTTCGTTGGCTATTCCCTTCAAGCCACTTTGTAAATTGGATGACGAAGTGAGTGAAAATGCGGATCCGACTGCTGCCGATCGATCGAATGGTTCGTTTTCGACAATGTGCGTCGTACTATGTGGAGACGACACGTATTGCCGCTGCATAGAATCACCTTTGTGTTTCTTGTTGCTGAGGGATCCAGACTTGGACTTGCGCTTCTCTGGTCCACATAAAGACGTTGACGATATTCCTGCTTTGTTCGACCCATTTGTGGCTATGTTCCGAAAGGAAATGCTTCGAAAAAGGTCGTCAAGAGCCTTGACATCTTCATTGATCTCACTCATGAGAGCAGAGCTCTCATCATTAATGCCAGAAAGGAATGAGTGAGAATCATCACATCCGGTATTGGAAGCATGAATCGCCATGTTGCACTTCTTCTGGGCACGAAGACTAGTAACTTCAGTGAAGTACCGCATTGCTTCGTCTTGTTCTCCTCGCAAAGAATGAACGTTACCCATGCTCTTCAAGGTGATAACCAGCTCGTCTATCGCCTCGTCGTGAATGGTGTTGATGGCATCCTGTCCTGCAGGGTCTTTATTGCTGAAAGTGGTTGAATCGTCATCAACCCCACCTGCACTTGTTGATGCTGTCGTTCCACTCAAAAAAGAGCTATTGACTGAGCTACCACGACTATGAGAAGTGCCGATAGGATTTTGATGATGAGACATGTGCCAGAAGACACTTCTCTTCTCTCGTAGGGCTTCAGTGAATGCGTCCATGGCATCGTCGTATTCCTTTTGTCTTACATGATGTTCCCCCAGTTGGTCAAGTGAGGTAGCAAGTACCATGCGCGCATCTTGCACAGCTTTCCTATCTCGGTCAACATTATTTTTTAAGACTTGATAGTCCCCATTGTTTGTCTTGATGATTCCCAAACTCGAAGATGACGCGCCATTATCGTTGCTTAGGTTCCTCCTCGAAGATGATGATTTTTTCCCTGGAGACACAGCTCGAGTACTCGATAGAGATGACGATTGTCGCCGCATTCGCTGTACCGGAGTGATCCGAGAAGCGGAGTACATCTTGCCTCGAGAACTACGCCTAAGACTGGAGAGTTTTGCTTACAAGTATGTCAGCGCTTCTCTGAAATGAGGAACCAAATGAAGATTCACCACGGCGTCGCAGGACCAAAGTGATGCCAGTCGAGCAGCAGATTACAAGCTGAAGCGGCAGTTATGTTGTACGTCTGCAGGACACACACGTTCACACCCTCCTAATACTCGTTTTTCGTTCGATGAAGTTGAATTTCGTTGATAGTAATCGAAATCGGGGCGAGTTTCGAGCGAATGGTGAGTTCTAAGTAACCTTGTCTTGGATCGTCCTGCTACGAATTGTGAACAAATCTGGCATGGGGGCTATAATGTAATGGAATGCATTTCCCCATTCGGAGTAGTGCAATTAAGTCAAGTCCTTAAGTCGAATTCTTCAACCGAATCTGCGGATTGTAATTATTACGTAATCAGCGATCGATCTCCCCAAGTTGATCCTGAACGCTAATGGTGCTTTCCTTCTCTTCCAAAATCGCACTTGGATTCTTGGCGCAGTTGCCGTTGGTGAAGCCATGCTACTTACTACTCTACGTAGTAATAAAACAATAACTGTAAATGAGGATTGAAGGAGACAAGCCACAGCTAAAAACAATTGGATGCAGGAACAAATACGCAAAAATATTAACTGTAATAGTAGTATTATACGTAGTACTCCGTACGTCGTAAAACAGACGCCATCAATCCAAAACGACTTCATTGCAAATGTTGTGTGTAGAAAGTCTACGGAACATTGCATACGACTACCGGTAGTCTACAGTAGTAATGAAGTATAAAATCATTCGAATCCCTCCCAAGCCTGCACCCAAATGTTGACAAACTTGAAAATCAAACCACCACCGTGCTATAGGCATCCACTGGCATTCCAATCACTTCAACTCCAGCTTCGAAATATTTCATTATCACGGTGTCGCCAGAAATGTCTATCAAGCACCCCAAGTTCATAAGGACTTGCTTGGTATTCTATCAAAACGGTACAGGGAGTGGCTCCAACAGAAAATGTGCTGGTCTCGTCGTCGTCACTACAACATGTCAGTCAACCATTTATCTGCTGATGGTTCACCTTTGCGAAGGAAAGCGTTTTTCACTTTATTCGATTGGATGCTACGAGGCCGATGCTCCGTGGCAAAAAATCGCTTTTCCAACATGGTACTGGTCAGATATTGAAGAAATGTGACCTCCTGTCCACTTTCCCCCAACGTGATCTCGTATCCTGAATCGCACGGAAGAACATCCACCGATCGGAGTGTAGATGACGAAACAGTGTTTTCTTCGATTTCTTTCCTTGCAGAAGCGGAGGAATGTTGATCGTTACTACTCTCGATTCTTGGGTCCGTCAAAACCGGAGTGTCTGCCCACTCTATTGAGACTTCATCTTTCAAAGAATGAAATGACTCTTTCTTCTTGTGACTTTCGTCAAGCACGAGGTCGAGTTCATTTGAAGTTTCAACACCTTCGAATGACAATCTTTTGTTTACTTGTTTGTGGCCGATTTCGTTCTGGTTGTCGAGAGTCGCCAAGTCATTCAGGATTCTCTCAACCTCGTGACTCACATTTGTCGATCGAACAGACGGGAGCCAAGCTGCCTCTTTTTCTCGTTGTTTCGGTGACTCACTGTCACATGGATATTGCGACGTGAGGACAGTGTCTTGTCGATTCTGATCCTGTCGAAAAAGTTCCTTGCAGGAGGAATGGATTGATTGGTTCAATGACAAACGGCCAGTTCCGATGAACGACTCACATTTCCGGACCCGAGGATGAATCAAGGCTGGATTCATCAAAATGAAAAACGGTCGTTCCAGCGCAGACGAAGGCGGAAATTTTACTCCATTTTCCGTCCTGTCCGCGGGTGATCGATGTTTCGAAGGAAAGCTGGCCAGTGACATGACAAACGACGATGAATGATGGATGGCTGATAAAAGTAATACTTCGGCTGGTATATTTTGATCATCACCTGTGAGCGGATGACAAGTACGACTTCGTGACTACGTCGTACGGTACTCCGAGTAGTAGTAAATGTAAACACGAAATACCTACCGTACATGATCATGACGTACCGGTACGCAAATGGGTAGGAAAAAATGAAATGTGAGCGCGAGATTTTTGAAGGTGCATTGCTTGGCAGGGTCTCATTTATGTCACAACACGATCACTCATTTTCGGGATTTTTAAAAAAGTTTTATCCGTTCGCCGTATTGACTGTGAGACCCATGATTGATGAACGTACTTCTTGTACTACGGTACGTATTTACCGTACCAAGCTATATTCAGTATGGTAGTAAGTTAAGGGTGGAACAGAACAGAACCACGCGGAGTACGACGTATGTACCTATGTACGGTACTCGGAGCTCGGTGTACTTTTTACAGTTACGACGTACTTACCGTACCTGTACAGGTAGTAGACTACCGGTACCTTGCTACTACGGTAGCTACCTACTAGACTACGGTACCTGTAACAAGGTAGGTATCATAGACTACCGGTACCGGTATCTCATCAAGTACCCCAGGACCCTGCGACGAATTCGAGTCCCGGACCAGAATTCACGACTTCTGATACCGTTAAATGAGCTTGACCGTGGACGCGCAAAAAAGGTTGGTTGTTCGCTTACAGCGATGCGTAGGATTTCAGGGGGATTCTTACCGCCCCATGATCCACCCCAAATGATCGCGAATATTTAGGAGAAAGTAGGAAAAAGTTTTTGCAAATAGGAGTAAGTTCGAGTAATTTATCAGCGAACAGGAGTAACTTAGGGTGGGAAGAAGTCAAAATGTCACACCAGCACTGAAAAATGAGAGGCAACTTATGACGGCACAACGGTCATTTGGAGCATTTAGGAGTAACTTGAAGTAAGAAGCTTGTAATTAAGAGTAAGTAGTCACAACTTTTTCCATTTAGAAGGGAGTTTCTACTCCTGGTCGCGAGGAACAGAAGAATCGGGGAAAATGTTAACGCCCCAAAAGTCATAAAGAATCTTCTAGAATACCAGGTTTATTTTTTAAAGTTTTGATATTTTCGTACGAATGAATCAACGGAAAAATGAGTCATTATGACCTGAACTTTGCACGACTGACATAATTGGCTGAGGGTCCAGTGCTTGCCCATCCTCCGATGAGCCCGTTGAAGACTCTAGCTAGCTAGGGCCTAATCACTTCCTCACATGCCTTAACCCAGAGCGTCGCAAATGGCATGCGACCCTCACGACATCCCTTCGGCACAGGTGTGAATCAGTGGATACAGATCCAGCCCTTCTAGACCTCCTCCTGTGGGGCCTGAACCACTGGCTCCAAGGTGCACCAATCCCAGCCCATAGAGTACCCGAACGGATCTCCCATCTACTCCACGGTCAGACTACGATAGGGTTCCTCCTAGGCCGGTGGTCCAAGCACTGGACTACCCTCCATTTGCAATACCTGCAACGGAACCACATTGAGGTCAAGAACAAGAACCATGGTCTCTCGTGGTCTGGTAACATTATCCGTCTCATGTGGGATCACTGCTACAAGGAGTGGAAAACGAGAAACAAAGCTAGGCACGGTAAAGATGCCGAAGACAAGGCCCAGCGACGACTAGAAGAATCCCACCGGAACATTAGGGACCTATACGAGCTCAAGCCCAAGTGTTCCCTCCAAGCCCAGCGACATTATTTCTACCCCACAGTAGAGGACCATTTTCGCACAGATCTCGACGCAAACAGCCTTGAAAACTGGCTGGAGACATACGAGCCGATGATCAAGCAAAACATCAGGCACCGACGGACAAATTCAGATCGCCGCCTCCGACAAATTGACGAAGTCTTTCAATTGACAAGAACCGCACTTCCGCACAACCCGACACCAACGACAGTACCACGACAACGAACGCCAACACTGACAACTCGCCCCATCACCACAACATATTTCCCTCCCAACAGAATCACATCCCCCACTCCAACTTTGGAGACAACCACCACCACAGCGAGAACAACCATCACATCAAACAACCCGACCACCATATCCACCCGACTACCATAAAACCCACTGACAAACAAACAAACAAACAAACAAACAAACAAACAAACAAACAAACAAACGCATAAATATGCTCATACCCATCTCACATCACCTCCTCTCCACCCAGATGAACTTTTCCTCCTCACGTAGGAGGTTTTATTACCATTACCACATCCCTGGAGTGATCTCCGGTCACTCCCTGCAGTGCCTCGCCCTTCGGAGCCCGGCTGGTGAGTCAACTTCTTAGATACGGAAGTGCTGGTAGCTAGTAGTTGGCATAGCCATAAAATAGATTTTATTATCAGACTACCGGTATCTCATACACTGACATGTGAAATACTCTAATAACGGTACTACCGAGGTTCGGTAGCTACCGTGAACTACCGTACCGTAGATTAGGTACTACCGTACCTACCGTAGTCTCGAAACAACTACGTACCGGTACCTTTTACGGTAGCTACCTACGGTACCATCGTAAAGTACGAACGTGTTGCGGACTACAGGTACGTCGTATCATACCCCGTCGTACGTCAAGTAGTATCCAACATACGAACCCTTTTTATGCGAAGCGACAAGAAAGTGTTCTTTTTTATACTTCTCTTATTAGCTGGACTTTGAAGACGTTTGATTACCGTATAGGTACTTTTACCGTAGTACGAGATTGTCAACTGCTATGATACTCCCTCGCTGTTTACGAAAGCCGGACCCAAGCATCTATAACACGATTTTATCATTCACACAACAGTAAAGACGACATCAACGTCATGAAGGTCAATCCAGCACTACTTCACAAACTTGAAGAGAACAAAAAGATCCTCTCGACCTCCATGGATGGTCCCTCGGTTTCCTTTGCTCCAAATGATCTTCTCAAATTCAACAACAATCTCTTTCTCCTCTATCATGTCATGGGATCCGGCTATGATTACTTGACACCAATCGGTTGTATCATTGGTGGGCTTGCACTACCAATGATTCCCAAATTCAAGGACTTGACAAGGCTGCAAGCTGCCGGAACTGGAGCAATTTATGCGGGAGGTGCCGGCATGGGGTTGGGATTTCTCGCCTTGATGAATGCACGGAGCAAAAAGGAACCCAAATTCCCCTTTGACGAGGCGGGAATGCAAAATCGTGTCGATGGACTAACCAACAATTATCGCGTACGATGCATGGACTTGGGTGTGTGGCTTGGTGTGATTGCTGCCGGTGCAACACTAGCGTACAAGAGAGACCCCACAATGCTCGGGCTTTCCTCTGGAACATTCGGCCGCGTGCAAGCTGTTGGTCTTGGATCAGCGACTGCGTCGGTCCTTACTAATGTGTACATCGCTGCTACAAAGTAACACATACATATTGGTCTTTGTAAATGATGAATCTTAGTAGAACACCACATGCATTTTTGAATTCTACGTCACTTTGTAAGCTCAGAACACCGTCGTTGAGTTCCCTCCCCAAATGACTTTTAACAAAACGCAACAGCGTCCACAACGTCTAAGCGCTGATAAGATGATTCTGTTCCAGTCGGTGGCGCTGCTTGTTATAGAGGCAAGATAAATTTCCAGTAACCTGTCAGGGAACCTCTATGGGACTCCATTAGTAATAAGCATGAAGCATACACTGATAAAGTAAAGAAAAAGGTAAGCCTAACAGTAAGGTACTCATGGACCAGTATGGTTTGAAGCAATGCGAGCAGAAAATAAAAATGAAGTAGTAGTCTACTCTAGCTAGTAGAGTAGCTAGTAAGAAAATAAAATAAAAGAATGCGTATTACTTCGAAGTAATTCCGTACAACATATAATACGTAGTCATACACAATATTATATAGTAGTTAAAAACATCCTGGGGGACACTTACTCGGAAGCCATGTCCTTCCCTACTTCTACAATGATTTCCTCTCTTGAAGTTGGTATGGTTTGTCGTTGCTGCTGCTTCTTCAAGAAGTGTTTTGGGTCATCTCTCTTTCGTCTTGGTGTTCCAGGGCGCTTTTCTCCTGCCATTCGATTCCAGAATGAGTTTCTTGTCTGTCTTGCAACTTGCTTCGTTGCTTCCGCAGATGATCTGTCGGTTGCTTTTCCAGCTGACAATGTTGTCTCGACGGACTTTTGTGAACACTGCTGAATTTCGATGGCGCCTAGCTTCTCGTGCGTGTTTTGTTCAAAATCTTCGACTTCCTGACACACTGCAACAGAATTCTTCGTTTGACCGATATCTTCAGGTGGTGGTTCCCTCTCACCATTTTGATCAGACTCCTTTGCCGTGCTTGCAGCAGCTGGTGTCGACGCTTCCAGTCGGCATTCCATAAGAGAAGCAAGAGATGATTTGGGAGCTTGAAAGGAGTTATTTTGTGCACCGTCGCTCGTTCCCAATGTAGGATCCACTTGTTTTGAGGATCTGCATTCTGATTTTTGAGACAGATCACTGCTCTTCTTCGGGAGATAAGTATCGATCGAAATTTGCGCATCGATGCACTTGGAGTGGAAGAGATCAAGACTAAACATTGATTCCCAAATGTTCCTCCTAATATTTTTCGTGCATTCTTCATTGACGTGAGACTCGATCATCCGATTCATGTCAATGATCGAATCTGCCCGTGGCGCAACATCTTGATCTCTGCTGGTATTTGTAATTCCTTCCGGTACTCGAGTACCATCTTTCTTGCCAGGGAAAAGCTCGAGTACAGTGTCCCAATCAACAACGTTGCAAAGTTGCACCTCAGATTGAACTTTGGCACATTCCACCAGGATGCCAGTGAGGCCATCGCTCCATCGACCACCCTCGCTTGCATAGTTGTCATTTGAAACTGAGAAATCCGTTGGTTGCCTTTGTGTGGTTGGAATCATTCCTGTCACGTGTTCTTGGCTTACTGACAGGGGTTCAAAAACTTGCTCTTCACCGAGCCCCGATTCTGGGATCATTTCCAAGTTCTTTTGCATTGAAGAGGTTCTTTTTTTCTTACGAATATTCAGACCAAGGAAAGAACCCCAAACAACAGAGTCGCTCGTCGGCCACTGTTCGTTTGCAGATAGTTCTTTGCTGACTTTTTGGGTTGACCCAGCTTGTCTTGCCTCGTTCTGTCCGTGGCCCTCCTTTGCCTGAGGCTTATCAGTATCAAAACATTGTTTTGATTTTTTACTTGAATGTTTGGACCGAGTTCGCCGTCCTTTGGGCTCCTTTTGAGGTTGCAAAGATTCTATGTACAGAAGTTCCTGACCAATATTCTGAAAAGTGTCTACTCGATTGAAAGGCGGTGGCTGTTCCGTTCTTGTTTCAATTGCTCCAGCGTCTTTTGTTATGTCAGTTTTTTCTGATTCGATTGATTTAGCATACAAGAGCTCTTGGCCGACATTTTGAAATGTTTCGGCACGATGAATTATTTTAATGGAAGCTTCAAGATCTCTTCCCGTATGTTCAAGAAGTTGGACTTCACCATCTACATTCAGGTTTGCCTCCAAGCTTCCATCAAAGCCATTGTCGTCGTGGATATAACGTGGACGTGCCGTTTTGGGTTGTTCGACCAAAATATCCGTGGTCTTGACTTCCAACGAGTCTTTCGTAGATTTTTTTTGGGTTCGGTGATCTCCATGCCTTTCCATACCACAAATAGAGGCACCAAAATCAGTCATGGAGGAACAAGAATAGGAAACTCGTAGTTGTGGGAATAGCTCTCCTGACAGAGATTTGACCTCCTCTTCTCCCTCCAATGTTTCATTGCCCCGACCCAACAAAGAGGCGAAAGCTGAAGTTTGGAAAGCTGAAGGGGACGTAATAATCTGTTTTGCGTTGTCGTCAAGAGCATTGTCCTTCTCGGTTCCTGTATTGCTTATCTCATCTCTTACTACCTTCGTAGATTTTGCTCCCTCCATTAATAATTCATTCAATGTTTCTGACTGGGTTTTGTCAAGATCAGAAGTTGTTGCAATTGGTTTGGTAGCCGTCTCGATGGTCTCTCCAATGATGTCTTCGACAGATGGGCTCCGAACAGGTATATCAGCGCCTCCACTTGCGCCGGGTTCAACTTCAATTTTTTTTGTAGTACTGTTGATGATGGATGCCGGGGTTAAAACGAGCGATAGATCTGACTTGGTCTTGTTTTTTCTCTTGGATGAAAACTTCTTAAGGGACAAGGACGGGATTGAAAAGGGAAGTTTTCTGGTCTTTTTCCCGGGAAGTTCTGGAGAAACACACGGCGTGTCCTTGTCCATAACATCTGGGTAAAAATTCTTTGCTTCCACTGCCTCGTCCTCAACGCTGTTGCCTTTTAAAAGCTCTGTTTCTTTCTGAATCACGTCAACTTTGCCACTGCAGCCAGAAGATGACTCGATTTCTCTCTTCTTCAAATCTTTGTTCTCGAAACAATCACCGCTGGTAACGTCAGTTGGAACATCTGATTGTTCAGTGGGAGGATGGTTAGTTGTAGCGATGCAATCCGTCTCAATTCCACCCAACGCTGATCGATCGAGATAGGTTGCGTCGGCAGAAGCATTCGATGTAAATCTTGCATTTGCGCTGTCGTCTAAAGTCTCTTCCTCTGCATTTTGGACAGCTTCGCGAATGGAAGGGGTGTTCTCTCCTAAGTTTTTCGACGCAGCGCCTTTACTGTTCATCTTCTTGAAGAATGATATAATGGCATGTCTTTTTTCTCCTTTTGGCTTTTCTTCTACTGCAGCAAGCGTTCCATCCTCTTGTTTTATAAAGCTTGTATAGCCGGGGTTCGATGATCCTGTCTCTGTCCTCACTTTTTCATCACCTTCAGACACAGCTAGCACCGCAGCTTCATCAACCATAAACATCTCGGCATTGCTGCACCTAGAGCCATCAGGAGGTTCTGGGACGCTCTTCGACGAGCCAAAGGTGGTTTGGTTCTGTACTTCGTTGAAAGTGACGGATTGGGGTCCCTCTGTCGTTTCAGATGAATCGTCTTTGGCTCCTTCTATTTGCCTCATTTTACTTGTGCTAGCGGGAACCTTTCTCGAAGATGATGAAGTCGCATCTTTCATGATATCGTCTCTTTGTGACGCCTTAACGACAGCATTCTCTCCAGGTATGGAATCATCTGGATTTTTCAAAGCTGGAATTACAGTCTCCATCTCAAGAAGGGTATCGAGTATTTCTCGGCAGAGAGATTCCCCTTCCGACTTCGGTTCTTGCAGCGCAAGAATGTTTTCCTTGACGGCATCATTGCCTTTGGAAGTGGATCGGTCGTTGCTGGCCACAGATCCCTCCTTATCACTGTTCACCTGGATTAATCGAGACCGAGAGGCTGCATAGTGCTCCTTTAGACTCGAGGATCGCACTGGAAAACCAGTTGAGCGATTCTGAGGCAGGGGAGGTGTTCTAGATTTCGTCACAGGAAGCGGCTCAACTTTGCTAAGGACTTCTTTTTTCTCCGATGGACATGTATTTTCCACTCCGTCCCTGGATAACCCAGAAGCAGGGATGATTTTACATTCACAGTTGTTGCCCTGATGCTGGTCTAGCACAAAGTCTTTATCTTCTGTCTTCTCAGCGCTGGCAACTGGCAGAATTGGGGTGGAGACATCACTTTCTTCATCCTCCTCGTCGCCTCCACTTCCACCATCTTCGCCCTCTTCCTCATCGCCATGGTCATCGTCCAAAATTCCAGTGTCATCCTCTAAGAATCGAGTGTCATCCTCTAAGAACCGAGTGTCATCTTCTGTGAAATCAGACTCTTCCATGAAGCGGGTAGTATCATCTTCAGTGAAACGAGACTCTTCCATGAAACGCGTGTCATCCTCATATATGGTTTCGGTGTAGTCATCACCAGAGAATGAAGAGAAAATATCATCTTCCTCGTCACCAAATACGGGCCGTCGCTGGTGCTGTTTTGCCAGTTGTTGTTCGGCTGTCAAGGAGACGTGGGCATGGGAATTGTGTTGTTTTCCCAAATGGGCAATAGTTTTGTCCGGTGTGCTGTTCCTACTGTTGATAAGTTGAAACTCCTTTTTGTACACTCGGTTGGCTTCTTTTAAGTTTCCACCCTTGACAAGATGATCTAGTACCGCCCCAAACGCTAGGATCTCAGGCGGGGAATGTTGATGGGACGATCGAGACTTGGTCTTTTCGTGAGACGATTTCTTTTTTCTGTTTTTGTTACTGGAAGCAGAAATGAAATTGGGCATTCTCGTATGGAAGCTGCGATGGTGAGACACCAGATGATTCTTCGGTTTGAGATGGACATCGCTAGAGCTACGAAGTAAAGGTTTCGACCCAGTGGAACGATCAGATCGCTCCGAACGGGAATTGGACGCCTCCATGGACATGGTGGGAAGACTAAAGGCACCGCTCGCTGGGCGTGAGTGACACTTCGTCTTAGAGCAGGAATAGGTGCAGTGTGGTCGGAATGAGAATGGAATTCAATCTTCTCCTGGAGGAACAACAGTAGCGATTGATTCGGCATTTCTTTCTCGATTCGATGTTGGTAGCACAAAAGTTGGCGACAAAGTGATTTGTATCGAAAAATTACTATCCAGGCTCTTGTTGGCGATTTGAATTTATCATTAGGGCTGGAGATAGTGTGCTATTCTCTTTTCTCTTTTGACTCCATCGTTCCAAACATCACACTTCACTCCATACGATACTACAGTACGTAATCAGAGTACCTACATAGGGTAAGAGCTGGCGCGTTGTTGTCGTGCTTATCACACGAGCTCTGGTATTAACTGTAAGTACGGTACTACGGCAGTTGTTTGTACATACGTAGTAGAAGCAGTGGGTTCTGACGACGACGCTCTACTCGTATCTCTGAAAGCTACCTACGGTAGCTAGCAGACATTTACAGTTAAATGCACGATTTTCAACGAAATAATGGTTCACTGTTCACTGACTATGTTGGCTTTCCGATTATCTAGAAGAGAGAGAGAGACCATCATCTTCGGTGTCCAGTGCCTATTTCTACAATTCCAAACGATATCCGTAGAAGGTCGGGATTCCTTTGCTGCTATCATTGCTTGCTTGCTGGACTGTCTTTTTATTTATTTCTTCACCACGCCCACTTCGGCCGGTCGGAGTACTCGTCCATTCAGCATGTATCCCTTCTTGATAACTTGTCCTACAGTTCCGGGTGTCGCAGTGGGATCGGGATATTCCATGAGTGCTTCGTGATGTTCTGGATTGAACAGATCGCCTGGTTCTTCACAATACGGGGTTACTCCATTGGACTGCAGCGCCTTAACTAAGCCAGACTTGGTCAGTTCAATGCCCTGAAAAAACGATTGAAATTCTGGTGACTTTTGCTGATCTTCTCCCACCGCCTCAAGTGCGCGATCGAGATTGTCGGCAACATCCAACAATGATTTGGCAAATTTTCGAATGGCAAATGAATTGGCCGCTTGCACATCGTTTCGTGCAATCTGCCGAATATTTTCTTGTTCAGCATAACTTCGCAACAACTGATCCTTCAAATCTTTGATTTGAGCATTTAATTCGTCTTCCTTGCTTGCAGATGCGACTGTTTCGGCATCAGCTGGTGTGTTTTCGGGTGGTGGTTCTTTGGTTGTTGTTGTATCAGCTTCCTCCTTCCTCTCCTCTTCACCAGATTTACTGCTGAACCAACGAACACCATCGTTCAGAGATCGAGAAGCCATGGATTGGTGTCGAGAAACGCGGAATCTTGAGGTCGTTATCGACGACGACAACAACCGACGCCCAAGAATGGCCGCCCTTTCATTGGAGGATAATTCCGTCAGTCTTGCACTGGCTACCACTGATCGTATGGCAGCTCTACTGGCGGAAGGACGAAGAAACATGGTCTCGTGCGATTGATGAAGATAGGAATGATAATTTCAAAAAATAAGTATTACGGATTTTGCGAAATGGGTCTTTCGTCCTTTGGACTCAGTGGAAGAACTTCGGAAGAAATGGTGTTGTATCCCTAAAAAAAAAATATCGGGCTTCGACCGAAGAGATAGATTACTTGCCTCTCTTTATTGTGTGGTGCGTGTTGAAGGGATGCTTGTGATGCGTCATGCGTCAGAAGTCAGCAGGCGAACATTCTCAATGTCTGTCTGTCTATCGTCATGAATAGTTCAAACGTGGATATTTCACCCTCGAGACATCATCTTGGCATGTCTGAAGCATTTTCATGCAAACCATCACCCTTGCTAGTAGCTATAGGCAGTTTATAAAAGTAAGTACCGATTCATGTTTTCCTGTAGAATCACTTGTATTCTTGGATTTTGCAAAATCTCGTGGATGGAGATCCGTTGGGCAGCCTGCGCGGTTGCCTGCTAATTGCTTGATGGTCTTAGACTTCCTTTTGGCTTGCCCTCCTTTTCAATTTTTTCTGTCGGGGCATCATTAGAATCCGTCAGAAATGACATATCTGTACCAAATCCAAGTCAATCACCGTACGCATACTCAAAAAACTCCTCCTCCAACTGAACCGCTTCGAGAAAACGATTCTCACATGCAATGCGTCCAGCTTCATCTAGCATGGCACCTTCTCTATCGAGGTGCAATCGAAAGTATTCGACCACTCTTTCGAAATCGTCACCGGAATGTAGGTCGACCCATTCGTACGTCACAAAATCATCTCGTTTCGTCTCATGGAATACTAACTGTCCCCAAGACAGATAGCTCCATTCGCACACTGTAATGACGGCCAGCATTTCGGCCAATGTTCCGTTCATCGCCACATTCCGCATTAAGGCACAAATTTTGGTTGTCACGGCAGCATCTGGCGTATTATGCCGTTCTTGGTTCGATATCCCCAGCGCTTGGAAGGCGCGCTCAAAGTAGGTGTTTTCGGGGCCTGTAATAACAGCCAAAAATTGAGCCCCTGGTATTCGATCTTGTAACGTCGGCAGATGAGCGATGATTGACGCCAGAAGCACTGAGAAACTGTCTAAGAAGCGATGATCTTGAATCAGGTAACGCTTCATCACGGTTTGACGATCAATGGTGCCCGCCGCGAGCTCTTTGGTGAAGCGATGGTGAATGATTCGGTTCCATTGATCACCTGCTTTGAGACGAAGTTCGTCGGTGAACCTTGTCGTCATGAGAACCACGCACGTACCGGACGCGACGTGATACGGAACAGAATTACTAGTAGAACGTAGCAGTCGAAGTCGCGACGATTGGTTTGTGTGCTGAGGATGGTAGTGGATAGTGATGGTTGCCTTTTCGTCATAAGCAGAAAATCCTCTTGTTTACAGTTACAATTACCACAATACCGGTACGCCGTTAATAGTAAAACGACGTAATGCTACTTCGGAGTTCGGAGTACGGCAGTAGCAATTCCTACGTGTACACATTCAGTTTACAGTTAAGACGTTCACAGTCACAGTCAGTACACTATTATGATGTACTACGTAGTATCTAATTACCTACCGTAGTTAGTTAGAAGTCGTACATATTATAGTACCATGACACCAGAAACGTCCTCGAGTACTCGTAACAACATCTATATAAAAAAGCAAAATAAAAATAACAATACTTCGAAATAATAGCAACAAGCATTATTATATTATATAATATTAATTAATAAATATTTAATAGTCCAAAAGCTCTTTCTCCGTGCGTGAAGGTATCATAGCCTCAAATCAAACTCTTTGCAAAACAACCAGTGAACACTCATTCTACCGAACGTCTCGTTGTTCTTCCAACATAGGAAGTACGACGAGGATAGCAGAAGTGAGAAGAGAGAGAGAGAGGAAAGAGAAGCATAACACGTATCCACTGTTAATCAATAAAACCAATAATTGGTTACGTCGTAGGCAGTGCAACTCCACAGCCACGTCATACTCTTTTCTTCACCACAGCGTCTTGTCCCCATAACCTTGACAGGAGATCAAATGCGCGCGGATCGTGATCCTTGAGCTGCTGTCGATTGAAGGGATACCATTTGTTGAATTCTTCTTTCTTGTTTAACCCTCCTAAAAATGCCGTACTGAGCTCCGCCCAGTATTCCATGGCATTGGCGCAGGCGTACGCCCTTGCAGTAGGTCCCTGTGGTCCATGGACCTGGACCTTTTCGTACAAGCCATCCTTCATTGCTTTTTGGAAGCAGTCTTCGATGTCTCGGTTCTGATAGCCATCTGGCAACAAGCTGTGGTGATATGCATGACTCAACTCGTGCAGAAAAAGTCCTCCAGGTCCCCAATAATGACAGTCCTTCTTATAGAATGATGCACAATTGATTTCCACACATTGGTACTTCTCCACGTGTAAACCATTCTCAATAAGCCATCTTTGGTCCGGATGATAGCAAAGTGCCATCCCTTTCACTGGACACGCCCTCGGTCCCCATGTCAAGGATTTGTTGATCCATATTTTACAGTGCTTCTTCAGATAGGTTTCGGCATGGTCAGGCAGGTAGTTGGCTGCAAACATCAGATCTTCAGCCAAACGCTTCTCCAAGTCCTTGTCTCCATTGGACCAATCGGGCTCGACACAACACGGCCATCCACCAATGGTTATTTCCTCGTAGACTTTGTTAGTGGTGTCCACTGGTGTCATGTCGAATTTTCCCCATCCAGCTCGGACGTTCCATCGTCCATGGCACGTGATGGGTTCATCACCACCGTCGTCTTCCATCTTTCCCTTTCGCAAGTTCCCGGGTCTTTCAAAGCAGGATTGGTAACAGGTAATTTTTTCTTTAGAAGGCTGTGGATTGTGAGATATTTCCACCAGTTGGACCTTATTATCATTGTCCCTCTTCGGAAGGTAGGGTCTGTAGCCTCCTACAATCTTGGCATTAAAACCTTCGAGAGATTTGATGCTGCGTATACGTGGCAGATCATCTTCATTTGCGACACAGGCCCAACAAAAGGCATGACCGGCGTGGGTGTGCTCCGTGTGATCCGTCTTGGACATGAAATCCGCCAAGGCATCATGATACTCGGCATGAGAAATATCGGTGGGAGGAACCCATGGATTCAGACGATAAAAATGATGCAAGATTCCTTGCTCTGAGACCCAGCAGAGCAATAAGGGAATCGGTGTCAAGTTTCGAAACACCACTCGGATGGCCGTGTTGGTTTCATCTGCTCCAACAGATATTGAGCATAGATTGCCAGCGTCAAAGGCTTTCTGTGCATCTTCTCCTTGCCATGTTTTACCAATAGAAGAGATGATCCCTTGAAAAGAAGATGAAACGCTTTGAGACCAAGATGAGAAGAAATTTCGCGATGTCGGTCCCATATTGATGGCCTACGAAGGACATTTGAGATTTTGTGAATGTCAGTAACGTGGCGTTCTAATCGACGACGGTCGCGCTGGAGACCCTGTAAAGACAGGAAAACTATATCACATTCAGTTTTGGAATTGAAAAGCTTTCTATCCAGATTCTGCTTCTCGAATAGTAGAACCTGTGAACCAAGCGGGTTTACGTTGCTGATGTGGTGATCGACGACAACTTTCGACACACGAGGAGAGGTGCACGCGATACTCTGGGCTTTTTCTGTTGTTGCGAGTTGCGATCGGAAAAATGGAAAAATCCGAAAATTCTGAAAATTTCGTCATAACCCTAACCCAATAGGTGTCATACCTTGAAATTGTCGGACAGCTTTTCTACACGGACAGGAAGAATGATGATGTCTTCCTCCTTTCTCCAATTTTTTTTTTATTGCATGTGGAAAACCTTTGAACAAAAAATGCTTTCATGATGATGTTTCAAAAGCCCCCACACCCCCTCTTTTCTGCAGATTGTCTGACATTATTGACATGACAACTCTACTGTATTGGTACCGTATCGTGCATTACCTTGCGATCTGCATCATCGGCTCCATCTACGTGACAAGCAACGGTTCACAAAAGGCAACGTCGTTGGTTGATGCTCTCTCCTCGAGTGCCAACCAGAATCGCCCATTCACATGGCCGCCTCATTCAGGCTACCATGGTAAACCATCTTTCGGAAACAGAAACAACAATAACGCCTTTTTTGAAGGATGGTATCTTCGTATCATCACAGAATCACAAGGATCTCTGGCGTTGATTTTTCACATTTTTGATCCCCATCCCACGGATTCGGAGCGCAGAGGCGTTGGATGTCAAGTCGTCACACCATTCGGAACCTTCCGACAGGAATCTAAAGATGTATCCAGCTTCCGAGCTGCCTCTCATAAATTGGATATTCGCTATGACTTTTCGAAGCCACAAAACCAAACGGCGCATGTTAGAACATCATTCCGCGATTTCTTCCGGTTGGACGTGGACAAAGCATCCGGCAAAATCACTTCTCCCGAGGCTGACGTGGAATTTGATTTTGGTGTGCGCCCTGAAGTAGGGTGGGGAACCATCGAGCGTCAATATTCAGTGGCTGGATTTTTGGCATCCTTTCCAGTTTTCGAACCGCATTATCAAGTCTTGCTTAGTCGAGGAAAGGTGCCTGCTGGGGGGTTCCTAAAAGTGGTACAAACACATTGCAAACTAGCCGAACCACCGAACAACTTGACCACAACAAACGCCACCAAAACGACATTATACAACTTGACCGATGCCACTTTGTACTTGGAAAAGAATTGGGGAGGAAGCTTCCCGTCTCAATGGTTCTGGATTCAGGCCAACACGTTCGTTCCTGGAAACGAGCAACCCACCTCCTCCTCTTCATCATCATCATCATATCTTGATTTGTGTGTTACATCGACAGGTGCATTCAGGCGATTACCCTTGTTTGGTAGCACAGAGCAAGAGGAGCAAGTGGCGTTGATCGCACTACATTGGAAAGGAGAATTCTTCCCATTCCCACAAGTCGATTGGTCAATTGAGTGGGGCAACTGGGTAGTACGGGGAGCGTATGGCGGGTATCTGGTAGAATTGATCGGGACCTGCAGCGAGGAGGAGGGTCTTCCGGTGAGCTGTCCGACGGATCAAGGAATGCAGGAGATTTCCATGGAAACATTCCGTGGAACGTTGCGAGTGAAGTTATTCCAAAAGGGCGATGGGGAAAAAAGTGGTCGGATTGTCTTGGATGCTGTGGATCCGCACGCATGCCTGGAAATTGGAGGCCTTCCATGGTCAGACAGAACATGGGTGGGAAAATCCGCCATGAAGGAACCCATCAAATCTGTCGCTATGAATGTTGGTACGTCAATTTCAACCGGCACAGTAAGAAATGTTTCTCACCACTCACATGAAATTTTCTATGGTGATAGAGCTTGAAGAAAAGGCCTCCGATTTTCTCAAATTGGTTTCGAATTTCATTGAAATACCAGGATTATGACCCACCTTGTGATTTCGAGTCTAGTATGCCAAGACGCCTTTTACAAAAACGACGCGATTCTTAATGTCTGTCAATGTTTTGTTCCTAGAGTGATGATCTTGGACAAGTCGATTAGATTTTCATTTTATTATTTCTATTTTAACTTTTGTGTGGTTTTCAGTTTATTGATTGTGTATGATATGGATAGCCCTTGGTGCTTGTGTTTCGGGGAGTTCGACCTAAGCTGAAACCAATCAATCCAGCTTTTCATGAAAAGAATGTCAATTTCGTGAAAACAAATATCATCATGAAAATCCCAAACCAGAAGATGAACTTGGCCACTGCAACGGATGACCCGTAGTTGGTGTAGAAGGTTTCCAATGAAAATTTGCGTTCCTCGGCCAAGGTACGGCTGGTCATGTAAAGAATCGCTGGAAAGCAGAGACCGATCAAGAAGCCGCTTGTTCCGGTATAGTCGGTGATAGTCCCCAATTCGCGAACCAGAATGCCAAAGATGATTGGGGGGACACTGGCCAACAATCGAAAACACGTCCGCAAGAACCGATTACTTTCCACTTCATGGATGCGCTTCCCGTACGCTGCCCCAAAGATGTTGTTTCCAAGAGTAATGGCATTGAGCGGATAGGCGCTGACCACATCGACCGCAGGAAAGAGTATGATGTAGTGGGCAATGACTCGGGTCCACCACGCTGCACCCACAACGTTTCCATGTTCATCAACATATCCCGTTCCGGCGTGGAACGTACTCCAGTTCAGATTGGAAGATTGCTCAATGCCCTTGCCAAATGCGGTACCCAACGTCAATCCCAAGGTAATGTAAGCCGCCACGGTAAAAATGTTGGTGGCTGTGAAGACCTTTCCGACCGTGCGTTTGTCGCCCACTGGATGTGCCAAACCCGGGATGGAATGATGAAATATATTTGCAAATACCAAAATGGGCAACGTTCTGGCGATCCCAGACCATTGAAAATTTCTGGCAGGTTCAAACGAATCCACGTCGATGACGTCCTTTTCATCATCGGCCGCAAGGTAGCTTGTCCCGATCATTAAAAAAAACATTAGGAAACGGCACAACGTCAAAAAGACTTGGAGTGGCACTTGTTCGTCTAGTTCCAGACACGACAATGGGACAACCACACAGCCAAATAGGATGGCGTAGCATGTATAGCTAAAGTACGCATCCTCTCCAAAGAGAGGCAAGGCGGTGGCCATAGCCGAGGAGAAGACAGATGTGTAGGCCCACAAGGCACCACAGAGGTACAAGCAGATGACCATGGTATAGAGTTGGAGTCCAAATTTTCCCAAGAAGACGCGACAGAGAGCATTGACTTCGAATTTTCGTTGTTCAATCAAGTACTTGGTGGAAGGTGACTGTTTTGGGTACACCAATATGGGTTGCTGTTCCCCTGATGATTGTTTGTCAAAGTGCACATGATGATCATACGGAGTAGCAGCAGGGTTGTTTCCATGATCTAATGGAGTCGAAGAGGAACGACTGTACCTGTTGGTACCTGCATCTTGGATGGAATCGTACGATTGACGTTGGTACGTGGCGATTTCTTCGACGTCCGATACCTCATCCAATTGCAGTTGTTGCTTCTGTCGAATGGCACGAAGTTGTCGCTCTCGTTCTTCCTTTGACGTGGGCGGTAACATTAATCGACCCTTGTGCTTTTGTTCTTGTAGTTGTGAGGGTCTGCGTTTGTGTTGAGGATGTTCGATCCAATGCATTTGATCGTCAAGCATGGCTTCGGCTCGAGCCAGGGTTTCCAGCAAGAAGTCCTTGGCAATATCTGATGCCAAGGCGGACAAGATCATGAGAATGGTGCTCAGTACGAGCCCGCTCTGCACAAAGGCCCAGGGAATGGTCAAAAAGCCAGTTCCGAGAATGTAATTGATAGTGAAACAAAAAGCCACAAAGGGAGAAAAGCCGGCGGTTGTAGGGTTCTGAAACGGAACGCTCCAGTAGGGGGAGGCGGCGGCAGACATGTCTGGAGAAGAGTTGGTGTTGTTGTTGTTCGTGCTACTTCCACTGTCCGAGACAGTGTCGTCTTGGCTGTTGAGTGTCGAATAGGAGAGTGCCGCCTTCATGGCGCAGTCGTAATAATCTGAAAACGAAGGATGAAGAAGAAGGAACAAGAATAACGTTTGACGTTCTTCGCTTTTGTCGGTAGTGGTGTAAACAAGAACTGTAATTGGAAATCACTGATGTGATGAAAGTTGAAAGCAGTAATAAAAAGGAAACTGCAGAGACACCAAAAATAAAGAATTGTGTGAAAGAAAAATAGCGACTGTTGTAGTTGTGGTTGACGACGTATGTTGTTGGTTTGCTTTTTCGGTTTTTGTCCTGCGATGATGCATTTGCAAGTACACTACACTGTTCCACATACGACGGTAGTAGTCTAGCTAATACCACGGAGAGCGTCCTTAATTTTCGGTACCTTTCGTGTTATGACGCGCGCATTTGCAAGAATTGTTGTGGTGGCGTTTGTATTCGCCTGGCTCTCCGTAGGTCAACTCCGACCAGTTCACTTTGATCGTGAGATGACCGAATCAACGAACAACCCTAACCTCAACCCTAATAGTACGTAGTAGAAGACTGATAAACTTAGGTACCTTATTTATCACCACAGTCAAGATGGCGTGTACCTGGTACTACCGCTACTCGGAGTACCTCAAGTACTACGTAGTACCGTTAGTACGATAGTACGGTACGATACTGTCTTTGTTTCGGAAAGATTCCGTTGATTTTCACTCTTTTTGTCGATGATTTTTTTGTTCCCTCTTCTTTTGTTCGCCTTCTGTCCATCATTTTATTACACGCTTCCATCCAATAGGTACGTCGTAACCAACCCTAACCCCATTAACAAACCAAGCCAATCAAAACAAAGAAACGCTGTCACACCTCTCTGTAACTCGTCTTCTTCCTTGATCTCCTATTTACCCTCCCACATGGCAACTCAAAGTGGAATACGACGACGCAAAAAGGCCTCGTCAAAATCCAAGGATGGAAACAAGGACAAGGAAACGAAGCCCGCATCGTCACCGAACGACACAAACAACCTAGACGATCCAAATTCTACTCCAGCAGATCCTACTTTAGCATCCGTATTTTTCAGCCATCCACTAATTCGCGTTGGGCGCTTTATTCTCATTCCATATCTGCTTTTCCATGCTCTCAACTACATTGCTTTGCAACGTCCCGAATGGGTCGGTATGGCCACTTTTGGTACAATGAAACTACGTCCGTCTGTGCCAACATTCGACGAACGACAAGTCTTGATTTTGGGCGCGTCTATCCAAGACAACAAGCTTATGGCCGCGAAGCTAGCGGATACACTTAAATTGGAAGTGGCTCATGAAACCTTTGATTCTCTACATAACTACTGTCGCGACGGATCTACCAGCTGGTACCAAATCATGCGATTCTTGTCGTATGTACCAAACACATCAGACAACAGAAACAAGAAAAATAATACCGAAGTAGGACGGCAAAAAGTAGAAGCCTTTCAAGAATTGTGCATTGATCGGTCGTCGTCGTTGGTATCGCAGTTCTTTGATCCTCGCAAATATTCGCCATCCGACGAATGTTCGTCACGGGAAGTATGGTCCCAATGCTGGTCCCGAGAGTGCTTTCGTACCTTGCGACACTTGTGGGATTGCACTGGCAACGACAATTCGAACAATCTCGAGGACGAGCGATTTTGCATGCCGTCCTTTCGTCGCATTTTACACCAAACGCGACATCCACTATCCACCATCCAATTGTTGAATGAAACGTACTGCTCCATTGAAAAAATCGAACACAGCTTTCGGAAAATTGTGGCTGGATTCTTCCCTTATCGCGACTGGGAAGCCATGTCGTCGTGCCTAGAGTTAGTGTCATGGTATACGTGGGACTTTGAATCCACTTTGTTGAACGCGCGTCGTGCAGGGGTGGTGGAAGGTATGTTTCCACTCGAGTCCACATCTCCGTGCGAAGTGGCAGCATTGGCAGAATTTACAGACCCTGCTCAAGCGCTATATACGCCGCATGTTGATCGATTGACAAAATTGTGTCATTCAGAAGAGAGCAACAAAGCCACATCCAAGCACTCCTTTGTTCCACAAAACAACAAAAAGAATGCGGAAGCTACTGCCTGGACGTGGGAAAATCTTATGAGCGCAATTACCGAGGGAACCGACAAACGGAGCGCCCAAAAAGCTTCCTTAATCGAATCGTTAAAGAGTCTTAGCGAAGACCTGGGGTATGGAGAAGGGGTTGATGACGAGTTGTCAGAATTCATCTAAAGGATGCGACCATTTCATCTTGCCAGTGGATATAGGGTAGAGCCAATGTCCGCAATGCCGCCCTGCAAAAGCCGCTCCGCACTCAGCGATTGAGATTTGACAATAGTCACGTTTTTTCCTGCACTTGCGATGGCGGACGCTGATTTTAGTTTCGTCTAAAGAGAAGCATCGTCACAAATAACAATAAGTTTCGCTGCTAACATTCATTCAATCATTCAAAAACTTCTTCTCTCTGTCGTACCTTGAGACCTCCCGTAACATCATGTTCATGAGTAGATCCCGATGCTGTCACGTCTGCAACAACTTCTCCATTGCGTGGATCAACGGCAATATGAGAAAGGAGTTGCGCAGTGGGATCGCTTCGTGGATCCCTGTCAAATACTCCATCTACGTCTGTGATGAAGACGGCATGTTTGATCCACGGTTGTATCCCCAAAATTTCCATCACTGTATCTCCGCTCAAAATACCCGCCCCATGCGCCCCATAGAGACATGCATCGCCATGGATGACGGGAATCAGTCCAGCTTCAAGGGTCTCCTGTACAGTCGATTGGAGATGGGTTTGGGCCTGAAGACTAGCATGTGCGTGAAGTCCAGGAATACTAAAACACGGAGATACGGCAACGGCATTGACGCCATTTTCGATCAGCTCCTTGACAACGATTTGATTGAGTTTTTGGACGGACAGTCTAGTCTTGACAAGTCCCTCGTTCAGTATTCGTCGTTTATGTTGGATCTCGAGTGTTGTTGTGTTGTTGGATTGGAGTAACGGTGGTGGAGTGGAGTGTCCCTTCAACCCGTACTCTTTGGCCGTAAAATGTCCAAACGAACCAGCTCCATGGACAAGCACAAACCCACGCCCATGCTTTGGTGGATGATCCGACTCATCTGGAATAGATGGGCATTTCTCCGTTACAGCTCCATGTTGAAAGAATGCCGAGGTTGCATGAGCTACGGTGCGAGCAAACCAGGTAACGGCCTCACTGTTCAAGCGTTCCAATTCCGACTTGTGTGTTATGCTGGAACCACCAATTTTCACCAATATTATCTCCAAGTCATCAAAAGTGCGGCGGAGGCGGTCGTTGTTGTCGTCCGTAGTTCCTAATGTTGGGGGATTCGTAATAGGATTTCCTTCGACCAACCATGATGAGAAATGTAGGAGTAAAAGACAAAGAAAAAAACACAAGGACGGAAGAGACATCCCTTTCCTCGATTTCGACCTTTTGCCGCAAAAAAAATGGTTCCTTTCAAGGGAGGTTCACACCGACAAGTTGTATCATAGACTATTACTGCAGTATGACAACATGAATTGTGTCTTGGAATTGTGGTGAAAAAACGCGTTTTTATAAAACGCGTAACACGGAGTAGTACCGGTAGTCTCTATCGTAGTACGGTAGATAGATGTACCGTACTTCACAGTCAAGTAGGGTATTTATGGTTTTCATTTTTTCCCCCTATCTTTTTTTTCTTTTTTGGAGATCAGATCTGATCATCAGATCCTCCTTTGGCACCAACTCCTGTCCCTCTTGTTGTCTTGTCCTTCGTTTCATCTTTCGCCGGGACGGTACCTATCCATTTGCAATGATGGTGATGACACTGAGGTAGATAGGGCATTTATTATTACGATTAGTAGCCTTGCAAGCAAGTACATTCAAATTCTTTCTACCAACTTCAACGACATACTGCCAAGAGTTGAAGGTTGTAGCTGAAATGCAGCAAAATGACAACAGGAAGACGCTACGGTCGACTGCCGAGGCCCGAGATATTTCACAGTAACAGTAATAATGATAGTAATGTTATCAACAATTCTCTTGTTGACTTGTCGTTTTTGCTGGAACGAAATGGGGCCGTGAATGATCATGTTGACGATGACGAGTATGATCCGAGGACTCATCGTCTCTTAACATTGGCCACACATCACTTGACTGCCTTGGTTCTCATTTTGTATGGTTTGTACGGAATCTGTCGTTTTGGATTTGGATGGGACCCAACTGCAATAGGAGACCCACCGCCGGAGACGTATACTGTTCATGTCAAGGGCATTACTGACGACACGTTTGACGGATCCCCAGGAACCATTCATTGGACCATACGGAAGGAGAGCGGGGGTCAACGCTAAGCTAAGATTCGAAGAAGCAAGAGGGTCTAAAATCTCGATAATAGTATTATAATGTATTAATAATGACGGAATTTATGTAAATAGCGAAAGATCCAATACGGTCGAACTCTTTTGGTTGTTGTGTGTAGTGTAATTGAAAGGGAGGGAAGAAGGTGTGTGTTTGTGGATCCGATTAGGGGATGGGAAAATAACAGGGAGAATACCCCGTGAATTGAATTCTTCCCATTTTAGGCACAATTTGCAAAATCAAACCGACCGTCCATAGATCCAGCTGAAGCTGCGTTTTGGGTCTTCTTCGTTGACCTTCTTCTTTTTGTTCATGGATCTCTCGGCAAGCTTGCGATAACGTTCTGGCAACTTGCAGATGTATTCCCGTTCCTTTTCAGCTTCGCTGGAAAGTCCCTCGATGTTTTCCAAATCCCATCGTTGGACCAAGTGCTTGATGATGTCGGCGTAGTCAATGGCAGTGTAGACTCCCAAGTTTTGCGCAACAGCCGAGAAGTCATCGTACAAGGTTTGCTGCTTTCCATCGGTCATGAGTTCTGCGGGCATGACAATCTGACCACGCATCATATCTCCAAAGGTCATGATCAGACCATCGGGATCTCTCTTGAGAATTTCTTCACAAAAGGTTTGGTATGCCTTCTCGTGTCGACCTTCGTCTCCGGCAATTTGAGCACAGATCTTTCGCAACTTGCTGTCACCGTACTGTCCAGCCAATCGTCCGACGTTGGAGTGGGAAATCTTAGTGGCACGTTCCTGGAATGAGGTGTAGACAAATCCTCGGTATGGATCCTTTCGTGCGTCTGGGTTGAATCCGTTGGTGATGAGGTGCTGGATGGTGACTTCAATGTTGCGCATGTCGCACTTTCCTCCCAAGTACAGGTACTTGTTCAGGAGGTCTCCGTGTCTGTTTTCCTCCGATGTCCAGCCACGACTCCATCGGGCCCAAGCGCTGTCGGTATCTCCGGTTGGATCGTCGCATCCCTCAAAGGTGTTGAGGAGTGTTTGGTAAGTGGGAAGGGCCTCTTCGGTAATCATATCTCCGACCAACACTACCATGACATCGTCGGGAACACCAGCGATCATCTTTCTCATCTCCTTGACTTCGTCTTCCCATCCTTCCTTGGAAAGATCAGGGAGGAAGTCTTGAGGTTGCCAAGCTTTCTCTCCAGTCTCCAAGAGCTAAACGATGAAACAAGGCCAACCCGAGACGAGTAACAAAACGATGCGAGAGAGAGAGAGAGAGATGTAATTTGTGTTGACATGAGAAAAAAGCATTGGCAGACACAACAACATGGAACGTATCTTTCTCTCATCCATCACCGTCACTTACAATCTCGTCGACCATAGCTCCGGCAATAGGAGCAATGTCTTCGATCACTTCAACGTGTTTGGGATACAATAAGTTAGTCGCCTTGAGACGTTCCTGCAGACTATCGGCATCGAATTCGGCACCACAGATATCTTGAAACTCCTTCTTGGTGACAACGGTAGGGTCAACGGCAACCTTCAAAGCAGATGTTCCTACTTTGGTTGTGGCTGGAATTGTTCGAGAATGAAAGGCACATGCTGTGGCCAAGGAGCATGCTGCCACAAGGGCTCGCATGTAGCCATTGTTGTTGGATGATGATGAACAATCGGACATGGTTCTTTCTTCTTTTTCGTGTCACGTAGAAATAATTTTTATGAGAAAAAGGAAAGCAAAGAATCGACGGGTTCGATTACGGATTCTTTATACTGCTACTACCAGGTGATGAATGATCAAAATCCGAACACAAAAGGATGTAACAATACAAAGGAAAGGGAAAGAAAGAGATTCGAATGATTTCTTCTCCAAAGCTAGACTACAGGTAGTAGTAGTAGCTCCATAGGGGAAGAGAGTCAGTCGGTCAATGTGAAGTATCGTCGTCGATGGTGGTCGTCGCGGTGTCTTTTTTCGGAAAATATCGATGATGATTCTCACAAAGGAAAGCAAAGGCGTCAAAGGCTCAAAACGGTGACGTCTGCTGTCTTCAACGTTGACAAACCAGAGACATCCATCATCATTCATCATCATACCACGGTTCTACTCTGGTACTACTGTAGTACTACGGGAGTGGAAATGCACGCATTTTGCACGCGAACGTCCGGAATCGTACACATTTAAAGTTAAGGTGAGTTCTGTTGACTGCGTCCACGTCATTGATAAATTTTCTTCATTCACGAAGACATTCATTAACAGTCCATCCATGCCACGGCGCCTTTCGACGTGATGCCCACGAGGAAATCCAGCGTTGTAGGCAGGATAACACCAAGAGGTATACAGAATAGGTAACATACCCAATGACGATAGCTACGACTATGTCACTTACGAATGAAATAATAATGGTTGCTTTGGACTGGGGTCTGAGGTACGTACGAGGTAAAGGCAAAGTAAATGATACGTACTCGTAGTACGTAGTACATAATAATGCTATTGTTGCTGTTGTTCTGATGAATTGATTGATGGTTAACAGTATATGGTTAGCAAGCATTACAGCAGAATATGGTCCCAGTTCTAGTTGGAAATTATTGGCATGGTCAGGGTGCTTACTGTTAATTCTGAATCAAATCTGTCATTTTTCTATACATACGTCGTACCCGGAGTACAACTTAACATTGATCTGTGTAATAGATGTAGTTTTTGCTGATATTGGATTGTCAGTCCCAAAATCAATCAACGGAACCAATTGTTGTTTGTTTTTTAAATGCATACAACCACGTAAACTACACCTCTCGTCTGACTCCAGGGTGATTCGTGGGTGGAGCAGCGGCAGCTTTGCGCTCTGTTTCCGACGTCATCATGGCTGCTGCAGTTTCTTCCGGTGTGGGTGGATGGTAGTACCCGATTTTCGTTTCATCGATCCGATTCGGGGGTAACAACTGCGCAAACAAATACTTGAGGCGTTGAAAACAAGCAAAGTCATCAGGCATGAGGGAATGCGGACGAGATCCAGATGCCATAGCCGCCTCCAACACGGCGGAGAGTATGTCAACACTGGTAGGTATCAAGCCATTACTACAATCAAAGAAACCCACGACGTTTCCACCACCCAAGATCAATCCAATGTGCTCAGGATTTTCCTGTTCAGTGTATCCCTTGCGACGAAAGACCCAAACTCCATTCAGATCTTCTTCTGGGATGACCCTGGGGATAGAAACATAAGATCTCAGTAGCTTCACTTCAAGTGGTGAAGGTTGAGGTTGTTCTTCCTGAACATTGGACTTGTTCACTTGACTGTAGCTCGGCAGACCTTCCACGGATCCTCCTTCTACCTCCAGTTGAAGCAGTCGCCGTATCACCCGGTTGTTGTACTTGGCCTCCTCGACCGTTGCCTTGAGACGTCTAGTCTTGGATTCGTTGGCTACCATAGCCAGTCCTTGAGAAGAGCCGTCTCCACCTCCCAACGCCACCGTCCCGTCATATACCAGTCGCCCGTAAAACGGTATCAAAGTCACCTTCCATACCATTGGCTTGTGACCATATCTCGACTGAATAGTTTCGTGCAAACAAGTTGTAAGTCCAACACATTGGTATACCATGTCTTCATTTCTTTTCGGAATCAAGTAGGATCCATTTGTATCACCACCCACTACCCAAAAATCACCATGAATGCGCATATGCCAGCTTTTGACAGCCCGTACATGATCGAAGGCGGCAACGCCAAACGTTATCAAGTTTCGGTACCGCACAAAATCTTTGGCCTCTCGTGGGTCCACGGGAATCGGTGTCCGTTTGAATTCCCGTTCCCATTCCGTGATCCACTTCTTAGCAATTTCATACATCGATTCTTCTCCTAGATCAGTCCAATGAGACCATGCCACGGCCAAGAAGTAATTCATTTGTATTGTTGCTGCCATTCCTTTCTCGCTGCTGCCATTCCTACCACCATGCATTTGTTCAATATCGTGGATGCTTTGAATGCTTTTATCTCCCACGAGTTCCTTGGCTGACAAGTAGCGAAGGGTGTCCAGCAACAAGCACAAAGGTCTTCCGTATGATTCTTCGATACATCCATTCGATACGTTGGCGTTCTGTGGTTCGGCAATGTTCGTATCGTCCTTGTCGTCGACATACCGGATGATCCTGCCTTCCCGACGTAAGTTCTGTGGTTTGACAGCTAGCTTTGGTTGATGGGGATCCAACAGATCCAAATGAACCGGAAGCTGAAACGAGATTGAAAGGGATTTAGAGGGAGAGGAGGTGAGATGAAAACCTCATCGGAAGAAGCAAAGATGTTTGGTACGAAAATAATAATAATGATGATGATGATAATAACAAAGGGACTCACCCTTTCTGGATCCTCACAAGGTTTGAACCTACAATCACAACAAACATTGGAACACTAAATAGTGAGAATAACACAAAGCAGTGACCACTCATCGCGGAGGCTTTATTGTAGAGGCAATCAAAGATCTTACCCGATGTGCCCATGTCGGCCGTTGAGATGAGGAGCTTTGGAAAGGCCTTGTAGGACAACTCGGTCGCCAACTCGAAAGGCGTCCGACATGTCGATGCAATTGCGAATCCCTCCCTATGTCTGCCTGCAAACGCCAATTAGAATGTTGGATGTTCTTGTTGCAATATGGGATAGAAAAAATCGCTGTCTTCGTGAAGTGAGAAGAATTCTTGTTGTCGATTGAAATAACAGGAATTACTCTCTATACTACCTACCGGTAGCTAGAGAAGGAAACTTGAATTCCGTTCGAATATAACTATTTTTGATTCACAGTCAAGTGGTAGTAAAATGAAATGCGGTTGCAAGATTTTGGGGGGCGGGAAACTTTTCGTAAAACAGCTTTGTATCATAGCCTACGCAGTACCGGTACTACCGTACCAGGTACTACCAGTAGTACTACGAGTATCACGGTAACTGTAAAGTAGATTTTTTTTCTTGGGAAAAAGATCCGAGTGGGCAAGACAAGCACTCATCATGACGTCATATACTTGAATCGAATTATCTTTTCCAGTCACCCTGCCAAGCTGCCAAGACTTCCTACTGCCTACTGCACATTACAGTTAATTAATTCATTTTTTCCATCTCTGACTTGATTGTATTTTTAGTACACATCTCTGGCCAATGGTTTATGGTTTCCTTTCGTCATCTCCGGACAACACTATGCGTCTACGTTGTTGATAATGTGTTGAAAAGAAGGAATATGCAACTCGAGAACAAGGATCTACTGCGAAGAGTCGCAGATGGACGTTCTTTCCGACAGGAAAGCAGTCGCCGAATGTTTGTTCGAAAAATCGCCACGATGCTATCAGTTTTCATCCTTTCTTCGGTTTGGTGTTGTTCCCTCCAAAGATCCATAGTGAACGCATTTTCTCCACTTGCAGTGTTTCAACCGTTTCATATGGTTGCTTGGTTCAATTACGTACCGGTGAAAACGCCGGCTGTCCGTCACACGGAACAAAAAGCCAGAACTCTCTTCTATGCATCGAAATCTTTGGGTCAAGATGGTAATGAGTTATGCAAAGACAGTCCGAAAAAGAAAGAAAAACAACAGCGTTCCTCGCAAAGTTCTTCTCGTCGTGTCAGTTCTTCTGGGAAAGATTCTCCAGAATGGTTGAAACAGAAGCTCGACTGTTTGCGAAACTCGAAAGACGTCGAAAATTTTTTGAGCAATTATTTGAACGAGTCGTCGCAATGGGTGTCTTGGGCGGTTCGAGATCAAATAGAGTTTATCAAATATTTGGGAACACGACGTGCTAGTCAGAGTATTTTACCATTTGTGGATGCACTTGCCAGCCACGGACGTTGCCGCAGCCTGGCACTCGTTAAAATGTATACCAGTGCTCTATTTGCTATTTCTCATTGTACACCACCATATGAAGACGCCACAGACATCGCTTGGGGTATTATGGATCGGATGATCGAAAAGGAAATCAAACCTACTTCTCTGACACTAGTGGGACTATTACGCAATATCCGAGGTGGGCCTGCTACCGTCTCCGACGCTCTACAAAAGGTGGAAGCCAAATTTCCCTCAGTAGCATGGGATGCTGATGTGTATCATGCTGCTATACATGCTTGTCGTCATCGTCAGTTGCAAAAAGGGGGTGTTGATTTTGATAGTATTGACAACTACAAGAATGATAAAAGCTGGCAAATGGCTTTGCATTTAATGCAGAACATGCAGCGCAAACATCGAATCCAACCGACTTCTTCAACTTATTTGGCGGTTCTGCAAGTAATGGCAGATTCAGGGAAAATCCCCATGATTCGCTCCGTGATACGCCAATGGAGGAATTCAAAGGCGGGTGCTGATGAACACACGTCTGACGACAGAATATGGGCAACAGCTATGATTGCGTGTGCACGAATAGGAGACTTTCGTCAAGCTACTGAATTTTTGCAAGAAATGGAATCTCCTAATCTACGCCATTGTACGTCCCTACTCTTGGCGTTCGCAAATGCGGGTGAAGACCAGTTGGCGGTCGAGGCATTGAACCTCATGATAGGATCGAAGGAAGGATCAATGCAAGTCCCTGGCTGCACTAAACCTCTCTCCCTTCCGTTGATTGATCCAGACTTGGTGGCTCTCAATACCGTCATTTCCGCCTCAGCCAAAGGAGGAAACTACAGTGCTGCTCGGGACTTGTTTGATCGCATTCGGAACGGACAATTTCCGTGCCCTGGGCAAAAAGATTCCATGTCAACTGAATCATTGTCTCCTGACCGGATCAGCTACCACAACCTCTTAGTTTCTTGCTGTAACCCCATGGATGCAAAAGAAATTGTGAAAGACATGAGACTGTCGCGACGATATCGATATGGAGCCACACCACCGACGAATGTGACCTATTCACATGCCATTCGCGTTTGTCAGCGAGCCGTGGAACCTGACCTAGAAACGACGAACGTTTTACTGGAATGGGCCAAAGACGACGGAGTGAAGCCAACCGCATTCATGTATGGGCCTGCCATATGGACCGCGCAACGATGTGGTGACGTCAACAGATGCCTTGAGCTGTACGAGGAAATGAAAAATTCCGGATGTCCTATTGACAATCAAGCCGTGAACGGAGTTCTCTCTGCACTCGCAGGAAGGCGTGACGAGCAGTTGACTTTAACGCTGTTCGATGAGATGAAATGCAAAGGGTTTTCGTTGTTTGAAACGACTCTAAGACGGCTGGTTTCTATGGTTCAATCCAATGTGACATCTCTCAGTGAAGACAAGGAGCAGAAACTTTTATTTATTCTGAAGAGATTGAGTCAGAGCGAACGAAACGTGAAAATTGGCGGTGCGGTCTTCGAAGCTTTAATTTCCCTGTACGGTTGCAGACATGAGGTTGACAAAGCGATATCTATTGCGAACCAAATCGAAGGGTACTGGGATGCGCCGTGTCTACGAGCAATGCTACTAGCGTATGCGTCATGCCCAGACGTTCGTTGGAAAGAAGCTGTCGAACTTCTTCACATTAGCGACATCGTTGAAGGGGCATCTGGCCCTGGATTAATCGACCAGATCGCATTGAGTCATGTACTCATAGCCTGTTCAAAAGCTAACGAGTTTGATGAGGGACTTTCTCTTCTTCAGTTGTATGGGATTCCTGTGGAGCGAATGCCAGCTGGAATTCCTTCAATGATGGTTGGAGCAATCAACGCTTTGATAGCTTCTGCCGGAAGAGGAGGATGTCCGGAGGTGTCCCTGGCCATCCTTAACGACATGAAGTCTCAATATGGGATTATACCGGATGCCAGAAGCTACAGGAGTGCAATAATTGCTTGTAATCAAGCGCAACATGGGAAGAAAATCTACGGGAGAAAAATCGACGGAGAGAACGACGTTACCCATGAAAGTGGTCCAGTCGTCGAGTGGTGGGAAATCTCACTCTCCCTGCTGTACCGCATGGACGAAGACGGATTGACACCAGATGTTCAAACATATTCATCCGTTATTTCCGCCTGCGAAGCCGCTGGGCAATGGCAACGCGCTCTAAGCGTGCTGCAATCCCTCATTGAAGATGCCGAGTCGCAAGATCCAGAATGTGACTCTACCTCTTTGAATTTGTACTGCTGGAATGCAGCCATAAGTGCTTGCGAGAAAGGCGGTGCATGGGTGGAGGCGTTGGATTTATATGAGCGAATGCTTGAAACAGATGCGATAATGCCAAATGTCGTAACGATGAATAGTTTGTTGGAGGCATTGGAGAAATTTGGTCAAAGAGAATTAGCTCAGACAAAATACGAAGAGGGGCTCGAACTTGGGATCGTCAATCCTTGGAGGAGGACAAAGAGTGCCACCGGTAAGCCGATCTTGGCGTTGGATTTTCATAGTTTCTCCTCCGCCATGACCAAGGCTGCCCTCCGCCATGTAATTGACACGTGGCTAGACGAATCTGATACCACAGGGGGGCTCCATTCTGAGCTAGTTATAGTGACCGGAAAAGGATTGAACAGTGCCTCGGAACCAGTCCTTCGCAAGACTGTAACGGATTTGTTGCAAGAGTATGGGATTGAAGGGAAGGTTGACGAAACGAATGCGGGGCGTGTGATTGTTGATGTCCGAAATCTACTGGAATGCTTCGACAGCAGGTCATGGAGGTGAGAAGTTAGAAGTTCAAGCACTGGTACGAACAAAATATAGAATTATAGAATAGAATACATAATGTTACTACTTCGTATGTTTCAGAAGAACTTTTTCGGGATTTTAAAGGTTCATTGGATAAATCTAGCTTTTATCGTTTCACAACTTTCGTTCCAGGATGCTTCGAGCTGACAAGAAGCTGCTGTTGGGGTGTTTTGCGCTGTCGCCCTTCGTAACCACTAGTTCAAGCAGGTCGTTTTGAAAGTCCAAAAGGTATTTTTGAAAGTCGGCCGACACAGATTCCGCATCTGGGGCAGATGGATTCACGTTCACTTCCAAAAGATAAATGCGCTCGTCTTCAGTCACCATCAAATCTAGGCCGGCTACGACAAATTTATGTGGGATCACCATTGTGTGCATTGATTCTGCGTTTTCTTCTTCCATTGCCGAAGCACTCAGGGCTATCCGCCGTTCGATATCGGGACGAAGATGTTTGTCGAAAATCTTTGCCGCAAAGAGTTCACACTTTTTGTGGAGGTTTCGTTCGAGAAGTTCGGGTTCTTCTCCTACCTGTTTTCGTTCGACCGAGGCATCCATGATGTGAACATTTCGATCTCGATCGGACGTGTCATCTTCCGGAACTGATTTGTTAGCAATTCGAATTTCATGCTTGTCATAGATGAAGAGTTTCATTAGATCTTCGTCGTCTTGATCCCCCTCACTATCCAGAATGACATTCTCAATGCAAACCACGTAGGTTCGAATGTGAAATTTTCTCCGGTCTCGAATCAACAAGCATGGCTTGACCTCGGCTTGGAGCACTTTGTGGCCAAAAAAGAGAAACGTAAGGGTTACATTGTTAGCAGTCCATACAAATTACACAACCCATTCCAAAAACAATTGACTGGAGAAACACTACGGCAGCGAGCGTTTGACGTACCCCAGCTAGGTATCCTTCCCTTTTCGGCAATCAATTCATCCAATAATCCTGGTTCTTCGACTGCTCGTTTTCGATTGCGATCCATCAATTGATGAATTTCCTCCGCGTCGTGGACAAAAAAGACGCCAGCACCACTCTTGCCCATGGGTTCCTTCAAGACTCCGATGCTACTGGTGGCTTCATTGCCTAGCAAGGTGGGCATACTTTCGCCAACCAAATTCTTACATTCTTGGGCACTGGCATCCCAGTTGATGAGGACAGATGGCGGCGATAGTTCTAAATGTTCGCAACGACATCGTTGCAAGGTACGAACGAATTCGTCCTTGTCTTCCAATCCATCGAAAGCCTCGGATGTTGCATGAAAGGATTGCAAAGTCCAGGTTCGGTTTGGCTTCTCGTTCAGATCGAGTTTCTGGTTCTCCTGTTGTCGTTGGTAGCTTTGGTGGTTGGTGACGACGTCAATGCGAAGTGTTTGGAGGGAAGCTGCCGAAGTTGGCTTGACTCGGCGAGCGCTGCTGGTGCCTCGTCTCGACGAAGAAATGGCAGTCGGACGTCCAATATTGGCACGAGACGACGATGAGGAGGTGTTGATGGATGCCAACTTTCCGGATGGCAAGTCTGGATAAGCATCCAATAGTGTGATATGGGCCTGATGAGGTTGCTGGTTAACATTTTGGCAAATGTTTTGCATGACCCAGTTCCATGGTGGACGCACAGTGACAAAGATGTGATTGTCGGAAATCTGGAGGAGGTTTGTCTTAAGGTTTGCTGTCATTGTTTCTTCTTTCGGTGCTTCGGGTAAAGCTTTGGAAGACGCGTCGTTCGCATCCCCAGTGGGAGGAGCTTTATTTTGCTTTCGAAACTTCATTTTGGTTGTTATGACGACCGTGTGTGTTTATCATTCGTTTCAGTCACGGAGAGTAAGTGGAGTTGATAGTGTTGTAAGGCTGGCAGTCAGTGATACTACTTGCTTATGGTTTCCGTCGCTGGTCGTTAAAGATACGCACTGCATGTACGAAGGAGAGAGGAGAAGTATGGAGCAGAACCAATCGATACTCAATCGATCCAGGTGATGTAACGGCAGTGGTAGATTGAACACAAGATAGATAGAGAGTCCTTGTGGTTAGGGTCGATGGAGATTCTGCTAGACCAAATATAATAATAAGTGTCCGAAGAGGATTGCTAATGCTGACTGTTACAACAACAAGCTCTTCCCTACCATTCGTTTCTGGTTTGTTGTTTTGGTTGTTTGGTTGCGATGGGAACTATTATTATTTTTTATGAATACACTGCCGGTAGCTACCCTCTACTAGAGAGTGTACGCGTCGTAGAGTCGTCGTCGGCCCTTTCGACAAAAGGTAGGTTCTGTTTTTTTTGTACCTTGTATGATACGTCGTATACCAGCACGTCGCATTTACAAAATTACTTTTATTTTGCAATAATTATTCACTCTATTAGCTAGTCTAGTAGAGAGTAGAACTTTCTCTACCGGTAGTCTCTCTAGTAGTAGGTAGTAAATTTCAACACAACAACGAACATACGACAGTAGAAAACAACAACAAACGTACTCTGTTTGACTGTGAAACATCCGCACGCAAAACCTTTCCAGATGACGAAACGACCGGGAAACGACACATCACTTTTTCTGCTCTTTATTAACGTACGACGTAACAGACTACCGGTACGAGCAACGGAATACCGGTACCAGGTCCGTAGCACGACAAAAATACCGGTACGTGCTCCTACTACCGGTAGTAGAAAAAATCAATCCTGAGACGAAGGACAGATCAAGGAACGTGGAAATGCAAAAAGATGAAGCGAAGAATAGAAGTGACACCAGAATAAAGAGATGCAGAAGTGGGGTGATGTTTAATCAAGAAATAACGACAAAGTCCCCTCAAACAACTCTGTGTTAGTTTACAGTTAGCTTTTGTCGAATCTATGAATCTATCCCCGTGTATTTAGTATGTATGATACCGGTATGTGGATTTGAACGGGTTCGATGTTGTGCTGGAAGAATGAAGGAACCAAAAAGCGAACATCCCATGCACCGGTCAGACCGTGGGACAAGGAATCCAGAAAAAACGCGATGTCATCACTATGATACCTACCGGCCGGTAGACTACACGTGTAACAAAAATACCGTCAGTCAAGGTACCGTACGTCGGGGTACCTGTAGTATGATACGGTACATAGCCTACCGATGTCGTCGCGAACGACATCCGACGTACCTCTACCTAGAGGTATTACCGGAGTCTACCATACGGTACGGTACCTTAGTTTTATGTACCGGTACGATCAGTACCATCCTCTTTCTTCATGACAGAAATAATTAACAGTAAAGTTAATGCTACGTAGCCTCTACAATGATGAGTAGTATTTATTTATTGTGATTTCGGCTGTTGACTTGTCCACCGGAAGATCACCAGTCGACAACTGGTGAAGTAGCGCTTCTTCTACTAGCTACTGCTGTGTTTCTTCAACATCCAGTCTTCATTGTGATTTACTGTTAATCCATTCCAACACAAAACGGATCGTTGCTAAAGTCGGAAGAAAAACACAGTAGCTGTAGCCAGCGACGAGGCGACTGATCAGACAAACGTCAAACGTCCATATTAAAATGAGTCACGTATCGTCAGCGTCGACCATCAAAAGGATACAGATCGTATCCCTGTTGGTGGCGGCAGCCTGCTGTGGCTGGCGATCGTTACTACTGTTGTCCATTCCAACTGCGTTCTCCTTTTCCGTCCAATTGCCATCTTCCCGCCGAACGTTACTGTCACATACAACAGGATTAGATTCTGCCGGTTTTGGCCCATCCCTATCAATTACGAGACAGAGGCAACCATGGACGTGTTCTATCCGTGGCAAAAACAACCATAATAAGGAACTGTCGGCATCCACCAGTAACGCTTCCGAAGGTGCCGCAAGGACTGTCGAACAACGAGAACAACAACAACAACAAATTCAAGCTTTATTCGACAAGTATGCCACCAACGGTCTTCTGGACAAGCCCACACTGGAAACTATGCCGCCCTTTGCTGAATTATTGGTAAGTTTCGTCAAAGGAAAAAAAAGAACCAACAACAACAGTTGTCTTTTTAAAAAAAACGAAAGGTGCCAAGGAAGATTGAAATAGTTGCTCTAGAATTTCTCCGCGATGAAATGCAGGAAACCACTATTATCCGAACGAGGCAAAATCTTTGTAATGAGAGTTGTATGCAAAACTCTCTCTCTCTCTCTATGGATGTGCAACCATCACCACCACTTTGTACGTAGGATCATCTCACATCTCCGCCTATGCATCCAATTCTCCCTACTTGTTCTTAGTCTGGAGGTGATCTGTTACAAGAAGAATGGAACGACATTTGGGATGCCGCTCCCAAACAAGACGAGGGTAATGATCCGACATTGCCCAAAGTAAATGTCAAAGCCTTTGCTCAAATATATCACGATGTCGATGACTTGTTTGAAGATGTGGAAATCGAAACCGACGAATTCGACTCTGATGTACCAACAACTGGAAACGTCTCAGATCAAGTTCAACAACTCCAGCAATTAGATGATGAATTGTCGGCAATTTACCAATCTATTTCCAATGACCAAGGTCTTATAGGGAAACAGTCTCTAAAGAAATGGGAAGAAGTCCAAAAGCTTTTGACTGAGGGTCTCCTTGGAGAAGATGAATTTGAAGAGTTATGGGAAGAGGCCATCAAGAGTCCTGGAACCCAAAATGAACAAATAGGGTTGTCCGGATTCTTAAATTTCAATGTGGCATTAGACGAGCTCTTCGACTTTGAAGACGAAGAAGACGATGTCGACAATGGGTCAACAACGCAACAGCCACGCTCAATGGTGGTAGAAGGAGACTTGCCTCCGGCTGTTTTGTTTGCGCAACTTGCCGATTCCAACTACCTTGTGGGCATGGACGAACTCAAGCTGTGGGTGGAACTTCAAGAGATGCTCGAGGAAGGAGACCTACTGCCGTCGGAATTGCAACAGATCTATGATAGGCATGTTTCGGACGATTCTTCTGGCAAACTTACAGAGGAAGCTTTCCAAAAACTATACAATGACATCGATGCCTTATTTGAAGATGACGGCGAAGAAAATAGCAGTACTACAGAAAGACAAACAGCAGTGCCGCCACGAGCACAAGATACAGCGAAAAGAGACCTTTTAACATTTCTGGAGCTAATCGAAGAGGGAGATGAAGGTATGCTACCTTGCGGCTTGGATGCTACGGAAGCGGACCAAAAGCAAGTTTTGAATATTGTCAATGTTCTACAACAGCAACCATCAAACATGATCCAACAAAAGCAGGGGAATGTTGAACTTGAAGATGTAGCTGGGACGTGGGAGCTGATATACTCCAGTTCTTCTGCCATGAAGTTTAACAAAGGTCTAAGTGGACTCGGAGGAAGTTTTCCGAACGGAAAATTCGCCAGCGTCAAGCAAGAGCTGAAGGTCACCAAATTTTTGAACGACATGGAATACAAAGAACGCATCGAAGTAAACCCCAGCTCAGCTTCCTTCGATGTTTCTGTCACTGGAAGCTGGGATCTTCGAACAAGTGTCTCCCTGTTCACTGGACAGCCCTCCATTATCCTCAACGTGGAACCAGAGCGCGTCAACTATGGCCCCACAAGTACAAGAGCTGATCACTGGAAGTCTCTTGGACCGATGAATATGCTCGACCTATCGTATTTGGACGATGACCTGAGGATTATGCGGGGATGTACATCATCTGACACTCTCTTCATTTTCAAAAAAGTAACATGATGAGCTAGAAGAGCTTGATAAGAAGTATAGTTATGCTATCCGTCATCCCCATTTTGAATAGATTCATTCTTCATCTATGCCGATACTTTTTCAGTTCGCTTTTTAGGTGCGTTGGCGGCACTAGCAGCCGCTATACCGGCTGCCACCCCTGATTCTACTGCACCGTTCAAGGTTGCTGTGGCCATGTGATCGCCACAAACGAATAGGCCTCTCGGCAAGTCCTTACCACGATATTGATTGCTTGGTCTCCCACCATTGACTGACGCAGGGAAAGGGCCCTTGTATTGGCTTGGCTGTGCTTTTGGTATCTGTGACAACGGAATCAAAAGTGAGTATCCAACTCATTCGAACAAAATACCTGTTTCTATCAACGATGCTGTTTGCTTACGTAGAAGATTTTCTTGAGCTCCCACTTGTTGTTGATGTCATCAGCCTGGTCCTGGAACCACGTTGCGAGCTGGCTTCTTACTGCTTTGTCCAAATCTTGTGGGCGATCAACATACAACTTCATGGCTTCACCCAAAACTGTGACGCTGCACAAACTATATCCTGCAGGAGCATATCCTTCGTTGACGACCGATGGAAAACAGACGTTGTTGACGGGGTTCTTTTCGTTCCCCGACTCGGCACCCATGCCGTTTAGAATGAGTATCGGATCATCGACTGGGGGATCCCCTTTGAAGGAGTAGTAGAGGCACCCAACCGATAATTGTGGCTGCTCTGGGAGATCTTCCAAAGATTCAAAGCCTTGAATATTGGAAATGAGCTTTTGCGCGATGACACCATCGGTCGCCACGACCAAGGTTGACGTTTCGTACCGATGTCGATCCTTAGCACATTCTACTATGAACGATCCACCATCTTCCTCAACAATGCCAGTCACAGGCGATTCCGTCAAGATTTCGACTCCCAACGATTCTGCCTTTGCTACAAGTTGGTCTGATACTGCTTTCATTCCACCTGCGGGCAAGGTAGCTGAACCTTCCGAAAACATCTTGAAAACAAAGGAAAACATCCGGGACGATTGTTGATCAAGCGGTGCCAAGTAGATACCTTCAAGAAACGGCTTGAGAAACTTGCTGATGAAATCGTCGGAAAACCCCCATCGATCCGTAAGAGCAGTCATCGTGTCTGCTTCACGCTCTTCAAATAGCTCTTCCACGCTCTTGGATCGGACATTCAAAATCAACGGGAGTACTTCAATCTTGTCCAAAAGTGTCCCGACAGGAGCCAAAACTGACGGAATTGTGTCTTTTGGATTCCTCAAGGGGTCCGCCACTCGTGCCAAGCCGTTGCGATTTTTGAGTTTGACTAACGCTCCTGGCAAGAAAGGCTTCAACTTGAGAGCGTCGAAATCGACGAGCTTTCGGACCTCGGGATATTGATCAATGAAGACTGCAAAGCCTTCGTCAAGCACAAATCCGTCGTCCGTAGCAACCGACTGGACCCGACCGCCCAGTTTGGAGTTAGCCTCCAGAAGCACGATTTTTTTGCCCTTGGTAGATTTTGCTGCTGTAATGGATGCCGCGAGACCGCTGACACCACCTCCAACGATGACAATGTCAGCTTGTTTGAAAGGACCACGCCGAAAATTCCTCCCATATTGAACAAAATGTTCAGGTTGGGTGTTCGTGACAGTAATTGCAGGTTTTATCGCGTCTTCTTGCCCTTCAGTAGGACCGGTCGACTCTTTGTCCTTTGTCCGCCTGCCGAACAAATGAAGTTGCGTTCCGACAGTGCTTCGTAAAGATGGTAAGGAGTGCCGGTTTCTTGCAAGAAATCCATTCGAAAATGGATTGCAAAGACAAAACGCAAAGAGGACGACGGCACCGGCCCTTCGTTGCCACATCCTACCAGTTGATCAAAGAAGAAATAGACAAGTTTTGTGTTGCCGGAGATGTAATCGATTATCGGCGCCACTACGACGTGTGTTCGATAAATGGAAGGAGAAGTTGTGACAAACGAAAAGCGAAGTTTGGTTCATGACTGCGAGAGAAGATACGCTTAATATCACTTTCAAGCGTCGAGGTGACGTCACAAAGGATTGTTTGTCCGGGTCCTCTTTCATCTTTTCATGAGAGGATTTTTATCTCGACCGCCTCGACCGTTAAATTAGCGACTCAATTGGATCAGCCTCCTCCTAAGTAGATGTTTTTCAACGTAGTTTCTGGCGGTCGGGTGGAATTCCCTTTCTTGGGCATGGCCACGAATCCATCAAAAAACAAGAGGAAGAGCGGATGCAAGCAACTACATCGTTCCAAAACACGTCCTTGTGCAACATGAACTGAGCAGTGAAGTAGTCGATTTCTGTTAGACATCTTCACTTGCTTTATCACATACAAGAATCTAGTGCAAGACTGAGTACGCTCTATCAAAATTGCAAACTGATTGCTCATTTAAAATAACCGAATTGTTAGTACACTGAGAAAGGGAAAGAAAGGCAGCGACGTTAGAGAACAGGAAGACTTCGATATGACAACATCAACAGCTATGAAGCTCGTTCTCGTGTTTGCAACCGGATTACCGTTTATCAACGCTTTGGACATTGAGTTCAATAGAATCACATGCGATCAATCTCTTCCAGCGTATGTTTTACAAGATAATCTGAAGGTCACATGCAATGGTGGATCCAACACTCGATGTACTTTTGGAGAAACCGTTCAAATCACTGGAACAAGTAAGTAGTAGTCGCTTTTTCGTCGTGTGGAGAAAACTTGCACCTTGTACTATCAATGAACTCAGACACCAGCTTGACGTCGATACTCCTTGCTGTAAAGTGCAATACAAAAATTTGTACAAACATTTCTTGTCTGAAGACCAGGGATGGGGCAACAATTGGAACCAGCAAGCCCAGCAGCAGCAATACTACCAACAGTACGAACAGCAGTACAATCAGCAATATGAACAACAGTACCAACAACAACAGCAAGAAGAAGAAGTAGAGTATGCACAAGAGGAGCAAATGCAAGATGATGGAGAGGAAGTAGTAGAACAAGAGAACCAGAACCCCTGGAACACATGGAACACCACCGGATATGCCTCGGCAGATTTGAAACTCCTCAGCATCGAGTACACACTGTTCAATCACCTACCCTTTAACTTTTGCGGGGATTGGGTCCGAGCTGGACAATACAACACCAACCCTTGTCCATATGATGGTACATACACATTCTCCATCCCATACGAACTTCCATGGGATGATGGTGATATTACTACATGGTTTGCAACGGGTTGGGAAGGAGTGTCCGACCTGATCATCTACAAGGGTAATGTGGAACATGATAATGCTGACCTCTTGGCCAGCTGTGTTGTGCACTGGAAAACTTTCGTTACTCAATCAGATGAAACAGAAGGTTGGAAGACTCTGCCATCGGCAGCTCAAACGGCTATTATCATGGTTTCAGTTCTGGCGTTTTTATGTTGCTGCTGCATTTATTTGTCGTGCTGCATTAGTCGACGACGCAGAAGACATATCACCGATGCCGACTATGCCCCCGATCTAGAAGACACAGAAACTTCGAAGGCCGAATTTACTTTATTTGACGACGAAAAGACACGGAGCGAAAAGAAGAAAAAAGCAAAGGATGAGATGATTCATAAGATCAATCTAAGTTTGAAAGAACCAGACTGGGCGTGAAACGGTGTTGGCGGAAGAAAACTCGCACGTTTTATCGTTTAGTAACCGCATGTACAGTAAACTTTGTGGACTTGTTGAAGATAGAATAATCACTTCAATAGTTTGTTGATTATGCAAGGTATATTCTTTTTGTACAGTTTGTTGGTTTTGGACAAGTCGGCCATTTCATATTTGAAGTGCTTCAGGGCCCTATCAAGTAGTACCAGCGATGGTTTTGATTTCGATGCTGCTATGTGTAAGAACATGGTCCGCAGCTGTACAAGGCTCACTGACGACAAGATCATGTTCGTTGTGGTAAACTAGAGTGCAATTTTTGATCAAACCTTTCAAAGGCTTTTTTGTGGGAATGGTATTTGTCTACTTCGATCCAAATTGAGACACATTTAGAGTGCAACTTGCGGATGAGGTCGTGATTATAGCTGACAAGGCCGGATTCGATAACAATGAAATAATGGTGAACAGTCCTCCACGGCCAGGTGCGGAGATTCTTCACTTGTCACGTTAAGACAAACCTCTGAGGCACGGAATAATGACGTCATGGTGTTATACTGGAGTAGTACACAGTAAACAGGCACCATTGAGGACGAGCGAATAAAACGCAAAGTTTACTAACTTTAAAAATCATCAGACTAAAACCTGATAATTATTTCTCTCCAGTAGTCGTTACGACGTACACAGTTGTCTAATATTTTGTGACAGCTCATTATCAGAACTTTCTTTGCAAACAGGGATTTGACAGAAGATGGTGGGGTGAATGTCAAGCAACTAAGCCTCCTATTTCATAGATGTTAAAATCAGGAATAGGCCACAATACCGAATATTTCCTCAGTAAAAAGTACATGGGATCGGGCCCCCAACAGAAGAGGTGCCTTCCAGCAGCTGGAGCAAGGATTGGACCTGGGAGTGAGTAACGCTGACAGAGCTAGAGTCATAGCAGTGTTCAAGTGAACAAAGATTGATGAAACCTGTCTGGAAAAGTTCTGGCATGGCGATGTTAGAGCAGGAACTTCGGAAATAAAGAAGTATTTGATTCATTTCTGGTGGGCTGTTCTTCCCTGTACTTTGTTTTTGCCACCCAGGAATATCACAGACGATGCAACATCAGAACGACAGTTTAGGCTGTACTCCAAAACTACCACCTAGGTAAGTTCATGTTATGTCCAACCACTAGCTAGGTAGTCAAATTTTACATAATATAAAGATCAATTCTAGGTCAGTGCCAGGCCCAAATTGGAATCAAAGTCGTGCTTACAAGCAGTTAACTAACTTTTTGCGTTGCTCGCAAGTACGGTAAGTTTTGTGGGTTTCGAAAATTACTACCGAACAGAACGACTACCGTAATAGTCTACCGTATTGTATAAAAGTACCGATACGTTCAACTACCCCACCTTATACCGTATTGTACCGGTACCTACGGTACCCAAACTACCGGTACCTCTCTACGGTACCGGTATGATAGGTGCTATCGATAATACTTATTATCCCATACCCAATTTGGCTGGGACAACAAAATAAAACGAGACAAATCGGAACAGGAGGGTCTCCCAGACAATCGACCATTAAGTAAAATGCATTTATTGGTACCGATAAACAAAATTTATTCTACCATGTGGTGGCGCCTCTTAATAAAATCATTTAACGATATCATCCAGACAATTTTAAAGCGAACAGTTCATTTAGGTGCGATGACGCTTTGCTACAACATGCATCATTTCGTACTTCGTATCGTACGAGTATCATAACTGCTACATACCTCTCACTGTGAAGAAGTTTAAAAAATATTTTACCGTATCTGATTTTCTCACACTTTCACACTTGCCAGTTTACTGTCACCACATTCACAGTCACAAATGTCACGCAGTGTCAGTAACTACCGTCGTTCTCATCATTCATTTACAATCCTTTCAAGCCATTGACGATGTCATTTTTAACTCCTGCCTTCCTGTCAGCATGTCATCAAGCACCAACATGTCTCCAAACAACTCATCTAACAATCAAGGCATCATCGATCCAAGCACTTTGCAGACGTTTGGAGAGGTTGCCCGATTTCGACAAGCAGAGATCGTCAATCAGCTCTACAATGAAAATATGAGAGCGAATACCGCAAGATCATACGAACCAAGGGTGGAGGAATTCAAGGCGTATTGCGACGTCGTGTTTTCTGGTCTAGGTCCTGAACGCAGGTATACTGTCACACATGAAAAGATATACCCATTCATGTTCTACCAGTGTTTCCGAGAGAAGAAAGCGCCTGCGTCACGAGGTGCTAAAATTCCACGTTTCAACCATGATGATTATATTGCCATCCACAGCAAATATTCGTCTCTGACCCCGGACCAGAGAGTGGATGATCCCAAGGTCTGTCTTGGTTTGGAGTCGATAATGAGCTACAAGGCAGCTCTTCAAAAGTTTCATGCTGATCAACGTGATGACAACATAAACAACTGTTCATGGCAGGATCATGTTTGGTTGGCCAAATGTGAGAAGCTGATCAAGGTCGTAAAAGGTCGGAAACAGCGCGTTAAGAGGGCAAACTATGATGAAAAAGTCGACCACGAAATGTCGCCATATGGCGCGCTTGATCACATTGACCAAATCGAAAATGCTCTCTTTCAAATGGGGTGCGTTTCCGACAGTAGGTCGATCCTTTCAAGCCTCCGAAATCGTTTCACATTCCTCTTCACTACAGGCGGTATCCTACGTGGAGAATCGGTCTACATGGCAGAACTGTCGGACCTGCTTCATGCCACTGTTCAGAGAACCCGGGATCCTCACCCTGTAACTGTAATGATTCTACAGATGGCCACTGGAAAGACCAACAAAGACCTCAAGCTGTATGGAAGGGTGGCCAGACACAAAAATGTGAACCTGTGCTCCATTGGTGCTCTTGGTTTCTATCTCATGTACCGTTTCCACTATACTGGTGAGTGGGATAATCCTCCTGACTTTTTGGATAACAAGTCATGGTTTGATACGAAACTGTTAATTGCCAGTGACTCCCGGCGAGGGTCCCCACTGAATCATACCCAACGAATATCTGACAAGTCCTACGCCAAAGCGATCAAGAAAGTGTGCAAATCACTAGGTATTACTACTAGGCACTTTGTGCACATTGGCCGTGTCCTTGGTAACAAGGAATCAGAAATCATGGAAGACGATGACAACCTTAGACGGACACTTGGCAACTGGGATCCCAAACAGAACGAGAAGGCATACTCGAATAAGCTTCCCATGAAGATTATTCGACAGAAGGCCGGATTTCGTGAAGCTGACGGACTGCATTATAATCCCAGAGTTGCAGTCATACCCCCTACATCATTGACGGAGAAAGTATTCCCTTGTTTGAGTGACACTTTCCAGGCTTTTACTGGACTATCTGAGATTTCACCAGAAGACGATAAGGTCACAGCAACCAGATTTCTACATTTCATGAAGGTCCTGAGTGAGGTTGTTATTCAAGATGCCGCTGTCATCTTTGTTGAACACCCCAATCGCATCCACCATCCTCTCTTTTCCAGCGTGGAAGTGTTCCAGTCCAATGAATTCCAGTCCTATGTTGAACTTATGCGTGCTTCATTGACTCACGCAACAAGTCCATACAATGCATCTCTGGAAACTGTACTTCCTGGACTGAATGCACGGTTTGATACCCTTCAACAAGTACAGCAACAATTGCACCAAAATCAGCAGTACGCAATACAACGTATTGATGAACGCATGGATGATCTCCGTCAACTTTTTCTCTCCAGTAATCATCTCTACCAAAATATTTTCGTGGGGATGTGGAATGCTGCTGCAGGCTACGCCAATGTTAGGCTACAACAGTTACCTGTACACAATGGCGGCCCCGCAGAAGTGCATTCTCCAAGTGTTGTAACGTCACCTGATCCCCCCCAAACTACCCAATCTGTATTACCATATCCTGGCTACAACCATCCACTCCGTGGTGAGTATGTCTCGGTTATGGAAATGTTTGATGAGTGGAACGGAACCGGTAACTACTACAACATCCCAATTGCAGGTGGTATTGCAGAATTGAATAGACGATACAAGTCGCAATGGAGGAGAAGATATACAGGCGCCCAAAAGACCCTCTTTTCCCGTGTCCAACGCATTTGTCAGTCAATACTGGACCGAATTGGAAAAGGAGAAAGCAAGGACAGTATTCTTCAGCAATACAATTGTTTCTACATAAATGACGCAAAAGGTACACCTTCCCTCCTTGTTTTGGTACTCCAAGCTCGAGGTATCCTGTCTAAGCAACAGAGAAACCGAAATCCTATTGCTGTGGATGGTGGTTCACAAGAGCATTCATAATTTAGTGGATATTAGATGACCGAATCTTTGAAGTCTGCTTTGAACATTGATAGCTTTCCTCCGTTGATGTCGTTCAGAGAATTGCCGTTCACCGTATCCGTTGCCACCATCAAGGATCGAGAACTAAACCAGCATGAGTTGGTAATCTTCCTCTTCTACGACGGCGGTGTGATTGTTATCGATTAACTACCAGTAGTAATTTTTGACTACCTTTCCATTTTTTCCGTAGTTGCTGATACTGCCGACTGCCGATGTTGCTGGTGTTGTTGTTGTCGTTTCAACCCCAAGCCTAACAGATTTTGTTGTCATCATGCGGAGGGGTGCCGAACCGGGCGGGCTGGCACGCTTGATATGTGATCGCGTTTGCGTCGTATCGAACGGGAGTTGTCCAAGACAATATTGCCGCGTACGGCACGTAAAATCTGTACCGGAAAAGTTGTCCTCGAGCCAAATATCGGGGGTGATATCCCCTTATTATACGACTATTCCTATCTACCGGTAGTACGGTACCTACGTCGTACTGTAATAGGTATGATGTATGATAGTTCTTGTCATACCCTGTCAGAGTTTTCAGTGCGCTTCCACGGGGGTCGATGTTCGAGTGTCCCCGGTTGTGACCCCCGTCATTTCCATCATACGAGTACCGTACCGGTAGTATAATACACCAAGCAAGTTCATACTACTACGGCAGTGAACAATGTTTCTTCGTTTCCTTCATTTCCATGATGTCCCAATGTGAACCTGGGCTACCGGTAGCTAGTTTCTACTATTATTTCCACTTACAACTTTTGGTTCCAACGCCGTCATCAGCTTGAACGGGCCGAAGTATCTTTCGAGAGCAACCCAGTGGGTAGGAAATAATCCTCAAATCTCTCAGATTGCCGAACAAAATAAAGGAGTCATCATGAGCACAAGGGATGAAAGAACAACTAACCGCAAGGCGACAACATTGCCGTCTTCTCTTGGAAATGGTACACAGTCCTTTGTTGGATCTGTGATTATACTAGGAGCCCTTCTATGTCTGTGGATGGGTTCGGAATTGCAGTTTCTGCAGGCACCAGAAGAAATCAAGCTGCGTTCATCGTCCATCTCGGACGCCGATCACGCGATGTGTGAAAGAATTTGCACACAACGAAAAGAAAGCTCGAAGAAAAACCGTTTTTACGGCACAGCCACGGATCTTTTGAATCCCGAAAAATTGATTCAAAGAGCTGAGAATGCCAAACGAAACTTGATCGAAGATTTGCGGAAGGATTATGGAGCCAGGTATTTTGTTCAAATTTTTCAGGATGAAGAAACTGGTGAATTTCGCCCGATCGTCCCCATCACACCCGACGGACCATCGATGGAACGTCTCAAACGCAAATTGTTGATCAAAGTTTTGTCGGCCCAGTCCAATGTGAAGCGACAAGAGGCATCCGTAAATGACGGCCGATGCGATTGCCTGAATGGCAACCAGGCTGTTGCTTCAAAGTCACGGAGTACTTCTGAAAAGACTCTCTCTTTCAATTCTCCTTTCTTCGAGAGATATGTTTGGGCGACAGGTGGCCACTCTTCTGCGGCCGGCCACGGCAATCTGTTCAACGAAACTTATACTTATTACATGGAGCGCGATTTGGTCGATGTTTTTGGAGCAGTCGGTATTGAATTCGTTGGAAGAAATTACGCCATGGGTGGGACTTCGTCGGGTAGTGAGATTGCCATGTGCTGGGAACAAATCTTCGGATCTGACGTGGATATCTTCTCTTGGGACTTCGGCATGACTGACGGTAAGACCACTGAAAAAATCCTTCTATACGGACTACGCGGTGGCTTGTCTCCTGGTCACCCGGCTTTCATGGGAATTCACATGGGTGGTAGTTCCAGGGCTGACCGAGAAGAAAGAATTAAAGATTTAGAGAAGATGGGAATGGCAGCCTTTATGTTGGACGACACGGGACTTTCCAACATGAAAAGGGCCGTTCCCGATTCAGCTGGCTTGGGCGAACAGGAACTCGCGGCATTACCGGAATATGTGAGGAATTTGAAATGCAACGATGGCTTTGAAAAAGGCGAACCATTTTGTGACAAAGAGAAATTCACCCATTTCATATGCGACAATCGTGGCAGCCAAGGTAGTTGGCACCCAGGATTCAAAGAGCATGCAATGACAGGTCACGCAGTATCATTGTTCTTGACCAATGCCCTTATATCTGCCTTGAAAAGCCTGCGCGAAGACTTTGGAGATGATGATAAAGGGTTGCTGGATCAGCTACGCTCGACAGATGAACAAGCATATACTAACCTTACTCAAGCAGCTCTACCTACTGTTTATGCCAGATTGTATCAGACCAAAAATGAAGCAATTCCACCTGATTTTGACCAGTCCATCTTTTACAAGGGACACAATTTCTGTCACACTGGAAGGCTACCATCACAGACGCGATATCTAGGGTATCTCACCGAATCCGACAAGCGCGGTGGGCCTGCTCCATGGGCAAATGTAACGTACGATACTGGATTAGGCAAGGACGAAGCGATTAAGAATGATGCAAAAGGATCGATGCAACTGATATTCGAAGGGAGGGGCAGAGTTAGGGACTGTCCGGTGACGTGTATGCCCGACGCCAAGGACAGTTTTATGACTCATTACAAGGATGGTTGGGCAAAGATCTCATTTCCAAACACAGCAGAACGGACGGCGTATCGTTATGATTCGAATTCACTCAAGGGAATGCTGATAATCATTTTTCGTTCGTGTGACTGGGGAAAGTGCGAAAAGGGCTTTCTCAGACACGAAGAATTCTTGGATGGAAAATGGGAGATGAAGGTGAACGGACATGAGGTCAAAGACCTCATTAATTTCGGACACGACACCTTCGCGGCAAAAGACTCAAATGGAATATACTTTTCTCCAAACTCGGAGGGAATATACGACGTTGAGATCAAGGTGAACGAAGAAGGCGGTTATGTGCTGGTGTCGTCCTTTATCATATATTAGAACGAAGAAGGCGGTTATGTGCTGGTGTCGTCCTTTATCATATACGTAGTATTAGCTAGAAATGGACCCGTAAAATGTATGATTCGTCGTCTCATTACGCGTAATCGCTATGAAAGTTGCACCGAAGAGTCGTGGCCAGTCCGATCCGAGACTTCAGATAAATCTGAAGAACCTTTCTACAATAGTTCGAAAAAATCACACTGTATTAAAGGAGTCACTTACGGATGCACTACTTGCGTCATCGCTACACTAAAGCAACTTCGGCTTTTTTCTTTGGTGGTCCATCTGCCTCATTGTCACCATCGTCAGCGTCCATGATGGCACAGCTTGTATCATCGCTGTCGTTCTGTTCGATGGCCATCTGAATATTGTTTGATTCTGGATTGTTTTCCTCTCCTACAACGTAGCCAGATTCGGTATACTCGTCAAATTTCTTCCCCATATATCTAGCATTCCATATCAAGAAACAGGAAACGGCCATGCCCACCAAACTGCCATTGGCGACCAAAGAGGGAGCCGAATCGGAAAATGCGTTTGTGACAACACTTCCTAGCGCCTTGGACCCTCGTGCACCAAAGATGTCAATCCATGATTTGGCCTTGTACCTAACAGCACTGGATGTTGGTTGATACAACAGCTCTTTCGTTGGGTTATTGAGAGCATAAGAATTTGCCTTCAGCAATATCATTGCGAAGAAGACGACGTAAAGGGTGGGTCGCAGCCGAACAATTATAATAACAATCAAGCACAGGGTCGGGAAAAGCAAAAGAGTTAAGCGAAGACCAAGATAGCGAATAACGGCCGATGTCCCCATCAAACTAAAGATGAAGGAGAGGCTGTTGGTGGCGACTCCAAACTCTCCCATGAACGAAGCCATGGCATTGGTAGCTTCTCTGCTCAACCCGAATTCACCAGTTTCTGTATTGTAGCAAGCTGTGTTGGTAATCTCGCAAGGATATTCTTCCGAGAAGAAATCTTTGGCCAACATTTTGAGGGTAAAATCAACGATTGTAACTTCTACCATGAAGAGACAACTAATCGCAAAGATTCCCTTGATGTAGTTGTACTTCCAGAACAAAAATAGGCCTTCAAGAATACCAGCCCGCTCCTTTTTCTTTGGGGGCGGTGCATCCACTTGAGCATTCTTTTCAGCCTCCCATTGCTCGTTGGTTCCGTACTTTCGAATGTACAGATACATGGTTCCTTGGAGGAGCAATAATGCCATGGCACCAAGAAAGTAGCATTGTGCCACGCCCCACTCTTCAGCGTAGAATTTAATGATTGCTGGGCCTATGATGGAACCAAGTTGTGCCACGGCAACCATGACACCGTAGCTAGCCTTGGCTGTCTCCAAGGATATGTTCGAGTTAGCGAAGGACCAAAAGAGACTCACCATGACCGATCCATAAGATTCGATCGAACAATAGGAGATCCATCCCAAGAGTCTGCCTTCACTTTGATGTTGATTAGCCAAACCTATCTCCGGATTCATGAGCATCAATGCAATGGAACAAAACAGAAAAAAGTAGAAGGTTCCAAAAACATAAAAGAGTTGATGTTTTGGAATGGAGGAATCCAACAAACGGTTGTAGACAGTGACGACTCCCAAAACCACCAACACAGAAAGCATTTTGGCCTTGGGAATCGCTTGGACTCCGCATAGAGAAATCAATACTGTATCTTTGAGACTCCGAAGCAACCAGTAACCACCAATCATGAAGAATAGCGTAGTTGCCAAGGAGAGTGTACGCAACATTTCCGACGGTGGCATTTTGTCTCCGTAGAGTCGTTTGTACACTCGTAGCAATGTTCGTTTGCTCTGACCTTGGAAGCGTTTCCATGGGCCGCCTCTTAGTTCTTCCAACGGGACGTCCAACACGGGATCATCGTGAGTTTCTTCATCAAATTCATCTACCACTTCCTTGTCGACGTGCGCGTAGATATCATCTTGCTCATCCTTTCGAATGGATGACTTTTTGGTTGCATCGGCTACATCCACCAATACTTCCTTGGCATCCAAATCGTGCGATGACGCTCTACTATGGACTTCAGTCGCCACTTCTGTGTTCATAGATGACCAAGCAACAGCACCGGCTGAACTGCCACCACCCTCGACTGATGCCTCCAATGCCTTGGCCTCCGTAGAGGTCATTGGGTACTTTTCACGTTCTAGCATCGTTCTTTCTCGTTTTAAGATTGATACAGTGGAGAGATGATGTCGAGTTACTATTATAAAGCTACAGCAAAGCCAAAGTATGGGGACCAAGTGGATTGGAGTTGCTCCCACGGGGAAACTGTGATGAGTGTTGACCGATCACGACAAACTACCGTATGATACGTAGTAGTACTTTTTACGAGGTTTTTTCCGAAATTACAATTGTAATAATCTATAATAAAAGTAGTTTTATTGTATTTCATCATTATTATGACTACGTATTTTATCATCATTTCTTTTCGTCATTTATCATCATGATTTTGAAATGACAAGCAAGTGATATTAGCAGTAGTATTTACAGTTACATTCTTTACAGTTAAACAGTGAAGTACGGTACCGGTATTACCTATACATAGAGGTACCGTATCATGCGATCGGCACTTGCCAGGACGTAATGTTATACGTACAGGTACTACTGTATAAAGTCGTGCTACTTAGTAGTAGTCGTAAGTGAGTTAGAGTCGTCATCATGGCGTAAGTTTGGAATTACAGTTACGACGTACTTCGTACTTCGCACTCTACTATTACTACAGTAGCTAGCTAGCTAAAGTACGACGAATTGTAGCACTCTAGACATTAGGTACCACGGTACTTTTACTGCAGTGCGAGAAGTGTATTGCAGCATTTTTGAGACGTGAAGAGTAGGACTTATATTGTTCCTGTTTGGTGCAGTCTCAGTTTGACAGCACTTATTCCCTGAGTGTAGTAGAGTCCGATATTTTCAGCCAGTACTGCTTTGATTTTGTGATGGAATGAAATGTAATTGAGTGCGACAGCATGATGGTTGGAATTATACTGAGTACTTGCCTTCCCAATCATAATTGCAATGATCACCATTTCTTTGGATGAATTCTTCCAAACAGATAGAAAGGTGGCCGCTTTTTCTGGAAACTAGGTAAATTCTGTGCCTGAGACAGATGCTGCGAGCTCCAGAATGATTCAAGACCATTCAAGGTCTCTGGCACCCCAAGTACCCAAGCAAAGATAGGTCCTTCACCATCCACCATCAACCACGTTGAAAGAGGAATCACACTCTGAGCTCTAGCAAGGTGCACAGGGAAGCAAAAGATGAAGAAACGTTTCAATTCATATACTGACTTCCAACCCCTTTTGGAGAGAATTTCACTAGGCCTGGATTTCAGAAAAATGAAGAAGAAGAAGAAGAAGAAGAAGAAGAAGAAGAAGAAGAAGAAGAAGAAGAAGAAGAAGAAGAAGAAGGTGAGAGAGATGAAACAAAATCATGCTTGAGATGGTTGTGGCAGCAGGCCAGAATGAACACAAGAAGAGGAGGGAAAAGATTATCAAATCAATCTCAGTACAGAAATCAAAACATCTTACAGAACAGCCATTTTATGTAGTAACAAATGTCACTCTCATCCATTGCAAGCACCCTTGGAAATCACATTTCCTTGGAGAAAGAAAGCACGCCAGAATGACACAAGAAGATGAGAGAAAAGATTCTCAAATCAGTCTCAGTACAGAAAACATTGCACCTTATAGAGGAGCCATTGTATGTACTAAAAGAATGTCACTCTCATCAAGTGTCAGCACCCTTGGGAAATCAAATTTCCATGGAGAAAATAAATGGCTCCCCCAAGGATAGGAATCTACCATAGTACAGTAATACCATGTCTGGTAGTACTATAAATAAGTACTACTCCTACTTTAGGAAGATACCTGGCATTTTATCAATTATTACGGTACGTACAAGTTGTATCTTCTGTAGACGATGATACCGGTACTTGCCTCCCGATTTTTTCACCTTGTCCTGAGATAGAGGGGCTTTACTTATTAGTATCCCAGGGTTTATCAGAGCCTAGCTAGGGAACAAACTGAGAAGAATCCATCGACGATCTAGTGTTACGGAAGAGGTCGTCCCAGCGGTCATACCGACGAAGTATTTCATTGGAAATCCTACTGCTGGTGCTTGACATGGAAGGTTTCTTTCACACATACAATCCGCCCTATTTGGGTTGCAACAAGCAGAAGATATAAAGCACCCAACATGTTAATGTGGTTATTGCTACTTTTTCTAACATAATTTTTGGAAGACCATGCCATGTCTGACATCTGACATTTACTGGTTTGGACTGCTCCTCATTCATAAGGTTTTTCTCTTTTTCAGTTCTGAATGGTGGGCAAAAGAGTGCAAGGAGGTAGTCGACAATAGTACTACCGTACTGCAATGTGCACACTTCAAACGAAAACCACTACGTAGGTAGTACGGTAGTACTAAAGCACATACGGTACCGGTAATGTGATACAGATACCGGTCGTACTTCCCGTCGCAAAGTAGTCAGGTATCAACCCTACCCAGAACAGTCACAGACACCGACACACCATGGTGGGATACGGGATGAATCCAATATACAGTGCTATCCTGTGTTTGACAACAATCCCACCCCCGAAGGTGACGCCGAGGAACGGGAGTTGACGGAAGTGGAAGAACGAGAGATACAGTATAATTGGTTCCATGAGAAGTACAATAAGTTAATGTTCAACATCGACTTGGATGGGAATGGGTTGGATGGAAAGCCGCCCATTGTCCCACGGTGCAGTCAGCAACTGACCAACGATTCGTACAAACAATTGTTGGAAATTTGCTTCGCCAATCAATCAGGCGACGAGGATTGTTGGAGGGCTGTCTTTCGCAAGTACAACACCAAGATTTACGATGTGATCAAGAATTACCACGCAAAGATGCTCACCAATGCCGAGGGGGAGGAGGTGCCAACTTTATCGTTGTTCTCAAGGATCACTTTACAAGGCTGTCGTACTGCGAACCGATACCAAGGAAGCAACCCATCTTTGTTGCCGAGGTTCTTTGTCGCATTTTCGGGTTAATTGGGGCACCAAAGTTGCTGCATTCGGATAACGGAAATGAGTTCACGTCCCAGGAATTGATTGAGGCCATAAAGGACCTCGACGAAGACATATTGTCTGTGTTCGGACGTCCAAGGAAGCCTAACGACCAAGGGTCTGTGGAAATAAGGAACAAAATGGTGAAATCTGTCCTCAGTGATGTGCAAGACGAACAACGGCGGAAGGGAAAAACAACATACTGGACTACCCTCATGGGACACCTTATGGGATGTCTGAACTCCCACGAGCTACTGGGAGCTAACGACACGTCTGCCTACGAAACGGTGTTTGGTGTCCCCTATCACGAGAACCTTCTGTGCCACATTGACGAGATGAGACGGTGTACCACACTCGAGCAACGTGTGAGAATAAACCCAGACCCAAGATTCGAGGTATCATTAAGGGAAGAATTCTACCTCGATGGGGACGATCCGGTAGTAAATGTAGACACAGGAATCGACGATGCATTGATGCAAGACTTCCCAGCAGACGGTGAGGAGGACAAACAGGACGAAGAACAGCTACGTCTTGCAACCACCGATGCAAAAGGAGACCCGCCCGTGGACGGGGATAAGGAAGGAAGGACTCCCCTCCCGCAAATCCAACTCGAAGTGGCTGCAACCGGTGACAGTACCGGATTGCAGGAAGTGCCACCCGCACCATCTTTGAAACGTCGTCGCCAGAGCCTAGACGACGAGGGATGCATCTACCGGCCTCTCACGTGCGATGTATGCACCTTCAAACACAACGAGGTGATGCTCTTGATTGCGAAAGCGCAGTACGATAGAAAGATTCTGGTGAAGGATCAATGGTGGGAAACGGCGTACATTGCCAGTTTTGCAGCCATGGTTGCACACTCAGCCCACCGTGCCGATCTTTTGTTTGTGCATTGCCAGGAGGAGAACAGAAAGGTAGAGCAAGATCTTACGGAACCACTGGACGACAAGGTTCAGAAGGTGCTTAGTGTATTGTACACCGGTAGAAGTGACATTGATGGACATTACGCTGTGATGGAAATAGACAGGAAGAACAGGCGGATATCAATCTGTGATGGCATGTCATTGCCGTTACGAACATGGGATTGTCACATTGTGAATGTGCTGCAGAGGACGACACTTGTCCCGTTGGATGCTTCGATTCGATTCATGGAGGAATCCAAACTTTACCTGCTGGTCGATGGCGTCCCAGAGTGGTCCGTGGAGAGTACACAACTGGTTCCCCAAAAAGACGGAAATAACTGTGGGCCTATTGCTTGTTTGAAGGTGCGGAAGACGTTCCTTCCGTGGGAGATTGCTCCAGAGCTTCTGCGACCTGCCGAATACAGGCCAACCCTCGTTAAAAAATTCCATGATCTTGTAAAAAGGTGCCGCAAAGAAATCAACTGGGATCCGAGTGCAAACCGCAAGGCGATACCACCAGATGTGAAATATGCATATATCGAGGAAACAGATGGGGACACGCAGATACATGAATCGAAGGAAGCCTCCACTGTTGATGAAGTCATAAGCGAGGCGACAAAACGGGAGGGGGGGCCAAAGACGCCGTCCCTGGTGGAAGGGAGTCGAAAACTACGTGAATCCCAGGAAGTCGCCATAGTTGATGAAGTCACAGGAGACAATCAAATGAACTGCTACCCGACCACTAAATCACCAGGAAAGAACAAACCGGTGTTGGGTCGGTGGAGGGAAGATGGCACAGGAGGAGAACCAAGGGCAACGACGAGCAACGGCAACGGCGGAGGAACAACAATGGAGGATGAGATAGAAGAGAAACCTGCACGGCCGATTACTGATGTAGAGATTAGAAATGAAAGGCGGAGGGTGGCCTGTGTTAAAAGAAAAAAGTCGCAGATTATCCAAGCTGACAAAATGGTTCGGTTACGAGGAAAGACGTTATCTCACGTTACGGAAGGCACTCTTGTTTCCGTGAAGATGGATCCTAGGGACGCAAAGAAAGCAAGGGGTCTTCTGGGGATTGTCTACGATACATCTGGCAATCGGGCAGGTGGTATCAAGGTGGCCACGCAGTATGGGATCATCACAAAGAAAAATGAGAAAAATGAGTACTTCGTACCCTCAGACCGATATGCTGTGGCAAAGATCCAGGATGTTGCATTGACACCGGGCCTAGAGAGGGTGCGAAAGGAAATTATGGTTGGCAAATTTGATAGGAAAACTCCCAAGAAAGTTTCCATGCCAAAAGCGTACAAACTGGTGGAAGGCGTCAATGTTGTCATAAAAAGGGGCTGCGGCTGCAAAGGCCAGAGATGTACCCATTTCTGCGGATGCGTGAAGTCAAAGAAGAAGTGCACTTCCAAATGCAATTGTGAAGGAAAGTGTTGCAACGGCAGTCAGCCGTTGTTAAATTGACGAAAGGAGCGGTGCCTACAGAAACAAGTACCTAGATAGTACGGTGTTTTTAACGTAAAAGCTGTACTGAGAATTTGATTAATTTGATTACAAAAAGGTATCTTTTCTAGTTGAAAATTGTGCCTAGACGAAGTTGATTTTTGAATTTTTTTATTTTGTCAAATTTAAGAATTGAAGAGTTTAATTTGGCCGAAGTGAATTCAATCTCGTCCAATTACGTTCTAGAACTGGTAGCTATAACAGTACCGCGGCACAGTATCAGGTACGTACTTGAGTACCGGTACCTAACACTACGGCACGTAGTATGATACAGATACCGTACCGCGGTTTTTAATTTTTACATAGTACTACTAAAGTAGTGATCATTAGTTACAACTCTACATGCAACCGTGTAAGACATGGTACATATTGTACGTAGACAATAAACAACGCGAGAAAATAGCAAGTAAAAAAACGTTTCATTTTCCTATGTAAAAATATTGAAAAAAATACAAGTCCCGAGAATAGTAGTCCATCGTAGCATTTACGGTTCAAAATGCACGCAAAAAACAAAATATCGACTCCTGAGCCCCTTGCCATTCTTGATCTTCTACCTTGTCGTGGTTGCACTCCCAAGGTTGGATGTTACGTTGTTTGCACTTTCCCCTCCTTCTGTCAGAATCAATAATCTCCAGTTTGGGGGGCCACCAACATTGTCTAGAAGAAGGTCCTGAGAAGGGAACCACCACCTGGTGTTGTCAAGGCCGAAGAGCCGTAGGCAATCTTGGAATTCATGAATGATTGTAGCCTTGGATCAGTCTTGCAGGCACAGTGCTAATTCTACTAATGGTGCACTGTAGGCGATGAACCTGATCAGCGAAGTAATTTGTGAGCATTGTGATGTTGTTTATAGTGGAAGTGTGAGAATTACACAGAAAATAAGATTGGCCAAACAACCATATGACTCACATTGCTGCTGCATCTCTGCTAGCATTTCCTTGATATCGTTGTTCTGTATCTGTAGTGTACTGCAGTGCTCAAAGGCAGGGTGGGCCAAGCCATCCACACCATCAAATCCAGCCCGTGGCAAATAGACAGGCAAGTCAACTTTTTAACGCATGTTTGATTTTCCAGACTAAACACATGAAAAGGGACTTGCTCCACAGACTACAGATGTGACGGTTTGCAATCATGTTCCCTTTTTGTCGTTTTCACCGGGCACGAATCAAATTGCACTCCTCATTTTGCTTCTTCTTTCATGCCATGATGTCGAAATCTGTGGAAGGCGAACTATGTAGTGCAGTTGCGAACAGTCGTACGCAGCGAATCATCCACAGCTGTCGTCAGCAGCAGCATCTGCTTTTTAACGTAGAACACATTGTCGTGCAGCGTAGAAAGTAACCTACGGATTAATCGTAAGAAAAGAAAGTTTTATGTTAACATCCGAATGTTTGAAGAGAGATGGTTGATGGTGTTGATGGTGAGACACTGCACAACATCCTGTTTTGCATTCCGATTTTTCCCGTTTCCGCGCAGTTAAATCAAATAACAGTATACACGATCGCGACAATCTTTAAATCGAGATAATTCAAAAGAACAAATGACGATTTACTGTTAAAATGGATGAAGCTTAGAGATTTAATGATTTTTCGAAAATTGTCCCGCGCTGGTCTACGACATGAATACTCCTATGTAGTACGCAGTATCTCTCTAAATGTTTTGTGGGCAATTGTTTTTAGTTACCTTTTGTTTGGCCGGCGTCATTAATTTCCTAAGTACCTTGACATGCGCAACTCAGATTTAGATTTCTCTCGAAATGGGCAGTTGACATACGCCTACATCTTTTGTTAGGATTGGCAACGGTACAGGCAATCTTCAGTTACATTTTATGTAGGAGCTACGGTAGAGGGATACGAGGTAACTCCAAACAGTAGTTGGTCCCATCCAGTAGAAAATGGTAGAGATGTATGGTTGCATTGTCTCTACATACCGGGGGACGTGCAATGCGAGTTGCATATGAAATTTATTACTACGGTAGAGTACCGGTAGGTATGAATACCCTTCAGTACCGGTACCTTTTAATTACCGTACTCCGAGTACATGGAATAACTGTAATTACGGTAGCGGAGTAAGTATCATACGGTATGGGAGTACCGTACCTGTACATACGGTAGGCACGGTAGTACGACGGTAGTACGAAAAAATATCCGCATCCCTAATCTCCAAAAGATGTGGCGCTTTCGTACGTACTCGTGTATCATACAGTCGCAAATAAAAAAACCCATTGTGATTCCTTCGATTCCTTCATTCATCGGCGGAGGCGAAACAAAAACATCGCGCAGTTGTCGTATCTCTGTCGGCAAACAGTTCATAACCGACGGAAGCCATACATTATCACCATGGTCTTTTCTGTTGTAGCAGCCACGGCACGACGCCGAATCGCCTACATGGCCGCACATAAAACCCCGTTTACAAACCAATGTCAACGGCGTGCTATGGGACATGGTCCTGCACCAGAGTGGGAAGGCATCGACAAAGTTGTTCGAGGGACCTTTCCTCATGATCATCAACGTACGTCCTTCTGTCCTATTTGTTTTCCGTGCTTTTTGAGATTCCAAATTCCGTTCCAAAATCTCACTCGGTCGTTTCTGTTTCGTTCCCATCTCTAGTCGCCATGGCCATCATGGGTGGATATTCAGCATTGTTTGTCCTGTACAAAATCAAGAGTACTGTCAGTAAACCCAAGCAAGGTGAACCCGCCGTGACTCCTGCCGCCATGGCAGGAGAAGCCCCTCCTGGACAAGGGATGCCAGCGATTGACTCGCCTGAGTTTGGATCATTTTTGGAAACGGACCGGTTCACAAAAATGATGGAAAGTGATGACTTTGGACACATCATTGAAGGTACCAAAGCATAAATTCTACGTGAACGTTATTTGGTTGGATTCTGCGCATTCTTCCATTTCCTTTTGTGGTTGAAGTAGTTTTACCTACCGGTAATTGTCTGCTACGTAGTAAAAACTCAAAATCATCCGGAAGATCCCTGGCCTCTCTGGAAGTTTCAATTCCAAAACGATAGGCAGCTAGTACTTCGAGTTGTTGTTTAATGGTTGTATTGCTACTACTGCGATAGAGTAGCACTCTCTCTTCCGTAATGCTCCGAGTACGGTAGTACTGTTATACTGATAGTTTGTTGTTCCAGTATCAACATAATGAGGGGGGAGGGTGGAAACACTCTTCCCGGAGATTACATCCCCCACAAAATAATGGCTACATCATCACCGTCATGTCGAAAACGACTTTCTTGCTTCTGAGTCAGGGTTCACGTCGCCATCGTGCGACAGGCCCATCCTTCATTTTGTTCTGCGAAGAACTACTTGTTGAAGCTAACCAATACTTAGTTAGTCGTGTCCATGTTATTTGCTGTTGCACTGAATCAGTCAAGTATATCGTTTTCCGCTTGCATAGTCAAACATGAGCGACTCGATGATCCTACCTGTGTGCTTGTCCCTTTTATCTACCAGCCACCATTGTTTTACCGGAAAAAACATTCCATTTTTCATCTCAACATGACATTCAACAGCGATCAGCTAGGCATGGCAATCTTCTTGCTTGTCGCGGCCCTGTTTAACTTTGCGTTCGTTATTACCAGTGCACGACGGACACTCAGCTCCAAAACCGACGCGAATGGTGGAAACGTTATCTCAGTAAAATACAATATGGTGACCTATGCCGTTCTGGCGATGGCGTGCTTCGATATTCCATGGGTATGGTTTTGCATGATTCAATGTTGGAACAATACCTTTCAAAGCAATTCCTTCAATCAAAATACAGGCAACGACTCGCTCGGGTGCAAATTCATGGGATGGTATTCTAGTTTCTCTTTGGTCAGCATGATGGGCAGTCATTGTCTCGTTGTCAATTACTTGAAGAATTTTCATCGACTGGACGCATCCAAAGACTGCACGGAGTCCAAGTCGTCCTTCGCAGGACTCTGTTCGTTGATTTTGACTGTAGCGTGTTTGTTTGCGTCGTTGCCTTTGATTCAAGGTGATGGTTACAAACTGACGCCTGGCGGATTTTGCTACGCGGATTTCACAAACCCTGTCCAATCGAGTATTATTTTGATTACTGTGTTGGTATTGCTCACTGTCGCTGCATGTTTGTGGTTCCAAATAAAACGATGGTCGCAATACTGGTACTTCATCGTGATCTTCTTTGTGACATGGCTACTATGGGTCCCCGCGACGTCATATGGCATCGCGACAGGAACGGAGATTCCAAGTCCATATATGATTGTTGGGGCTATTGTGGGGCATGGAAATGCAATCATCAATCCTCTTCTTTATGGCGTCCAACTTTTCCGAATTTTGGACGTCTCGGGTAGAACTGACGGGAGCAAATCCGTTGGTATGCTAGACGAAGAAGACCCAAAGATTGAAATCGGTACAAACAACAATTCACAATTCTTAACGTAGTATAAATCTGCAGCAGTAGCTTGTTGTTTGTTTCATTGCATCTACAAGTGATGTGCAGCAGTTGTTAGAGTGGAAGAAAGGTTCCACAAGTCTACCAAGTCATACCGGCTTCCTGCATTGGAACATCATGCGCGTCGTTTTCTTCCTCGTATTCAATCTCCACCTTGGATCCTTTCCTTTTAGTTGCTCTCTTGAAAAGTTCCTTCTTTGGACTCTTTTTCGGTTTGTCTTCTGCATCTTCATCGCTGCTTGTACCGTCGGTTTTTTCCTCGTCGTCGCTATCGTCTTCTTCGCTATCGTTTTCCTCCTCTCCTCTGCCCCACTTTCCATCACCAAAGTACTGCAGATCTTCAATGTCTTCTTCCATGCTTTCTTCGTCTTCATCCGACTCCAAATCTTCCACAAATTCCACCACACTTTCTTCTTCCGACTCAGATTCTGTTTCTACTTCCTTTTCACTCTCATCTTCTAGTTGTCTCAATGCCTTGTGAAAGGTCGTTTGTTCAAAGTTGTAAATATCTCCATAAGTTCCCTTCGCCAATCGATCGACCAACTCTTGCTCGACCTTTTGTGTGATTTTGGCCGCGATTAGTGCCTTTTGTTCGCGTCGCTCCTCTCGTTGATTGATTTTGCGGGTCGGTGCCGAAACAAGTTTGGCTTTCTGACCTGACAGTTCTTTCAACTTGAGTTTTCGCATTCGCAACAAATATTGATGAATCTTAGTTAATCGCTGTTTGTTTCGATGCTGCAATACTTTCGGAAAGTACTGCAAGTGTTCGTCGATTTGCGCTAGGGCTTTCGAGTAGTTGCGACTCAACAAAACTTTTTCCCATAGATTTTTGGGTGAATGTGCCCTTTCCACTGTCTTCATACACAAATACACTTTTCCATTTTCTTCCCGTAATGTCGCATAGAGAGAATTCGCCAATGGACAGCTGGTGCGATTACACAGTCCAGTAACCGAGTAAGGATGTTGACAAAAGGTTGTCTTGTCGGACTTGGCTTTACCAATCACCGTTTTGTACGAGCAAAATTGGTGATTGATCACCTGCCATATCATTTCATCGTTCTGCATGTTGAAGAAGTATTGCAGGGAGAATATTGAAGTATTGTTTTGAAGGCTGGAGGAGATCCGTTTTCTGCTGACGACGGTGAGAACGACCACCACGCTGCCTACTGCGTTATATCTGTTTCGCGAGAAAAGGATGCGGAAAAGATTCGGGCGTTGAATGCTTTACGCAAACAAAAAGTCTGCAGTGGATGTCAATATAATATGCTTCAGCAGCTGGGCTTTCGAAATGAATATTTTTTACTGTAGTGCTGTCGTCGAAGCTGTCTCTTGTTTTTTTCAGTCGAAAGTAGAGAGAAAGAGAGGAGGATGATGTTGAAAATGGTTAACTGTAACAAATAAAGTTGTTTTCTGACTTGTTGGTGGTTGGTGGTTGGAAGAAAGACGTACTACTGCCAGACTTATTAGGGGGATTAGAACCCAAAATGATTTCCCCTCCTAAAATTATTGCAGCGCCGAGATAGATGTTTCCCTGACGGAAGATCAGATCAACATGACAAACACAACAAAAACGCTGCACACTTCAATACAACAACCGTTCTTTATAAGACGATACGTATGGCTACTTCCCGTCCTTCGAGTGTGTTAGGAAACGTACAGGATTCTCTCAGTGATAGCAAAATGATTGGTGGCTTGTTTCGAAGCATGCAAGAGTCGGAAGCGTCTCGTATTGGACGTCTTTCCGACCGGTTGGCAGAGTGAGTAAAGTGTGGTGTGGGAAATGAGAATCCGCAATGTTTTACACTACTTGTGTGCTTGGAGGATATGTGCTGATGTAATCATTGTTTGAACAGTTGAGATTTTGTTTGCATATCCTATTGTCGTCGTTCGTAATTCTTACCCATTTACTTTCCGTGCTGTGATGCAAATTATTTCTGTCAGAGCTTCTATTGATTCGCAGAAGCAGGCCGACGAATACACCCGCCCTAACTTGTTCACCCACCTGTACTATTTGCAAGACGAGCCAAGACCTCATGCCTACAATGTATACTCCACAATGTCATCGTATTTTAAAGGACGAGATGGTGGTGCAGCTTCCTCGTTCAAAACTGTCAATTTCTACAATGAACAAGCCAAAACGAAACGACAGGAGTTGGTAGACAAATATTCTAGCTAAAGGCGGGATGCTGCCTCCGGCGAGAGTTTCGACCCATCGATCTTTCAAATGGCTCTAGTTCCGAGACAATTTTCAAAACATTTGATGGAGTAGATCATGAATAGGAAACATTAGCTCAATGCTAGCGACAGTGATTGAATCTTGAAGTTCTATGTTATTTTGTCGTCCATCGTTTAGATCATCAACACAAATACCATCATGGTGCCTGCCACACTCGCCCACATGAAAACATAAGCCGGACTGAGAACACCCGAAGTGGGGATGTTAGATGTCAAATGGATTCAACCTGTTTGTTGCCCCAGAAGTGACGTCCAAAGCACAGTAGACTTTGACCAACAGCTGCATACCCAGCTCGCAGTTCTTACCAACATCCGAAACAAAGACATGTTCTTTGCCCTCTGGGCTGCCATCTGATTGTTGAAACATATAAACAGTTGGGGAGGTCAGCTCCAGAACGGTGGATGAAAACGTTCTGCTTCTCGCTTCCGGAAGAGAAGATTACGTTATCCCCCATACAACCTCGATCGGACCAAAAGATTAGTTGCCTTCTGGTATTTCCAATTCAAAGAGGAATTCTCGTCCAGAGATATGATCAGCTTCGATTATTGAAGGAGACGATACCCACTTGAGTGAATCACCTTGTCGTGGTAGGGGGGCTTAACCCAGGTTTGTCAGAGCCTGGGGAACTAAGAATCCACAGACGATCTATCAGTGCAACGGAAGAGATCGTCCCAGCGGTAGTACAAACTACTGCTGTCTTGTGCATGGCATCATGCAGAACCGGTGGCCGACCGGAAAGATTGTGTTTCTCTTATTTAGTCGGAACGGGTCTAAGGGAGAGGAGGAAGAATGCTTCATGCATGATTCCTGATAGAGTTGTGATGGGCACTGACATTTCCTTGGAAGAAATGGTATCATAACTCAGCCAACTGTCTAGTGCAGAGGGACGGTACTATTTCATTGGAAATATTACTGGTGCTTGGCATGGAAGACTTCTTTTACACGTACAATCCGCCCTATTGGGTTGCAACAGGTGAAAGATATCAACACACCCAACACAAGTTATGTGGTTAATTGCTGCCTTCCCGGCATTGTTTGTGGAAGACCACGCCATATCTGACACTCACTGGTTTGGACTTTTCCTCATTCGTGAGGTTTTCTGCCTTTCCAGTACTGAGTGGTGGGCAACAGGGTACTGAATGGAGGGAAAGCTGTTGCATAATTTGCCCCGCCCCCTTGGGGGGCAGGCGGGTGAGTCAACTTCTTAGATACGGAACTAACGGTAGCTAGTAGTTGGCATAGCCATAAAATAGATTTCATTATCATATTGAAGGAGACGATGCAAGATTCTCGGAGGAGGGGAGACATCCAGAGGATGTAACCACTTGTGAAAACAGAGTAAGTGAGATCTGCATCCCAAGGTCACAATGAGATCCAACATCAAAAGAAAGAACATAACGTTTCCCTTGGGGCTACCATCCTCTGGTTTGAACGTGAAGGTAACTGTCACATCAACCAAATAATTTCTGTCTGTTTGATCTCAAGATACAGAGGGATGGATGTAAACATTGTGTCCAATATCCATGGAGAAAGTGATGGAATCACCAACATTCACATTCACAGGGACAAAAGGTTTAAGATCACCGGGAATCGACCAATCCAGATTGTGATTCGTTGCTGCCGAGAGCTTCTGGACGTTGCTTTCATTTGTTGGTTGTGCAAAACTGTCACCGCAAGCTTCATTCCGAGGTCACAATAAATACCAACTTGACAGGCAAACAAATGTTGAGTATCTTCCGTCCTCAGGCTTGAATGTGTAAGAAACTTCCTCAGTGGTATTGCCAACAAAAATGGACCCAGCTCGGTCACAGTTTAGGCTTGGGTGCTGGCAAACATTGTCCCCTGGGTTGATTGTCCACTTGATTGTATCGCCAACATTAGCTTCAATGGGTGTGTAACGCTGAGTATCTGCTGGTAGGTCCCAGGAGTCAATCAGAATTTCTTTTTGTTGGACGTGCACAAATTAATCACATTCACTGAAGTTACCGGTAGGTGCAAGAATCTGAGAATAAATAGGTTGGAATGTCGGAGCCTTGGTCGGGGAACGAGTAGGGGTGAGAGTATCTACATACATAGGCCATGGAATGGGAGGCTTGGTTGGAGACTCTGCGGGGGTCACCCACTCCGTTGGCCATGGAGTGTCTGCATTCGTAGGTCATGGAGTGGGAGACTTCATTGCAGGTTCTGTACGGGGTACCCAGACGGTTGGCCAAGGAGTGGGGATGGCGCCCCAAGAAGATTTGGTAGGGGCTAGTAGACCAGGACAAGCTGAAACGTTAATGACGATACTCATACCGCGTTAACAGTGGCCATTTGTGTCGCAGGCAAAATGGAGCGGCTTTTCTTGGTCCCACTTCTTAATTTTGAAGCTTGAACTACTTGTAGCACCAATCTGCTCGTTACCACCTGTCTAAAAAATAACAAGATTCTGTTGGATAAAGGTATACGTTGGAGTCATGACTGGCTCTATTTCCACTATTGTTCCAATACAAAGAGACTATATCGACAGAACAACAATCTGGGGTATCCTTTCCAATTGGGAATGCCCCAGGGGTCCACATGGTACTCTTTTGATTGCTCCCAAGCGGAGCCAATGGATACAATGCTAGAGGCGGCGATTGGCAGCAAAAATGAAGTTTCGAGATAAGCATGATAACCGTTGAGCTTTGACATGCGAAGTCGTTCTCTTCTTTTGTAGAACGCCGATTTTCAATTTTTGAGAATAAAGACAAGGTTTTGACAGCTTTATTGGAATACTACGCAATTGTGGAAGTTATGCTAATATCACAATTCAGCACTGAGCTTCTCAGAACGTGATGCTATTGACTGTGAAATGCAAGAATCTCTCTCATTGATGAACATAAGGAACCAACGTGTGACCACTTCCATATATGAAGCGAGTCTCGAATTCTTCTCCTGTTTCGTCGAGTTCCCTCAGTATCCAAGAACCAAGAACAGTTTTTGACAAAAAAGTGGAGTGAGAACTGTCGTGGGGAATGGTATCACTCCCACCTGGCGCCATACTACCGTAGTACATATCATTTTTTGGATGCCCCGAAGAATACCAAAGTGATATCTTGGTTATTTTATATCATGAATGGTATCACTTCACAGTCCACAGCCCACTCATACCCCAATCATAACCTGGTTGTAACATACTAAGTCGTGGCAGCTAGTCCAATGTGTGCCTGTTCCTTTTAATATAGTTGTCTAATTTGCAGCACGAGGTTCACTCCCTTGTACCTGTTCCTCCTGCTGCTCAGGAGCTGCCAACAACATGTCCTGTAAGTCCTTTTCATGCAAATCCCAGTTCTCAGCAAGAAATAGCATCTTTCCAGCGAACTCAGGATCCAATCGGTTTCTTTTCTTCTCAATCAGTATTGAAGCTGCAATGAAAACTCTCTGAGAGGGAGCAGAGATGGCTTGAATGCTAAGGTAAGCTTTGGCCGAGCTGGACATGATGGGAAAGTAGACAGCCTTTTCTTCCCACCACTTCAGAGGATCATTGAAAGCCAGG